>OX387275.1:30730125-31045857 GCA_947562075.1 Orthosia gracilis | reverse complement strand
GGTGACATATTTTGTTAAAAAAAACCCCGGCAATAAATAAAGGTTAAAAACAAAAAAAATACGGTACCGGGAAAAATAGTGGTCTTGTTGACATTTGCCACCCTATTTAATTTCAAGGCAATGTTGTCCTTTCTTGAGGCTGTATAGACAAGTGACATTCCATCAAAGAAATCGTTGCGATCAAGCGCAAGTTCGATCATGCATGGAGTACTGTTCTAATCTCTGGGACGGATCTGCCAAATAACAGCTTGATGCAGTAGAGTCGATCGAAAAGCGGGCCAAGAAGCTCATCGGCAATGAGGCATTGGTCAAGTCAAAGAGACTTGAACATCGCCGCCAAGTTGCCAGTTTGTCGGTTTTTTATCGGTTACATTTCGGGGAGTGTGCGATGGAATAGCATGATTTAATTCCGCCGTTTCATCATCGGTCTACCAGACGTACGGCGTTCCGCCATCAATACATAGTGAACAAATCCACCCATACGCACTAAACATTATTTTATTATGCGTACAGCTAAGGAGTGGAATTCCCTGCAGGAGTCTGTTTTTACCGATAGCTATAATCTAGGAGTCTTTAAGTCAAGAGTGAATACGTTACTACTAAGCAAGCGTGCTTCACCGTCGACCACATCATCGCTTACCATCAGGAGAGATAATGGCCAAGAACGAGCCCATTTAAAAAAAAATTGCGATTGGAACAACGTCAAAAATTATGGGATTGATGAGATTGCCAAGCACTATCTAAACTTTACGTGATCAATCACTTACATGTTGGTATTTCGACCATCTGTATCGCCATCGCTGATAGAATAATGCATCTAGAGTCTTAGGTTGCCTGGAAGTGATCACGAGGTACTATAATATAAAATCCCTAGTATACAACGAACGAGTCGCTGTATACTATGGATACTACGGATGTTACGGAGGCTCGATTCCGATTTCGAAAAGTCCGTTTCGTAATATCCGATTGTTTTTAAACATTTGATGTCGATTTCGGTTTTGAAATTTTTAAATCGTGGGTTATCGGAGGTCGATGCGCAGCGGAGGGCGACGGTACACGGCCGCAGTCAATGCGTACAAACTTGTTTATTTAATACTGATTGCAATTATAAAAAACTTTTTGTTTTTTTTTCAATGCCTTGCAGTTGTATTATTTTACTTTATTAAACCTGCTTTCTCTAAACACATCTTTCTCCAGCCTCCGCCTCCGATTCCGATTTCGGTTCCCGTTCTGATTCCGATAAACCAAATTTAAAACCTCCGATTCCGACTTCGGTTCCTATATTATTACTTCCGTAACATGCCTATTGTTAGTTTGCTGTTATAAATATTTTTTTTCTTATAATTTCCGTTTTATTTATTTATTTATATATTCTTTATTGTAGGTACACCAAGTTAAAACACAAAAAAGGAAACTTAAAATAAAATATCGCGGTAAGCGATAAGGCCGCCCGTTGTATGCAACGGGCGGCCTTATCGCTTACCGCGATCTCTTCCAGGCAACCTGGAATGGACAGTGATAGCCTGGACATGAAATGGGGTTGACATTGGTGTAACACACAACATTACGAATATTTGCTTTAAATATACAATAATATTATTACAGATACACAAATACATACATATGTTATATAATAGATACATAAATACATACATACTCAATAAACATATATATATATAGGCAATGAAAGTAAATGTTGACCAACGACAATCACAGTGACAGGTAATGGTCTCTTATGAGTCTTTTAAATACAGTAAAAGATTTATCCAAGAAAGTGGTGGAATGCATTGGCATTTTAAATCGCAAGTTATCCGATGACCTAAGTGATTTCGTGTGGGAATCGCAGATAAACTGAAAACGACTTGAGGTAACGAGGGGTGGAAGGAGTAAAGAGCACATTATACAGAAGAGAAAGAATATGACCATTCCGGCGAAGGCGAATTGGCGACCACTTGAGCTTCACACGGAAATCGGAAACATGGTCATATTTGCAGAAAATGAATATGAACCTTTTACAAATAATGTATTCTTAGAGGAAAATCCCTCTCAACCTAGTACATCTGCGCGATGACGTGAGGTGGAAGGGATAGCGACACGAGAACGGAGCAGTGCCGTGCAGTACCTTTTTTTTTTGCGTCGGCGCTCGGACGAGACGGTTGTGTGGTTGTGCTCTCAAGTGCTATTTGTGATATTGGTGACCGCTAATTTTGATTTCAGTTATTTGTGCTAATGTTGTTACTTTTAGTTCTGATTTAGGTTATTTTGTGATTTTGCTCATGTTAAGATTATTTGAATAATTAAAGAGAGGTTAGGATTGTTAGTGTGTTTCTTTTTAAAAAACTTAATTTGATAAGACGTTTGTAAGATCAGTGCGTGGGATCATTTACGCGACTTTGATCGTTCTCCATCCTCTTATTTTAAAACCACGTGGTCGATCAATCTTTTTCTAGTAGTTTAGTGCTTTGTTCTTTTTGTAAATAGTTGCGGTTAGTAATTATGTCGAGTAGTGATTATTCTGGTGATGGAACGCCACCCACGCGTCGAAGTAGGGGTCGTGATAGTCGAAAACGTAGGCATGGTTCACATAAACGTCGCGACCGTCGTTCAAAACGACGCGATCCGTTAGATCAGATTTTGCAAAGACTGAATGCACTTGAGGAGCGCCTGCCGGTAACGGCGACTAATTTGACCGCTCCGTCTCGTCCTTGCGTTAGAGGCAGACCCTCATCCGTGGTCTTGGACGTCACCGAGACTGCTGCTGAGGTTGGCGTAGCGACGCCCTCTACGAGCCGACCTACGGAAACGCCGCGCGATACCAGCAGCATGGCGGATGGGATTGTCGGTGCACTCTCTTCATTGTTACAAGTAAGATCTAAGCATTACTACATTTCAAATTTCGATCCAAGTGTGCATGATTTTGATGGGTGGTGTGCGGAGGTAGACCGTGGCCGAAACTTGAACGGTTGGGATGATCATGAGTGTTTTGGGCGTATTGGTGGTTGCCTACGTGGTGACGCCAAAACGTGGTTGAACCATTGGGTGACAAACGATCGCTCGTGGTCAAATTTTAAAGCCGAGTTTCGATCGTTGTGTCCACGTGAAGTCGATATGGCAACTGTGCTGTATGACGTCATGAGTACAACGTCTAACAAGTTCACCACGTATGCAGAGTACGCTCGAATGTCCCTACTGCGATTAAATATCGTACGAGGGCTTTCGGATGAGCTCAAAACCGCCATAGTAGTTCGTGGCATCTCCGATCCTCAAGTGAAAGCCGCGGCTACCAACGCCAAACTGCAGCCGAAAGATTTGGTCGAATTTTTGTCCGTGTACGTTAAACCTAAGAATACGCAAAGTGCTACCGGTAATCCCATACGCTCGTCAGCTGCTGAAACGTCCAATCCTCGTAAACGCGAAGCGTCTAGGCGAGGACAGGTGACATGTTTCTCGTGTGGCAAACACGGTCACAAACAAGCTGATTGTTCAAAAAAATCAAAAGTCGATTCAGCCACTTCTAATTCTAAATCTACCTCCTCTGAGACTTCGAATGTAAAAAATACATACACATGTAAAAAATGCACCTATTGTAAGAAAACCGGTCATCTCGTTGATTCGTGCTATTTAAAGCAACGTATGGATTCTAAGTCCAATGATAAAAGTAGTAGTGACGTAAATTTTTGCTCCGCGTCGATTCCGGACGAAACAACGTGATGACGGCGATTATTCAAAAACTACCCGTAGATGTTTTAATTGATTCTGGGTCTGATATTTCACTTATTTCTAGATCGGTTTTAAAGCATTTTAGTTTTAATCAATTGCCAACCTATCGTAGATTGCGAGGTATCGGTAGTCAAGATATCGAGTCTACTTCTTCTGTTAAGACAATAATTGAGTTCCCTGAATTATCATTAGAGGCGGATCTTTATGTAGTACCACCAGATTGCATTCAGGCACCTGTCTTGGTAGGGACTGACATTTTAAATCGCGATGGTGTCACCTACGTTAGGACGAGTGACTCTCAACGATTGATGAGAGTTGATCAGGTGCACAATGTGTCGTCTGTGGAGCTGGCTGACCAAGTGAAGACACCCTTAGTTGGTGATGACAAGAAGCGTTTGTTATCTTTGATTGACGAATTTTCTGAAACGTTCACCACTGGCACAGCGACCTCCACAGTAAACACTGGGAGCATGGAGATTAGGCTTAACAGTGACAGTCCGATAAGTTATCGACCGTACAAGCTTTCTGCAGACGAGAAGTTACGCGTTCGCGGCATAATTAGTGATCTTTTGAGTAAGGGCATCATACGAGAATCCCAATCAGACTATGCAAGTCCTATCATCCTCGTAAAGAAAAAGAGCGGGGAAGACAGGATGTGCGTAGACTACAGAGCCTTAAACGCTGTCACTGTTAAAGAGAGATTTCCATTGCCACTAATCGATGACCACATCGATAAATTAGGCAACTTCAAGTATTTTACCAGTCTTGACATGGCTACTGGCTTTCATCAAGTACCAATGAAAGACGATGCCTCTATTAGTAAAACTGCCTTTGTGACGCCTGAAGCGCATTATGAGTATTTGAAAATGCCCTATGGGCTGGCTAACGCCCCTGTCGTGTATCAGCGCATTATCACAAAGACACTCAAGCATCTTATAGATACTGGCCATGTATTGACCT
Source organism: Orthosia gracilis (assembly GCA_947562075.1). Classification (NCBI taxonomy): domain Eukaryota; kingdom Metazoa; phylum Arthropoda; class Insecta; order Lepidoptera; family Noctuidae; genus Orthosia; species Orthosia gracilis. The sequence continues at coordinate 31,041,177 of OX387275.1, read as the reverse complement.
ATATTGATGACGTACTGATCATGTCCAATTCAATCGAGGAAGGCCTAAACGTATTGCGAGAGGTTTTAAAAACCCTCTCAGCGGCAGGTTTCTCGGTCAATGTGAAGAAATGTACGTTTTTAGATACGGAGGTTGAATACTTAGGACGGCTGATTGGACATGGTCAGGTACGGCCGAGTCCGAGTAAAACTGATGCTCTAGTTAAGTCCCCGAAACCCACAAATGTAAAAGAGGTGCGTCAGTTCTTGGGGCTGGCAGGTTATTTCCGCAGGTACATTGCTGGATATGCCTCAAAGACTGCTTGTATTGCCAAGCTACTGAGAAAAGGTGTGCCTTTTGTTTGGGGACCGGAACAAGATGTCGCTCGCGACTATATCATTAAGTGCTTAACTGAGGAGCCAGTTTTAGCAATTTTCAATCCCAGTCTGCCCACAGAACTACATACCGATGCTAGTTCGATAGGATTCGGGGCTATTTTGCTTCAGGAACATGAAGGAAAACGTAAGCGAGTTGTCGGGTATTACAGTAAGTCCACCCAGGGAGCGGAACCAAAATATCACAGCTACGAATTAGAGACCTTAGCTGTGGTACGTGCTTTACAACACTTTCGGCATTATTTGATCGGTATAAAATTCAAAATTGTCACTGATTGCAATTCTTTAAAATTAACTGAACGCAAAAAAGATTTACTGCCTCGTGTAGCTCGCTGGTGGGTTTACATGCAGGATTTTCAGTTTTCTTTAGAGTACCGAAAGGGTTGCAACATGCAGCATGCTGACTTTCTCAGCAGACAACCTGCTCACGTGTTCCAAATCCAAAATCCACGAAACTGGGCGAAAATTGCTCAAACTGCCGACTTGGAGACTCAGGATCTAATGCAGAAGGTTCGAGAAGGCCAGTTAGATAGCAGTCGATTTTTTATTAAAAATGACTTGCTGTACTATAGGTACACGCCTACTGGTGAAGACTCGCGCCTTCTGTGTTTCATACCGAAAGGGCATAGGCTTAGTCTTTTAAGAGTCTTTCATGACGATCACGATCACATAGGCGTCGATAAGACTGTCGATTTGATACTGCGTCACTTTTGGTTTCCTGGCCTTAGACATTTTGTTAAAAAGTATGTTGGCCATTGTATCGTTTGCTTAGCACATAAGAAAGTGCCCCGAGCACCTCACCAACCAATCGAGTCTTGGACAAAACCGGACATTCCCTTTTCCGTGTTACATGCCGATGTTCTTGGCCCGTTAACAGAGTCCAACGGTTATAAATACATCCTCATAGTTGTAGACTCATTTTCAAAATTTTGCTTATTATACGCGTTATACCGGCAAGACGCGGATGAATTGAAAAGGGTGTTTTCCAATGCCGTCTCACTGTTTGGCACTCCGTCAACTATAGTGTGTGACAGAGCTAGGATGTTTGAAAGTGCTGCGTTTCAAGAGTGGGTAACTGAGCTTGGGTCCTCTATACACTTTATCACACCTGAGATGCATCGCGAGAATGGCCAAGTCGAACGGTACTGCCGCACAGTCCTCAACATGCTACGTATAGAGGTTAACAACAAGGGTGCTTCTTGGTCCACCGTCTTATGGAAAGTGCAGCTAACCCTTAACATCACGAAACAGGCAACAACTCGCACCTCTGCCCTGCAGCTGCTGACCGGTGTTGAAGGAACCACTCCGGTTCTACGATCGCTGGTCCGAGACATTGCGCTGAGCGACTCTCATCCGAACCGAGAAGCCCTGCAGACTCTGAGGAGACAGAGGGTCTCGGAACTGCTTGCTGCCAACCAGCAACGACAGGACGCCTACGTTAATGAGGGTTGTCGACAGCCCCGTACTTTTTCTGTTGGCAGTTTCGTATTCGTCAGCAAGGGTTCACAAAGTACCGGCAAACTAGATTCCGGGATGCGTGGTCCGTACAAAGTTGTCCGGGCATTGCCTCATCACCGTTACGAGCTTGAGTTGTTGGCAGGCTCATATGGAAAGAAGACTCAGAGCGCCGCAGAACATATGGTTCAGTGGCGGGGTGAGTGGACCCCGGATACATGCGAGGCATTCTTCGGGACTGGTGAGTGAGCTGTGTTGTCCTGGTGTCCGTGAGTGGCAGCCAGAGTGTCAGGCAGGTGACTTTTGTGTTGTTTACCTGGTACCCTTGAGGGGTAGCCAGAACGTCACGTAGGTGACCATGTGTGTGTTTACCTGGTACCCTTGTGGGGTAGCCAGAACGTCACGGAGGTGATCTTGTGTGTGTTGTCCTGATACTCCTCGATGCGGAGGTTTATCAGAGGGCCTCGGAAGTGGCTTCTTGATTTGTTGTTATTTATGTGTTGTCCTGGCGGTTGCCAGAGGGCCACTTTCGAGAGCTTCTTGTTTTACTGTTGCTCATATTATGTTTGCTGACATCGTTCATGAGTAGAGCTCCTCATTGATGATGCCTTCTTGCTTTGGTTACCCTTTGTAAGGGGATTGCTTGAGTGCACGCTTGCTGTCCGTTTGCAATGAGTATCCAAAGCCAAAATAATACATCACTACAATGTTGTTTTAACATTTCAGAAGAGAATGATGTTGATGAAGAACCATCAAATGAGGATGGGCTACAAAGGGACCCTGCTGCAGAAATCCAAGCTGACGAGGCCGTTCAGCTGTCAGGAACGGCCGTCTTAGAGGAAAATCCCTCTCAACCTAGTACATCTGCGCGATGACGTGAGGTGGAAGGGATAGCGACACGAGAACGGAGCAGTGCCGTGCAGTACCTTTTTTTTTTGCGTCGGCGCTCGGACGAGACGGTTGTGTGGTTGTGCTCTCAAGTGCTATTTGTGATATTGGTGACCGCTAATTTTGATTTCAGTTATTTGTGCTAATGTTGTTACTTTTAGTTCTGATTTAGGTTATTTTGTGATTTTGCTCATGTTAAGATTATTTGAATAATTAAAGAGAGGTTAGGATTGTTAGTGTGTTTCTTTTTAAAAAACTTAATTTGATAAGACGTTTGTAAGAGTATATTATTATGTTGTCATGTTCATTTAATTTAAGTTCGGTAATTGGCAAGCTTGCGTGAATCATTTAGTCTCTATTTTCGTCGGTTCCTACAAGTAGCACCGTAGCAGAATAGTTAGCACAGTTGCAGTTGTTTCAACCGAGGAGTCTTGAGTTCAATTCTGGGTCGCGCGAGTTATTTTTGTGTTTTCTCGATTTCGAAAATATTATTAGTATATCATTATCATGAGGGTTAGGCACTTGCGAAATTTCTCTTGTAGAAGACGGACCTGTGTTCATAAGCCATAAGGTCATTGTGAGCCATTATCTACCGAGATAGTGGAAATATATAAATAAATAAAGTCACAGTGTTTGTGCATACACAAGTGTCATCCAACTAGGGGTAAGTTTTAGTTTTAATGGGTAGCAGCTTTTATAAGCATTTACCATCATAATTAGGTACTTTACAGTATTTTATTATCATTGTTATAGCCTCACGCTACGCCCTTTAAGTTGGACATTGGTTGAGCGAGCTTATTGATAAAAACAAAGACCCTGAGTAACAGCTAGCAGGCAAAGGTGTTGGCAGAGTTCACCGGAAATCATAACTCTCCTGGCGTCCAAATTAGATTAGGTTTAGGCTAAGTCTAGTTAGATTGTAAGGTTGGGTACCCCTTAATTTAGATTTAGTAAGGTTACAAATATATTATAGGTTAATCGAATTGCCTAGTTTTATTTATGCATGATGAACCCGTAACAATGTATAGTATTATGTTTAAATGTATTTTGTGTACAATAAAAATATCAGTAGCTAAGTCTGTACCTTTAAATAAATGATTCTAAAAGCCCCTATTATTTGGTAATGTTGGGAATAAAACTTTTAACCGTCATCTGTTTAGGAGTCCGGGTAACCCTTCTTTCACCACAGGTCGTTTACAAAGGGCAATTCCTGGAAATACCTACAAGTAGTAACTGAGGCCTACAAGGAGTAATAATTTTGGAATTGTTGAGATCGTCGATAAACCAATTCGTATTATAGGATTCTAGTATTAATAGATTAGGGCGTTGTTCCAATAGTTACGCTTTTAGGCTTTTAACAGAACGACCAGACAGTTAAGGAAAGTAATAATCCTTACTAATATAATAACTGCGAATGTGAGTTTGTTGTTACGCAGTAAGGAACTCACTGATTAAAAAAAATACCGACTTGATTGAGTTTTTAAAATTACTACTTAATATTATAACTAAGATTTAGATCTACAAAAGGCTTGACACGTAAAGATTCAGAAATAGTATGTAATGTGCAGATTTTGTTGTGAGTTGTACTTATATATAAAAAATGTTAGGCTCAAAGATTGAAAACGCTCATGAGTGAAAAAATTGCTCACAACGCGTTGTGGCTTCTTACAAACGGCCACAACGTGAATTAGTGTTGTCACAATATTCGACCACAACGCGTTCTGGCAGAGCAAAAAAGCCAGAACGCGTTGTGATCGGATATTGTGACAACACAATTCACGTTGTGGGCTGTTTCAATTTACCAGAATGCGTTGTGGCCGGTTTTCAAGGTGCAACACGAAATCCGCGTTGTGGCCGTTTGAGAGAAGCCACAACGCGTCCTGAGCATTTTTTTCGCTCAATTATCATATTCTATCTTTGAGCCTAACAGAAAAACTAAAAGGGTATGGGATAGTTAAACATCGTTAGATATAATTAACAATAACATTTTAATGAGATAAACTAATTAGTTAACAAACTATCTGGAAGTAAAAGTAAATAAATAATCACAAGAAAAATTGCAGGAGGAGTAAATAACAAAAGTAAACAAACAACTTAATGGCAAAGGATAATTATTAGTAAATAAACTAATAGTATGAACCATGAATTTATAGATAGATGTGTAGAGGTAATACATAACTCATGGATATACCACAACCTGCTTTGGACTTAAGACTTTTCAGTGTGATATAATGTTCCCTTAGCCACAGGGCGCAGCGCTAATAAAAAAACATTGGTTCAAAAAAATATCACTAGATGGCGCGATATGCGAATTTGCGATTTCTTATAGAAATAAGAAATCGATGCATATGCGATGATGTGTGTAAAATTAACCTTTTCTAGAATTGATCATAAAAAATATATTATTATATTAGGTCAATACATATGAAATTGGCGTTTTGTAAGGGAGGAACATAAAATCGTTTTTTTGTAATATAATATATTTATTTAATCAAAGTTTGTACCATTGCTTTTTATGCACTTTTGCCATCTCATAGGTAGTTCATTGATCCCTTTACCCTCGGACGGGAATCAATAAAATCTCTGAAGGCGCGAATCAATTCAACTTCGATGGGGCAGTTTGGACTGCCCCATCGGAGTTGAATTTTTTCCTTGCAAGAAGTTATCCAAATTTCGAAAAAAAATGGTAATCTGTTGGAGCAAGATCCGGGGAGTACGGTGGATGTCTTAGACATTCCAATTGAAGCTCCTCTAATTTGGTAGCCGTCTGTTGTGCAGTGTGCGGTGTAGCGTTGTCCTGAAGCAGCAGTGGCCTCGAGCGATTGACCAGCCTCGGCTGTTTAGCAGCTTTTCCTTCATGGTTTGCAGTTGCCGACAATAAACATCCGCCGTAATCGTCTGGCCAGATTTAAGAAAGCTGTAGTGAACGACACCGGCACTAGTCCACCAAACGCTCACAAGTAATTTTTTTGAGTCAATTTTCGCTTGGGACAGGATTTGGCTGGTTCGCCAGTGTTCAGCCATTGCGATAAATGATAAATGATTTTATTTCTGTAAGTAGGTTTGTACAAACACTTTTACATGTCGATCATATTTTTAAAACTAGATGAAGTCGGCGTTTCCTATCTGACTACTCTGAGAAGAAAGGCCGAAACAAACTCAGAGGTCACAGTCTCTTTTAAGGTCCAGACAAAATCTTTGTTAGATCATGTGAAGACCATGTAGACTGAAGTCTGAAATGGTCTTTTTAGGAAAGAACCAGCCAGATTGAGTGGACCTGTCCAGTCAGTGCACGCATTTGTCAATAACCGTGCAGCTCAACTCAGAAATTAAGGAGCTCAACGATTCGACGAACAATACCAAAGAAAGGACATTCGGGTAGGCCGCATAAACTACTCAAACTGCCAGACCATGATTAAAACTAATTTGGATAAATTAAAATTAAAAACAAACAAAAATTGAATCCACATTGTCTTCACATTCACAACAATTAAAATAAACTAAAAAAAAAAATTATTACTTTAAAAAGTAAATATTCTTGTCATTGCAAGAAAACAAAAAAAAAAAAACAAAATTCACGTTGAAAAATATATAAAAAAAAAAAAAAACAAATTAATTGGAGCAGCTCAATCCCAAGCCTGTTTGTCCTCAACGTAATCTTTTATTGTATAAAACGCTTTCTGGCACAACTTATGTTTAATGAATGTTTTAAATTTATTAACACTTAGATCTTGTACGTGGCTTGGAAGCTTATTATAAAAGTGTACACATTGACATGTAAACGAGCCACCTATTTTCTTGAGCGTGATGAGCGTTGTTTCCGATATTGTACAGGATCCACTTTTCATCACAGGTAATAATTCGATTTAAAATCCCTTCATTATTGTACCGGTTGAGTAATGTAACGCAGTAGTAGTCGCGCATTTGTCGGTTTGCTGCACTCAATTCATGAGGCACCCACCTTTCAAGCTTTTTCACCTTCCCAATTTGCTTCAAGTGGATTAAAAGAGTTTTATCACTAACACCGCACCCTGCAGCTAACTCGGACGTGGTTTGCGATGGATCCGATTCCACAATAGCCTTCAATTCTTCACATTGGCGCTTGTCGCGTACAGACGTGCCCACAAGCAATATTTAATTGGAATAAATTAATTATTAATAATTAAATAGTGACCTCCTTAATTGTATTGGTAACTTTGCACTTTTAATTTAGCTTAGTATGTGTGTATTTACTAACTATGAACAAGAAAAAGTGATTTTGTGTCCGCATAAAATGGAAAACAGACCCTCGAATTCAAGGGGGCCAGTGCTCTCCTTTGCTTCGCCTGTGACAGCACCACCCGAAATCATCACTACGCCCGAGATTCAAAAATGGATGTCTTCTATTGAGCTGCATCTGAATGAAGTCTGCTCTATTGCCGCGGATGGAAAACTCAATTCCGAGAAGAAAATGAAAATAGCAAACCTTTGCCGTAAAATAGGATCCGGTACCTCACAAATGGCAGTACTATACCAGTCGCTAAAGGCTAGATCTCTTCTAATGCACAATGCGGTTGAATCCCTTACTGAAAAGCGAAACCTGTCAAACCACATCATGGACCTCAAGAAGACGATACAGGACTCAGGTACTGCGGGAAATGTTTCTTTTGCCGAAATAGTAAAAAAGGGAGCAAATAACTTTGTTCGTCCCAATAATTTAAGCTCGGTAGCAATTTATCCTCAAGATAAATTGAAATCGAGTGATAAAACAAAAGACTTCGTGAAAAAGATCATACTCCCGGAGCAAATGAAACTGCATGTTCGTGGTGTCCGGAAAACAAAAAACGGAGGCGTAATTATCAGCACCGAGACCAAACATGACGCTGATAAAGTAAAGCAAGCAGTCCAGCTCTCTACTTCAGGACTTACAACCGACGAACCCAGCAAGCGCAAACCCCGGATCGTGGTCTTGGGAGTGCCGACTTCCATGGCAGAAAATGAGATCTTCAGATGCATTTTTGAACAAAATGCAGCCGACAAGTTTGAAGACATGTCCTTAGAATCCTTCCTGGCCTTGGTAAAATTAAGACATAATTCTGGGAAGAGAGATGCATCGACCTGCAACTACGTCATTGAAGTACCAGCTGATTACGTAAAGCCCTAATCGCTCAATCAAGACTTTTTATTAATTGGACGTCCTGTCCTGTTAGGGATTTTACACTGGTCACTCGGTGCTACAAGTGCCATCAGTATGGTCATGCAGCAAAAACGTGCAGAGAGGTCAACTCGACGTGTGGGCATTGTGGTGAAACAGGGCACTCGATGACAGAATGCGCGAAGAAAGCTGATGTACCAAAATGTGCAACTTGCTCACGCTTTAAAAAGCCCAGCAATCATAAAACAGGAGATCTTGAGTGCCCTGCAAGGAAGATAGCGAAATTCAGATACATCAACTCTGTCGATTACGAGGGCGCCTAGAGCGTCACTCTCAAGGCCAGACTTCCGTTTTTAACACGTGATGCCGACTCAACAAGAACAAGCCACTGCACTGACCTACTTTGCCTGGATTTGTTGCTGTTTTAGGAAATTTGCCGCCGTGCGTACTTTAGCAAAATGGTTTGAAAACATTTTGCAATAGTGGTTAACCCAGCTCAAATATCTACTGACGCTCAAAGTTCGTTATCCGTTCGTGTAAATAATTAAGTGCAACCAATTTAACGTTATCTAAGCTAAGTTAGGAATCATGTGTATATCATTATAAATAGAATTTAATTTTAATCTGTTTTAGTAATTAAGATTGTCAATAAATCAATATACCTGTGTCACCATACTAATGTTAAGAAAATATTGTAAAAATTCCTGGTCCTTCCAATTAAATTGTTTGAGCCCCTGCCACCTGTGATACAGGATTACCTAGTACAGGCACCTAACATTGTTGTACCCACTTTATATATAAGACCTATTAGTATATTTTACCAATTTCAAGTTTGAATAAAGATTATTACTATTATTATCAACTTTGGTCTCCGGCCGTCCACGGGGCTTGTTCTGCAGGTCGATATTTCCAGATCGAAAACATTGGAACCAAACGCACTGTGTTTTCTTTTGCGACACCGTCGCCATACACATCATTAATCATTCGAGCCGTTTCTGCAGCACTGGTGCCACGATGGAACTCGTACTCGTAAATAACGCGATATTTCAAGTTTTCCATTTTGTAAACTGACTGGCGCAAAGAAAAAACCAAAATAGGAAAAAATTAATGACGGTTTTCTAAATACAAAAAAGTAAACCCCTTCAGTTACAAGTCACTGCTAACACCATCTATAGCCATGGAACGGAACCGAATGCGATCAATGTACTTATAAAAATAAACAGATTACTCACAGGAAAAACGCTAGTTATGTCGGCACGGTTTCTTCTGTTATATATGACCTGTGCCTTGGGATACTAAAACACTTTGTACGCTGGCGAAGCCGCGTAAAAAGCGAGTACATACAATAAACAGTGTACAAATTATTGGTAACATCGAATAATATTTAATAACCCCAGGCTATTTAGGCACAGCTTTTCGATACCAAAAGAGCTCGAGGCTTTTTCAGTAGCAAATAAAAATCTATGTTATGAACCCGCTTTGAAAATATACCAAAAGAACATGGTTAGATATGACGTCACATGAACTGTTAGCTCTGACGTCACAAATTTAACTGACGGGCTTGACGTCAGAGTGTGGTTCTGCTCTTAGGGTTATAGTAACGACGCAGTTTGTGTTTGACAAGTAAACTGGAAAAGACTAGTGGAATTTTCATAGATTGCATGTTGCAGAGAAAAGAAATCAGAACCGAAACGAATACAGGAATAGATCCTCACTAGCATGACTTCCTGCAGAAACCAGGTGTTCCTGATTTTTTTCTGAAAGCCATATACAAAAACACCTTTATAAGCATTTACAATAATTTCATCAAAAAATATAAACTTATCGGTACGTAATACACCTATATACTATCTCGTATAAAACGGGGCGATTGGAAGGGGGAAAGTGGGAATCAAAGAATTCGTCCAAATCGTTGTCAATAGGAATAGTTTCTGAATAGAAAATTTCAAATTGAGAACTTGTCAAGCATAACTTTAGCATGAAATCTTTTCATTTAGCATTAAAGTATGCTTACTGCAACTTTAAATTCTCAATTCACAATACACAAATAAATCTTTCTTTCTTATTATTAAAGAACAATAAAATTCTAGAAAGCAGTCTTGTATTAATTTAAGTGGAAGATGTCTTAGCCACAGTAATTTTAGCACAAAAAGATAGAAGATCAGTCAAAGTATAACATTAATGAAAGGAAACAAAGTAAAGAAACACCACAAAGAACCACAATAACCACTTTCCCAGAGTACTGTTGACTGTTTCAATTTGCGAAGAAGTAATGAAAATATAAACAAACGATTGTAAATTCATGTAAATTCGGAGCTGAAGGTCTTATTAAAAGCCACATTCCAGTTGAGGTATTCAATAATGTAACATATTTCCATATAGATTTAAATACTACGATTGTCAGAACATTTCCTTATACGTGTTCACCTGTGTTCACCATTACAAGAAACTCGGTATTTTTAATGTCTCGCACATACGACTGCTCCCGACGAACTCGACGATAGCCGACCGCGTGGCGAGTTCGCTACGGTCAAGTAAACCTAAGTATGACCTTGTATATTCTAACATGAAATATCTTCTGTACACGAGAGTTTGTCCAAAATAACTTCGAATTTCGTCATTTGAAAGTATTGACAGTACTGTGCTTACTTAATGTTAGAATTTATCAATGTATGTTCCACCGTTAAATTTTGGTCGTTATTTGAAATAGTATCGAATTGTAGAGATAAAATTAAAAAAATAATAATAAATAATTAAGCAACTACAATAGTAAAACACTAAAAAGTGCAAAAAATACTTTCGTTTCGGAATTCGGTGTTGCAAAATGATAAACAAGAGGTACCAGATCGACCCTCCACGGGATTGTTACGACCACAGTACTGTCAATATTTACTTTCTCAAAAAACACAGCGATGAACCCACAACGATGGTGTTGGTTTTCGTTTATATTGTGTGTTTTATAGCATACTTAAGCGCACGCTTGTTCGTCTAAAGAGAAATTCCAGTGTTACTCAAACTTTTCGCATCATGTTCACCTGCGCTAGTTGTAGTTCTGAGCATACCGATAACACTGTCTCTATGTTACTGTCTGTCACAACACTATTACTATCAGTGTGCCGGAGTCACTGCAGCCGGATACCGAAGACTCGGTGACAGTAAGAAGAGTGCTTGGCGCTGCCCGAAATGTAAGTCAGGCTCAACCCCTTCTCCTCTGGCAGAATCACCCCAGCCTAGTCAGCTAGACAAAATGCAGGAGCAGATCAACAAGATTGCCTTCGACCTGGCTGCGCTTGCTACGTTGGTCGCTGACGTGAAATCCATCAAATCGGAGCTGTTCGGACTCAAGGATTCTATCGAAATGGCACACGATATCATAAACGGCTTCTGCAAAAAGGTAAATGCTGTCGAGACTAAGACGTCTGAGCTGGAGAGGATTGCGGGCCAAATACCGATTCTTCAGGATCATATTGACAGAATAAACCGGGAGTAGCGAGACAGAGACCAATGGGCTAGAGCTAACAATGCCAAAATCAAAGGCATACCGCAGAAGAAAATTGGGAATTTGTACGATGTTGCGCAGAAAATCGGTAACCTATGCAACATTACGGTAAGAAAGAACAAGACATAAGTTATATTGCGCGTATACCTACTCGTATCCCCAATGCAGATAAGCCAATTGTGGTTGCTTTCAACAGTCGATATACCAAGGAGAAATTTGTAGCTTCGTCGCGTAAAAGTAAACAGCTCAACTTATGCAACTTGGGATTTTCTACGTCTGCAAACTTCTACTCACTGCAAGATCATGGCAAAAATATCGGACACTGCACCTACATTTTTTATAAAGTGCGACAAAGATCTTTATCACCAGCAATAATCATCTCATATCTATTAACAAAACATGTACACAGTTTGAGAACCATATTTTAAAGGTTGATTTGATTTAATCAAATTAAATTTATTTTTTTGACGTAGTCTGTGTACTTATGATCGTGAAAATTAATACGCGTGAAGTGAATACTGGCAAAATTAAAAAAAAATCAATGAATTCTTTAAAACGATGTACACGGCCAAACAATAAGAAGTAATCGGAAATAAAGACAAGAAGATTTAATTACTTTTTTAATTAAATAAAGTTACAAATGTAAATACCTTATAACGAGTGTGACCTCTTGCCACAGCTTGAAACCTTCTGGGCATGCTTTCCACGATGTTTTCTTACGGACCTTACGATACCGCAACGCCTGACTAACCAAAAAGAGGACATCTCTTGGTTCTGTGCATCGTTTTCTTAACGAACCGGGTCTTCTTTTGACCGAACCGGTCTCTTGATACTGTTGCCAAGTCCTCTGGACAGTTGAACGACTCACATTTAGCCGCTGAGACACGTAAGTTTGCGAACAACTTTCTTCAAGTAGGGCTTAATTTAATTATTTTACTTAAGTTAATTTTACCGGCCCTTATCGTTTTATCACTCATATCAAAAAGTGGTAAATTTAATGTAAAAAGAAAGATTAAATTGTTTAATTTGCAGAAAATAACCAAAAAGTTTTAAAATTTTAGTAATCAGTAAAAAAATCGTTTCAGCAATTCGCGCTATTAGTAAAGCAATTTTACAATAATCAATATTTTTCTTTTGTTATTTTCAAAATTTATTTTTTTAACATAAAGGATCATGCCAGGATGCTTCAAATAACATGCCAATACATCGTCAAATTAATAAAACCTCTTTCTTCATCGAAATAGAGAAAAAAATCTAAAGTGCCCGTTTTTTTTTGCATAAAAGTTTTTTTTTTGTTCTCTATAAATACCAAAATTCACCAAAATTGTTTCAGCGGCTTAGCGTTGATTTCTGTTTTAAATATATAGTTTTAATTTGTAAGTTCACGTTTAACATGTTCGCTGATTACTGAAACAATTGTATCTCGCGCGAGCCGAGTCCTTGGCAGCGAATGTGTTAAACTCGCATCTTCTTCCGAATCGGTGTAAAACCGTTTCGAAATATGTTGCGATTTTAATGTAGCTGTATTGTGTTGCATTCTACACCATATGGAGGGAAAACAAGAAAACGGAAGCGATTTCTCCCAGAGAACTTTAATGAATGGACAGACCACTATGAACGCTATGAAATTATCATAACAATTTATAGACATAGTTATGTCCATGGCACGTGTAGATATGGACTCACTTATAACAATTTCACTGTTCTGTTATCGATCGCCCTCTTTTTATCAAAACTATGATTGTTCCAAAAATAAACTTTGCCTAAACATACAGAAACCCAATGTCTTTGCGTGTCAATCCCAATCCCAATGTGAGAATTGCTTGAAACAAAACTTTCAAGCAATTCTCATTATTATAAAATAAATGACTAGCTTCTGCGGAAAGTAAAAAATCATCCCAAGAGATTATACTCCCGGCCTATGTGCTATTCCAGAGTTCAAACTATAACCTAGCATTGTGCCAAATTTCATACAGATCCATTCAGCCGTCTGGCGTCATTGAATAACAAACATAAATCCATCCAAATTTTCACATTTATAATATTAGTAAGATATAATTAATAATAAAATATGATTTCTAATAGAACGCTTTAAGCCTAGCGCATACGAACAACTTTTAGTCGAACAAATGTTTAGTTGCGTGTCTAAAGTTAGAAGAGTGAAGGTGAAGTGAGGTAAGAAGTGAATAGAAATATATTGAGATCATAGAACCTGCACATACTATCGACTCGATAATTGCTCGGCAAAAAATCAAAAAGCTGTATCGATTTGCCTTTGATTAAAAAGTTGGACAACTATCTATCAAACGCCCATTTTGTATTGTGATGTTTTGGTGTGCGCATACCTCGACTAAACAGTTGATCCGCGACTGATCAATCAGTCTCGCATTAACATTTGAATAGGCGTCACGGCTCTCGTCGCTATCGCTGGAAAATACCTCTCCTTAATCTTCTTTTCAAACGATTTAAAAAAGGAGGAGATCCTCAATTCGACTGTTTGTTTTTTTTTGGTACCTATGTTTGTTATGTTTTAATTACATACTGACTAAGATTTTTTTTTTTTGGAAGCGTATTCTCTCGATGTGGTCCCACTGTCACAAAACCAGGACCTGATGAGGAGATCCCATGGAAATCGAGGGAACGCGTCACATTGTATAGGCATACATATAGCGATTTTGGTATTTTCATCTACATTGCAAGCATTTGCATTCAGAAAGTAACATTTGGTGAATTGGAACGCATGAAGAAGACCACAAATGGCCACTGGAACTTCTCAATAATAAGTATGTTTTGTGTATTAATATAATATCTCGAAAAGTTGAATGACGGTGATGAAGAAAATTTAAATAAATGTTCCTAGTGAAAATGGTACCATCGAACTGATCTGGTGATGAAGCCGGCAGGTAGGCACCGGAACTCTGTAATAAAACAATGTATCTCACTCCTGTTTAGAATTGTTAGAATTTTTATGAGAAGCCTTCTGACTATAAATGATTTTCATGGTAATGTAAGCTACCATAACAAAAAAGAGAAAAATTATACTTTTTATCAAAAAAAATAAACCGACTTCCAAAATAAATCACTACAAAGCAAAAAACTACTTTCGTTTAGGAATTCGGTGTCAAAAACAAAAAGATATAGATACTTAAACACGTGACTTCACGTGAGATTAAAAATCGACTAACGATTGCATCGATTGTATGCGCACCTCCATTGACGATATGGTATAGGTAGTTGTGTGGTATTCACGAGAAGTACACAATTCGACTGAACAGTTTGGTCGATGCTGAGTATGCGCTCGGCCTTAGTAGAATCGTTTGGTGTCGAAGCGCAGATTACGTAGCTGCGTATGTGTAAATGTCAATATTATTCTACAGTAAATTGAAACACTGAACTTCCGTTTCATATACAATATGATAAGTGAGTTTGGCCGACTTAGTAAAAATGCTTATAATCTTTTCTAAATATGTTTTACAACGATTCAAGAAAGAAGGAAAGATTTCAAACGGGAATGGGATATTCAAACGCTATCGAAATGTCAAATCAAATCAAAATCAAATCATTTTTATTTGCTTAAACATGAGTACCATACATACATAACAAATTGTCAGCATGAAGTGATGTTAGGATACAATATGATTGAACGTCATGTTTACCATGGAAAATGGCATGCAAATATTAATAAAGAATACAAATCAAAATACTTAATAGAATTTCATATTTAGCAATAATTAAAAAAAAAAACATGCAAATGTCAATAAAATAATATAAGTGAAAATTATGCTTCTAGAATGTCAGAGTAATATATTAAAAAAAATAAAGATATTATATAAATCAACTCAAAATAATCATTCTAGAATGTCAACGCAAAATAATTAAAAAATGTCAGGATATTAAAATATTTAATGTGTAAAATGCAAATGTCGTGAAAAATCTTGCAGATTTCAATAAATAATAAAATTAAAGATGTATTACTAGAATGTCAGAGTAAAATAAAAAATAAAGATATTAAAACAATAAGTCAAAACAAAATAATCATTCCAGAATGTCAGAATAAATTTATTATTATGTATGTATTTTTATCTTCAATATGTTTAGTTAAGTTATATGACAATGCTGTATGACGTGTCGTTGTGACTTCGACATATTTTGTTGTAATAATATCATTAAATCAATAAATTATATATATCAAAAGTTATATAGTTATTAGTCTATTTTAAGTTTCCTTCTACACACTGTGTCTTCGTATTTCATCCAACTTTCCTGTCGCAAGTCTGTTGGAAGAAATTTATATTGAAATAAGCAGTACCTTTGTGCTCTTCTATCTGTATTATTTATTTTCTCTGTTAAGTGTTTTGTGTGTACATAAATAAATAAAATTTTATAAGAATAACAATACCATCTAAACAATAATATAAACATTCAAGCAATCAAAAGGAGTCTGTCAAAAAGTCATTTATATTATAACTAGCACTTCGCCCGCGACTTCGGTCGCGTGATTTCGTTTATCCTATAAATGACTCTTATGTGCAGTTAGTGGAGGCGACTAAAAATAAGCTATTATTAAATCTATAAAAAATGGGTATCGTAGATATACAGGGTTTATTGGTTTGGGACGATTCGTTATTTGACTTAAATAAGAATAAATTTTAGGTTTCTGCCACAAAGTAAAATCCTCCCCTAAAAACTTAGTAACCCCATTTTGCCCCGTTGAAGCTAGAGTTTTGAACAACCCAAATATGATATTCACTCTTTTCTTCTCTTTCTATTTTTCGTAGTTCGTTCTTAGCAAGATTCCGCAGTAAGATTCCTCAAAAAAATTTTAACACCCCTTAACTCTATCTGAGGGGTAGTTTTAAAAACGTTTTATGTAAATTTCAATTATTTACTTTATCCCCAAGGAAGTATTTTTTCTTACAAACAAATTCTGCCCCTTTTCACCCTCTTTCCAGGACTTTCAGGTTTAATTTCCGAAAATACCTGCTTTGTGCTCCCCTAGAACCCTACGTCAAAACCAAAAACCTGTCCAGTAAGATTCTTAGCTTACCGCAAGCTTTTCTAAAAACTTATAATTACCACCTTTATTGTTTACATAAGTTGGTACTTATGTCAAGCTTCAATTTTTTTATCCCAACAAATATGATTCTCCAAAATAACTTTCACACCTCCTATATCGCTTTTTGGGGGCAGATTCAAAAAACTAATAATGACAACCTTTAATGTTTGCTTAGGTTGTTATTTATGTCAACTTTCAAATATATTAACCCCAGAAATAAGATTCTTCAAAACATTTTTATACCCCCTAAATCGTCTTCTGGGGGTTGTTTCAAAAGACTAATAATGTTTACCTTCATTGTTTATTGAAGTTGATATTTATGTCAAATTTCATGTTTATTAACCCAAGAAATAAGATTTTTCAAAAAGAAATATCAACCCCTAAATAATATTTTGGGGGTAGTTTTAAAAAACTAATAATGAAAACCTTTATTGTTTATTTAGGTTGGTATTTATGTCAAATTTCAAGTTTATTGACCCAATAAATCAGATTCTTACATACAAACTTCAACAACCCCTAAATTATCATTTGGGGGTAGTTTCAAAAATCTTATAATGACAACCTTTATGATTTACTTAGATTACTATTTGTACCAAACATCAAAAATTTTGGCCGAAGGAATTAGATTTTTCATACAAACTTCCAACCCCATTTTTACCCCCTTAGGGGTGGAATTTCCAAAAAACCTTTCTTATCGGATGCCTACGTCATAGAAAGAACACACCCTCTAAGTTTCAGGTCTCTACGATCAGCGGTTTAGGCTGTGCGTTGATCCGTCAGTCAGTCATTCAGGACAAAGCATTTTATATGTATAGATAACACTTGTCTGTTAATAAATTTTGAATCTTATTTTTAAATTGATGGTGTCATAGCTTTCTATGACTCTGGTATTTTGTGTATATTTTCGGGGCCATACAAAAAAAGCTTTTCCCCATGAGGGCAGTTTTTGCCGAGTGCAAACAAAGTTGACTATTGTCACATCTGTTGCGTGGAAAAGTGTCAGATAGTCGTGGAAAGTGTTGGGGTTTAGACTTTACAAACGATGCAACTTCAAAAATATATATTTTTTTTTTTTTTTTTTTTATTGTATATAGGCTCGCGCTTGACCACTATCTCACCTGATGGTAAGCGATGATGTGGTCGACGGTGAAGCACGCTTGCCTAGAAGTAACCTATTCACTCTTGACTTAAAGACCCCTAGATTGTAGCTATCGGGAAACACAGACTCCGGCAGGGAATTCCACTCCTTAGCTGTACGCATAATAAAAGTGTCCCCAAAACGTTTTGTGCGTATGGGTGGGATGTCCACCATGTACCGATGACGCATCGCCGTGCGTCTGGTTGTCCGATGATGGAACGGGCTGGGCGGAATTAAATCATGCAATTCCATCGCACACTCCCCGAAATGTAACCGATAAAAAACCGACAAGCTGGCAAGGCTCTGGAGGCAAATCAAGGCTCTGGAGCTTTGATTTGACCAGTGCCTCATTGCCGATAAGTCTCTTGGCCCGCTTTTCGATCAACTCTAGTGCATCAAGCTGGTATTTGGCAGAACCGTCCCAGAGGTGAGAACAGTACTCCATGCACGATCGAACTTGCGCTTGATACAAGTTGAGCAGCTGTACCGGCGTGAAGTACTTTCTCACCTTCGCAAGGATCCCCAACTTTTTGGAAGCCAGCTGAGCCTTTGCCTCAATGTAAGGCCCAAAATTGAGAGTCGATGTCAACGTAACGCCGATATAAAGAGGGCAAAGTCAATAATTTGTATTTTTTAAACAATGGTCTGCTGCTTTCTGTCGATTGTAACGTAAACATAGCCCGAATACACCTCTTTGAGCTTTAAACGCTATTTCTCTTTCCGTAGAGTTACCCAATCCATGATAGGCTGTCACCAAAGCATCTGGGTTAAGTTCTGAAGATAGATTGTACATGACATACGCGGACGAGCTCAGTTTTTTCTTATATATGCGCTTTCCAGTTCAATTTTGCATCTATCATTACACCAAGAAATTTTGTGTCGTCGACTTTATTTAATACTGTGCCATTGTAGAGTGCTTTAATGTCATTATCAGCATGTACCCTTTGACTAAAATGCACTATCGTCGTCTAATCTAAATTAATTTTAAGATTATTCCTATCTAACCATGCTATTATTGATGTCAAAGTGTGATGTGTCACGTGATCAATTTACATTTTGCCATTTCGAACATCGCCATCGCTTACATCGAATGAAACTTATCTAAATCCTTAGGTATCAAAAAATTCTATCGCATTGCTGTCATTGAAAAAAGCGTCCAAAAAGCAACAATGACACGTTGGTTTCAATACCGATTCTTTGTTCAAATAAATTGCCAGAATCTGGTCTAAAGTCTGTCTAAGAGTTCAGTTAGAAGTTGTTACTCACTTTATTCCTCGTATCCAGTAGCTAGCGAAGCCATCCTTGCATACTAGACGGTACTGTGATTGCATGCACTGGGCCTTTGTCGTGTATTCTCCTAGCGAACAAGGCTTGCTCACTGCTGCGTCCGAGGCATTTCTAGCACGGAATTGAAACCCTGGTGTTACAACCGTCACCACGCTGAATAGGATCAACGCCTCCGGGAATCCTAGGGACAAACAAAAGCAGTTAATTGCAGTCTACAGATCATGCAAATAAGTCAGGGAAATTAAGGTCCTTGGAGGAATGTAACGATACATAATTATGCCGTTAGGATTATTATATTTTATTTATATGAAATAATCAAGAATATTATCAAGCAATCAAAGAGCTAATTAATCATCATTACTAAAGTGGTAAAGTAAACCGATACAAAAGATAAAGACAGTAATTAAAATTAACTTTTATTTAAAGTTTATTTTAATTATTAGAATATAATCTGTTACGCATATCGGTTGTATGTAATCGGCAATGCCAATATATCGGTATCGGAATCGTTACATCCCTACTATATAATTAGTTTAAATAAATTATAATCATTAGGAGATACTTAATACAAATTCTCCATAGAAAATTTGAACTAAGAATCTGCTAATCAGTGTTAAAGCTGAGCTCTTACACACCACGTATTTTCAGGCGCCGTCGACGCGCGTCGCACGCTACTATAACTTTATGCAAACGCGATGAGATCGCAACCAATTCACCTATTCACACGTTCATAAAATTGAAGTATGCAGACGACGACTTTTTCGCGAGCCTGTCGACGCGCTACGCTACTAGCCCGGAGTTACATCGATACAGACGCGCGTCTCTTTAGCTGCAAACAAACACGTACAGCGCGTTTTAATCGGATACTTGCTGACAGTATTACGATGGCATCAATCGAAGCAACACTTTTTACTCTGGCCTTAGTACTTTTGTTAAAAAGGAAACGTAAAAATATCTCACGAAAACGTAAATATTAGATACATCCATCTACGACCGAAGGGAAATTACATGGTCATCCATTATAACATAACTTTCAAAAAATTTACAGCGCGATTCACTCTCGTTCGCGCGCGTGCGCGTTTGTAGCGCGTTTCACGTGAGTTTGCAGCGATGCAATCGCAAGATGATGCAAGTAATTTGCTTATTTTAAGTGTAGCAGCGCCGACAACGCGCGATAACGAAACGCGCGTCGACGGCGCCTGAAAAAACATGGTGTGTAAGAGCTCTAACGGTTAAAACGTTTTAATTATTAAGGTTGTAATTGTTTAGCTAGTCTATTCTCAGGATAAATTGACCTTAGATTCGAATAGATCAACACTGTGATTCGTTGCAAGTTTTATGAAATGATCATAAGCATCCGTGTTAATATTATGTAATAGGATATTCGGTATAATACGAGTAGTCTAACAAACATGTGACAAATAAAGCCTTCGATTCTTCTGAAGGTTTTAAAATTGGTAGATTTTTTATTTTATTTTATTGTAATAGTTTTTTTTTCCATTATCTCGCTTCGCAAGCTCTTAGCAAATGTGTTCTGTGCTTGTTGGCGTTTCGAGAACGATCCTCCACTGACAACCGATCCTCTTTTTAACCGACTTACCAAAAAGGATGTGGTTCTATGTTCGACTTCACGTATGTTTTTTTATTTTTGTTCACCGATATCGCCGTCAATTGTGGACCGAATTTGAAAATTCTTTTTTATATGAAAGAGTATGTTTCGGAATTGGTAATTTTGTGAAGATTTGATGAAGAACTTCGGTGATATACAACAGAAGTCTTCGATAAATAACGGTAAATCTATCGGGATAGCTGCAATCGCATGTCTGTTTATTGTTTATACCATTTCATAACATAACATCACGCCAGTACGCTCTTGAGGGGTACGCAGATCTTTAATTTCACACTTTATGTTCAAGTTTCATGATATATGGCTAATCTGTTCCGGCGTTAAGGTAACTTACTAAACAACTTGCCTATTAGGTAGGTACAACTAAAAAGTGAAAAATAAAAAGCTTTTTTACAAAAAAAAACTACCGACTTCCAATTCAGAAAACTACAAAGTGAAAAATAACTTTATTTTTGGAAGTCGGTGTCCGTAACGCAAAAAAATTGTACCTACGAAAGACACCACTGTTTATTATATAAAGTGACAAAGTTTGGAGTCTGTCTGAATCATCTACATGTTAAAGTTCAAAGAGATAACGAATCACGCAACTTAAGATAAAATGCATTTGTATGCTATCTTAACTCGTTAACTGCGTAAGTATTACGTCTGGCAATTTTTATCGCTCATGACCTATTTCCGTCAGTAGTCGACTAGGTTCTCTTCAATTGCAGGCAAATAAAATACGAAAAACGCGACCAAGCAAGCTTATTACTTTTTACAGCGCAACAATTTTCATATTTAAGAATAATTTCATAACATAAATGTTTTTTAATAAATTCAATTTAGAGCCAGTGAATTTTCTACATTCACTTGAATGATAAGCCAAGCGCGTTACACCGTCGACCACATCACTATCTTACCATCAGCCTGTAGCCAAGTTGACAATCTACAATCGATAACGATAGTAGAAAACGAATCAATGTATGGGAATGAAACATCTGTACGTTAAGTCACGTGGTCAGACCATACAAATAGAAGGCGTTAACGATTGTAGAAAGAGATTCGATACGAAACGTTTTTAACTTGGCTAGGGGGGCAGGTGAGATAGTGGTCAAGCGCGAGCCTATCTATAATAAAAAAAACAACAAAGAAAACAATAGGATCTAGATTACCTAAAGGGCATTTAGCATTATCAGCACTGCACATCACAGCTGATAATGCTAACATTATCAGCACTGGAAATCCACCGAAATCTAGTAAAATCCCTTTTTATGCCATATTGCTGTAAAGACTGTATAGAAAAAGTTGGCAGAGGTTTTGGAAATGTTTTCTTTTATTGGTAAGTATATTTGTTTTTAAGTTGTGTGTGAAAATGTGGCACGCTTGGTTTTCATACATATGGAGGGACTTACGTTATCTAGTTAGATTTATGTATGTGGGTTCAAACCAGTAAAAAGGTTGCAGAGGTCAGATTGTTGCAGGTAGTCGCTCCGTGGTCAAATTTATTAATCAGGATTCTTTTTAAACTTAAACTTTTATTTTTATTTTGATATATTGTACCCAAGATCTCCCCATAGTTTTCCAATTATTTATTATCCAGCTTTCGATTGGACTATATCTCAAATTAAGTGGTGCCACATTTGATTTGAGATATATGAACGGGCGAAGTTATTGGATGATTCACCACAACAAAAAAAAAGTATATCAACATTTTTTTACTTCGAAACATTGTAGTGTATGAGTTCATATTACTTGTTTGTGTGATGTAGGTATCTACAGATAAAGATGGTCTTATAAAATATAAATGTGTTCAAAAATCTAACAGTTGGGCTTACAATATTTCACATTAATTACATTAGTTGTTTGTTGTGTTCTACTGTGTAGGAACAGTTTCAGTAGATGGATAGTTAATCTATTTACTCGAACCGTGTGTACAATGAATTGCCACTTAATACTAGGTCAGCCAGCATGTAGCTCATACGTCATTCGCTCTCGAAACGTTGCACCTATAATAATTGCAGTTAATGAAATTACGACTCTTTGACCATAGTTATAGAGCATAATTCACGCTGCTCGATGATTACGGAGAAATTCTCGTTCAAACCATGTGCATCGTGGTTTTTTGTTGCTGCATTTATGGTTAGCACGGTAAGTACACGATCGTTTTTTTTACAAACTTAGCGTCATGGGAAGATCAAACCATTATCTGCAACATGACTGTCTTCTTCTTGCATCTCTGTGGTCATCATTGAGATGACGCCGATGACGGTCACTTTCTTTCTAGCCATAAAAAAATAAAAACGAAAGTAATTTATTAAAATTAGGCTGAGTGCCAGCACTTTTTGAACATCAAAGTTCAACATATAGACAGTCCCCCTTAACAACCGCCCGTCACCACTCGCTAGTATTTCACACAATTCATACATCTTGCACCTATAAATTCGAAGAGCAATGACAGCTATAATTTGAATGACTTTGCTTTTGTCTGTTACTTGTCTATTAATGTTAGCTCTCCCAACGACTTTCTAGTCTTCAACAATCATTCAACCATTTACTGTCTTCCCATCCTTCACAATACTAATATACTGACGTATTTTCTATATCAAAATGTCGATGATGACACTCCAGACTACTTAGCTAATTAAAAACTATCTTTCATCGATATTGCCGTGCCTTTCAGGTCAGATTGATTTGCAACCTTCGCAACCCTGTAAAGTCATTAAATTAGCATAGTACCTCTCATCAAATGAGTGTGAATGTGGGTGGTTATAGGAGTAGAGGAAGACCAAAGAAGCGACCGATGGATTGGGTGATAGATATGGCTAGAAATAGGACGACTATTAGGATAAGGTAGGTATGTTAGAAGAAGTCTCGCATGCATTATTGCATGCCTCACATCAAAATACATACTCCATTTAAAGCAAAATTATATGAATATTAGCACTCACGCTTCTTTTATTAGTCGAAGTATAAACTTTTGGTAATTGGTACGAATAAACACCCTTTAGTCGTAATATTTGCCTTTAATATTGATTTCAAGAAATTAAATACTGTTTCATTTTCTTTAGAGATAGACAATTATTGATATAGAGAATGAACAAGCTTTAAACACACTTGGCTTTCTTTAGCTTTACCGTATGTCACAACGAAAAGTCTTTGAAAAACTTGGCAGAAAGCAAAGTATGAAATCATTGTTGTGTTTCTTCTACTTTGTTGCACATGAACTCTTCACATCCTCTTTTAGCTGTCTATTTATGGTGCTTTATTAACACATACGTGAGATGTCAATGTTTTGTCTAAACATTATGTTCGTGACAGACTAATTCACAGGAAATCATACCACCCGACCTTCGTAACCATCTTATATTTAGCTCTGGTTAGCACTGTACTGAAAATAGCCCAATAAATTACAAATAGGTACAAGTTTTACGTAAGGAAATACATATGGGCTATGTTTTATTCCATTTAAATAGACAATTTTAAGATAACAACTTTATTCAACACACTTCATGACTACAAATATCAGTGCAGCCCTGGCTCTTGTACTAGGAAATCCTGTATCACAAGAGCCAATATATATAGGTATTTTGCAAAGCTATTTGATGTCTCTTAGTTCAGAAAGTTACGACTAGACGTAGAACCATCAACTCCTGCAAGCCGCCATCTTGGATGTACAGTTAACTGCAAATCCAGGGTTATAATTTGGCAGTGAATACTCCTTTATTTCTAAGCAGTAACAGGTTTTCGTACTTCGTATGTTACTTAAATGTTTGTAGGTTGTACTGATAATAATTAAAACTTTTTATTTCAAAAACATAAAATTCTTAACATTAGATAAATCACATTTACATATTTTTTTCTAGTGAAGGCCCATGATGGTTTACCTCCTCCACTAGATTTCACACGGACTGTACTGATAGCCGATGCAAACTTTATTTGCAAGCTTTCATTTTATATTCCACCAATCAAAGTGTGCCAAAAAGAGCAAGTCTACGTTAAAACGAGATAGAATATCTACAAGAACTAATTAGCTCGTTTCTCGCTAATCTGCGTTGATTACGATGGTACGGTACGACGTGGAGTGGAAAACCGGCTTTATTTGTTTTTGCTGATTCTGTCAAAGGCTTACGACGGTTCCATGGAAGCAATAATTTTTGGCATTGGTATATATGCTTAGTTCTATATCTGTCTATGTTTTCACGGTTCGATTGGCTCAGAGATTATCTGATTGATCATGCAGTTCATTGCTACTAGTCCCAGATTTAAGTTTCGCAGAAAATAACAGGATTAAGATCCGTTGAAGCGATTTTTGACGATAAAACTAATGTCATTGAACTAAAACTTCTGTCCCTATGTTTGATCGTGTTTAGCCACACATAAAGAAATAGGATTGAAAAAAAATGTTTAATATATGAACACAGCGGAAATATTCGGGTGCACGTATGACGTATCTACTCTGACGTATCCTTAGGTAGGTACTTACCCACTAGAATGTAGCCGAATGTGGCCGCATTGAAAATTGAGTGAAATACTCGTGTTCAATGCCTCACGTATGAAGGCTACAGCATTAGGAAAAGCTTTTTCCTTGAAAACCTTACTATACTACACCTGGCCCAAACTGATTGGGGGACTGTCTACTATACGAAAGTTAAAGTCAAAATGTTTATTTCAATTAGGTCACTAAGTGGCATTTTTGAATGTCAATAATTTAAATTTATAAAATAACAATAATTTATTCTACTGTGCATTCGCAAAGATTGATTGTTATGGAGAAGAACGGACAGGAAACTCCATAGATAGCAGATAGTAGATGAAGATGTAATCTTACACAAATTCAGACACGAACACTACTTTTCTTCATTAAAAACTAATTTGGCCCGTTATTCGCGTGGCTGAGGTGGCCTGGTGGCGCTTATACCGCTTGAATCGTGCCTAAAATAAAAAAGAGGTCATAGCACTCTTTTTTCAATTTTCGGCATCATGCCAGCACACCCTACCGTGGAGATTATCTTTTACAAACCTAAAAGCAAACACAATCTTTGTCTCACCTAACAATATTGGTTTACAGATTATTCGATATAATTTATAGAAACCCGTTGGCGACAATAATATCTACCTGTACATTTCTTGACCAAAGAGAGCAAGAGGAAGTATGAAAGAAGGCTCGATGACTGAAAAGTTGTGTACAAAACGATATGAGGAATGCGGAAAACTTTGGTTATAAATGAGGATCTTTTTGAGTATAATTGCAGATTATAAGGATAGAAAAAGATCAAAGTATCGATGGATGGATTGTGTGAAACATAATACGGTTAATAAGGGGTGACTAGCAAACATGAATTGTATGAAAGGAGAAAACATGCTGCGTTGATCCCAAATAGATAGAAATTTTAATTATGGAGGATTAGGATAGGAGTATGATCATAATAATTTCTTGACCCAGATAAAACTTTCATAAAACATACAACAGTATAATCCACGGCACGTAATTTGGCAAGAATCGTTAGATACGCTGAAGTCGTTTTTTGGTCTCTTTGGTAGTGAAGCGGGGCGCGGGGAATGTTCCGATCGCGCAATTGGCTGGTCAGTTTACACAAGGATCAACTGACAAATCGCGACGCGTCCACGTTCCGTTCGCTCTATGTGGTAGTTGTTCAGTTCTCGCAATATAGGCGAACTTATCCCCACTACGCCAAAACCTTGCCAACTTACCTGCTGGGGACTATATCTCTGAACACAAAAATAAAATACCTACGAAGTATGTATTTTATTCTATGTAGTACCTATATTACGAAAATTCTGAGTCTCGATTTCAATGTTTCGGGCAGTTTCGTCGAACTGGTTGCATTGTCGTCGTATTGTCGGATGAAATAATTCGATCGACTCAGTACTGATAGCGTAAATGTAACGCTCATTCAATTACCTTTTAGTATGTTACGTCACTGATTTAAATAAAATTCAATTGTAGTAGTTAAACAGTCCTTTGTATAATTCCTCTTTTATGGTAAATTAAATTAACCTGACATACGTTACGTACGTAATAATTTAGAACAATCAAATCGTTCTACATTATATGTACTATTTTAGGGACTGGGATTCGGTCTGAACCTATATTTAGAACAGCACTAATAGTATAACATAACATAACACGTGACAAATTATACATAACTAGCTTTTTGGCTTTGCTCCCGTGGTCTGTCGCAAATAGGGTTACCTAAACATTTCAAAAATTGAGAAGTCCTGACAAAAAGCTGGACTTTAAAAAAGAGTCCGGATATTTTAGTTGCAAACAAAAAAGTTTAAAAACTCAAAACTTGGCTACAAAAAAATCGCGATCTGAAAAGTATGAATTAAGAAAATATTATAAGAGGATAGTCGTGGTCGTATGAATAAAACGTATATTGTTTATCTAGGCAGCAAACAACTATTTTAAAGTCGAGAGTGTTTTTTTAATCCAGAGCAGAGTGAAGGATCGGTCGCTACGCTCGGGATTCTACTCTAGAATCCCGAGCGTAGCGACCGATTCTAAAGTACAATCCTCAAAAAGCCCTAGGTGGACACTCTACTTTTTATCAACCTCTATGAGAAAATAAGTAAGTCCAACATTTTTTATTTACATAAAATTAGGAACCAAAAGACATAACGTAGAAATAATTAGATGCTAATGTTTATATTTGAACAATTTTGGAAATGCATCGTAACAATTTTATTAGTACCATCCGTTACAGTTGTAGATTTATTTTTTAATTTGTCTCGCGCGTGGTTTTACAGCCAGGCACTTGTTCAATACAATGTTCCCGTGTGGTCCGAAATAGAATTATAATTGCTCATTAGCCATTCAACTCATACAATCGTCGTAATCGATTTTAGCGACGTAATTCTATTTTGGACCGCATGGTTTGTGATTCATCTCTTTGTTGATTGAAACATTTACTAATAATAACCACATTCCAAATTTAAATCACTTTTAGTCCCAAGGGATTCATGAGCTATTTTAGTCACTGTTTACGAAGAATAAACTATTTCTTTTGGAATAGATGTAATGAAAACAATATTTTTCACTCCACCTGCTCGACAATGTCCAATTACAATGTGTATCAATCTCAACGTAAAGTAAAGCGTTATCTCCCAAGGCAGGTAAAGTTGTATGAAACTCACAAGGGAGTAGAGTGATTTGAATTTGGAACGTCTAACTCGCGTGGAAACTCGTTGAAAACTCTAAGTAAAAAAATGTCCATCCCTATAGCATTTTAAGGAAGTTTGTTCGAAAATCGAACTGGCCACCATAAGCAGAACACAAAAAAGGTTAATTCAAAAAACCAGAATGCTTAAGAAGCCAACTAAAAAGAGGTAAACAACAAGAAAATGTGCTGTGCTGTCATATGACACATATTCGCGAGTTGACTGACCAAAACCAGATGTAAGAATCATAAAATCGACCTACGCGTTTGGTCTCTTCACATAGAAACAAACATACTTACATACATAGGGTT
This sequence comes from Orthosia gracilis, assembly GCA_947562075.1. NCBI lineage: Eukaryota > Metazoa > Arthropoda > Insecta > Lepidoptera > Noctuidae > Orthosia > Orthosia gracilis. The sequence goes on along the minus strand of OX387275.1, from coordinate 31,013,247 downwards.
ATTTTTACCCTCCTTCGACAATTGGGTAAACAGAAAAAAGACGCGATTGCCATGAATGTGAAACAAAAGACATTGTTTGGTGCTATGATTTTCAGTGAATTTTATTGCAATATATATTCGTTGAAGCGACTCAGGACACTATAAAACTCCCCCGCCTAGCTCGGGAGTTAATTCTTAGATCCCTCTTCTCGCTCGGGAGTTCACTCTTAGATCCCTCGTTACGCTCAGGATTCAATATGCCGCCTGTGTCGTAAGACACTTTCACACTTTTTTTTTATCTCCTTGGTGCATAATCTACTATTGCCATACAAGTCAAAAATCCGGTCGAATTAGATGCCTGGAGAAAGTATGGACAAGAGGCCAAATTTCCGGACATGTCGGGACAAATCCGGACGAATGATAACCCTAATCGCACAAGAATCTTGCGGTTACAATGTATCTCCTATCGAACTCAAGATAACTTGTATTACAAAAGTCTTTGTTATCGTTAAAGAGTCAATATTCTCAACAATCTCATTCAAAGCAAATATAGAGTTATATTGAGTTTAAATGATTTGTGATAATTCAACAAATAATTAAGTGATAAAGAGTCATGTATTCGTTCATAATTGAATTTTTATTCCCAAATGACCCGCTAGATAGATCAGTGCTCTTATTGGCGTTTATTGATACTCGTAGCTAATATAACAAAAATATTAACAACATTAACCTCCAGAATCATTTAGGTAAGGCTGCAATTCCAGTTGATAGTCAGGTCACATTAGTACATCTATACTAATATTATAAATGTGAATGTAAGTTTGTTTGTTACGCTTTCACGCAAAAACTACTGAACCGATCATCATGAAACTTTATACATATATTCTTGGAGGTAATAGAAGTAACATAGGATACAATTTATTAAAAAAAAAAAAAATTGGCTTCACTGCGAGCGAAGCCGCGGGTAAAATCTAGTCAAATAAATTAGGCTGAGGCCAATAGATGCTAGCCAGGTCGGTTAATCCCGGTCCAATTGTAAAATATTTCATTCTTAACACGCTATGTCGGCTATCTACTGAAAATAAACTTCATTCATACCTACTTATTGTTTCAGTCAAGTCAGCGGTCAGTCAATAATGATATTCGTGATAAGTTTATTACTAACCAAGTGACACTTTTGTCGATCCACGTAAAATATTACCTACATTTTAAGATGGTTTTGTTTTGAAAAAATCTTGCAAAATAATTACATTTCACGCAAAACTGATCGAATTGGAGTATGAGTACGGATAATGGAGACCCCACTAACAGTAGTGAACATAAAATACTCTTTGATCGATCAGAATCAGTTTTTTTTTATATTTCTATGGTCAGAATCTTATTAGAATATGGTTGAAGATAAACAATGTCTTGTCTCCCACTTACCTCTCATTTTTATTTCGTTCCGTTTCCTCCTTGTATATGTTTTACTTGTAAAGAGTCAATATTTTACTTTCATGGCACCATTTAATTTGTTTTATATTTATCAGAGAAATTTTCTATTTTATCCAAATCTATTTAATTACCTACTTTTTTACTATGTATAAGTTAATTATAACAAAAAAAAGGTGAACAATGTTTGTTCAAAACAACTAATGAATTGGTTCTCCTATTAAAATATCTATTATCTACAGTGTACTATCAGTATCATAGCATCAGATTTTTTAACGAGCCTGAATGTCAAATCAATTCACTGAAAATGTACTTGCATTAATTATACGTATTCTAGAATAGTTCTGTATCTAAAAACATATTCTATAACTTGCAAATCAGATAGCAGCCATATAACAAGCACTTATTTAAACATAATATAATGAAGGTAATTTTATTTGTTATGAAAAAAAAACCGTATGAATGGATGAAAATTCAATAAATTAATTATTATTAACTTCTTCTAACATCACTCCACAAAAAAACGTACAATATTATTTCAGTCGTAAACTTTTTCAGTATTACGTTCGCGGGAAATTGGCGCGCTTTTCCACAATTTCTGAAAACCGTGAGGCGCGTCCGACGACTGAAACTCTACTGAAACTGAAAGCCTGAAAATGATAAACTCCACACCTTGATTTCACGATCTTATTAGCGAGATCACTCTAACAGGTGTTTGTGTACCTACTGATATCTCGCTTTGGGGAAAATTCTTTAGGATTTGTACTTTTCAGTTTTTAGCATAGGGATCGATTTTTCTATAGTCAGATAACTCTTAACTGATAAACAAAAATTACGGTTTGAAAATATACTGTTGACTATTGGAAGTAAACCTTATGGCGATTAATTTTTGTTTGAATGATAAGGGGTTGGATGAGATCATAGTTCTCATCATCGCTTACCATCAGGTGAGATAGTGGCCAACCGCGAGCCTATTAATAATAAAAGAATCGGTCAAGTACATGTTGGACTTCGCTTAGTTAGGGTTCCGTACCAAACCGCAAAATCAAGTTGGTCGTAATAGGAAAAATGAAGGATTTTCAAAGAAAAATCTGATTTATCTATATATTGTTTTTTTATTGGTAACATATACGTAATAATTAACATTATCACCACATGTCAAGTGCATAGGTCTCTGGGAAGTGAAAAATTCTTCGGAGCAAAATTTTGTAAAAAAGCTGACTTTTTGGTTTCTTATTCCGTTTTTTCAATATTTTTTTAAACGAAAAATGCAGTATTCATTTACTTAACGAGTTCTAAGCAACCATACCCCATTTGATGGAATAGGTAGTTTTTTCACGCCTCCCATTTTCTGTATGTATGTACGCCTCTCTTAAAAAAACATAAAAATATTTTTTATGGCTATGGGCCAACAAGATGCTTATACTGTAAAAATTTGAAGACTGTAGCTTCAACCATTTGGCTGTAAAACCTGTGTGACAGACGCTAGAGTGACAGCAATAGGGCTCCGTTTGGACCATTCGGGTACGGAACACAAAAAAGGACCGATCAATTCGACACGTATATGTAATATTGTTGGAATTGCACAATATTCACATATGTTACTCTGTAAGGGCTTATAAACACGTCTGCCAAATTTCATAATTATATGTTTGTACGTTTGTACGTGTGTATGTTTGTATGAATAGAATAGAATGCATTCATTTGTCCGAATATTGTACAAAGCTGTTTTGTGAATTATGTATTACGATCATAATATTCTGCCGTTTCCGGCGTACAAATATGGTTTGTAAAATTATGGGTCATTATTACATTAAAATTTACATTTGAATGTTCTGAGGCTGAGAGTTTTGAAGACATCAGGTAATTTGTTATAAACAGTAATGGACATGCAGTATACACCATTAGAAAACAACTTTATATATTTGTATGTTTGTATATTTTTATGTTTGTATGCTTGTATGTTTGTATGTTCATACACACAAACATACTTACAAACATACATACAAACATGCATATATACATTCATCCAAACATACAACACCTATCTATTTTTTTGTTTTTAACTAATTGTAATTGTAATTAAATGACTCAATTCATTCATGTTAACATGTTTTTATTGATTTGGATAAATTTATTTATTATTCTATTATTTATTATACATACAAAAAAATCTTCATACTTACACTTGTGAAATTTGGCACACGTGTTCAGAAATTACATTCTTGTCGAATAGACAACCTCCTTTTTTAGATATCGGAAAAAGCGCGAAATAACTTTCATTTCGGAAGTCGGTGTCGAAAAATGAAAAAAAAAGAGGTAACAAAGACACCGACTGCCGAAACGTAAGTAATTTTGCACTTTTTGGTGTTTTGTTTCATAGCAAAAGAATTGTCTATATTGTTGCAGATTTTTCGGTTTTGGGGAAAATTATTTAGATTGTATGTTAGAGGTATTTTGTATTTATGCCGCGGTATTTGGACTTGGATCATTTAACTATAGATGATGCAGTAGCCCGAAACCTTTCGATCCCTAGCCATATAAAAACTTTCTCTTAGGAAGTCGTAGGTATTTAAAAAAAAAGATTTTTTTCAAACATAAAGGCAATTCCATTTTGTTTAGGTGGTCAACAAAATAAGGGCAACTTATTATATTTTAATTTGGTGAAGATCTGATGAAGAAATTCTGAGATACACAATAGAACTCTTCAATAAATTACGACAAATCTCTCGGGATTGCTGCAATCGCATATCTGTTTATTGTTTATACCATTTCATAACATAATATCACGCCATTGACGTGTGCATTTCACCTTGGTACTCTCATTTCATCAGTTATGTTTAAGTTTCATGATATTCGAGTAATCTATTCTGGCAATATGATACCTTTCTAAAGAACTTGTCTATTAGGTACAGCTAAAAAGTGAAAAAAAAAAAAATTGTACAAAAAATACTGCCGACTTCCAAATAAAAACACTACGAAGTGAAAAATAACTTTCTTTTTGGAAGTCGGTGTCTAACTTCCAAAAAGAAAGTTATTTGGTAGTCAGTAGTATTTTTATGTAATTTTCTTTGAATAACTTTTAAATTATTTCGTCTCCGTCAGTCGACGAGCAAGTAAATTATTTCACTGCTAGACTTGTCGAGCTTTACGATGTTCACGCACCTATACGTGCAGTTAAAGTAAGACATTTGCCGGCGCCGTGGCTGACGGATGAGATTAAGAAGCTGATGAACAAAAAAGTGACTGCAAAGTCTAAATTTAAGCGACGGCCTACTGATGCTAATAGGGAAAAATATACCTCCATTCGTAATCATTGCAATAAGGTGTGTAGGAATGCTAATCGCCAACACATTCATAACTCTGTCCAAAATGGGGACGCATCCAAAGTTTGGAATTTTCTAAGATCATTGGGGATCGGTAAAACTCGACAAGAGTCAATACCTAAAAATTTAGACATCGATTCAATGAATAATCATTTTACAGCTTCGTCCAATTTCGATAGGACAATAAAATTGAATACATTGGATTATCTTTCATCTCTTCCGAACCCCAGTTATTCTCCATTTGTTTTTAGTCAATTCTCTGCATGTGATGTTAAGAAGAGCATACTATCGATTACATCCAATGCGGTGGGAAGTGACTGTATCAGCCGTAAAATGTTACTCCCGGTGCTGGACGTAATCCTTCCGGTCATTTGCCACATCCTCAACTTTTCTGCGTCCAGTGGTGTCTTTCCTTATTCATGGAAAGATGCTCAAGTTATTCCATTACCAAAAAAGTCCAACCCTACATCCTTTTCTGAGTTCCGTCCAATATCCGTCCTGCCATTCCTGTCCAAAGTCCTGGAACGATTAATCCACGACCAAATTAGCACTTTCCTATCTAAAAATAATCTCCTCAATCCTTTCCAATCCGGCTTCCGTCCTGGTCACAGCACCACCACAGCTCTTCTCAATATTACGGATGATATAAGGTCAGCCATGGAAAGCAGTAATTTGACGGTCTTGGCATTGCTAGATTTTAGTAATGCTTTTAACACTGTCGATTTCGATGTTTTGCTTGGCATTCTGCGCTCTCTTAATATATCTCCATCGGTGATTGACTTTTTTCGTAGTTACCTGTTCGGTCGCCGGCAACGTATATGCATTGGAGAGACTTTGTCTTCCTGGTGTAGTACTTCTGCTGGGGTACCACAGGGTGGCGTTTTATCCCCTTTACTTTTCGCAGTTTTTATAAACTCAATCTCCAGTGAACTAACTTCCTCCTACCATCTTTATGCGGACGACCTACAAATTTATGCGCAAGCTCCTCTCGGACATCTGTCTGAGGCTATTGTTACAATAAATAGTGATCTGGCCCGCATTTGCGACTGGAGCAAAGGGTATGGACTAATGGTAAACCCCACAAAGACGCAGGTTATAGTGGTGGGCAGTTCTAGGATGGTTACAAGAATCGACTGGACGACTCTTCCCCAGGTTTTTTTCGATAACTCATTGATTCCGTTCTGCAAAAACGTTAAAAACCTGGGGATATTCATTGATGGGAACTTCTCTTGGACCACCCAACTGCAGCAGGTTAGCCGCAAACTATTTGCATCTGTTGCATCTTTGAGGAGACTGCGTAATTTTCTTCCGATTGCCACCAGGATTGCGCTTGCACAATCTCTTCTTCTTCCCATCCTTGATTATGCTGATGCCAGCTATCTTGACCTTACTCAAGAACAACTTGATAAGCTTGAGCGGCTTCAAAATGTTTGTATAAGGTTCATATTTGGTTTGCGCAAATATGACCATGTTTCCGAATTCCGTGTGAAGCTCAAGTGGTTGCCCATTCGCCTTCGCCGGAATGCTCATATTCTTTCCCTTTTATATAATGTACTCTTTACTCCTTACACCCCTTTTTACCTCAAGAATCGTTTCCAGTTTCTCCGCGATTCCCACACGAGATTTCTTAGGTCATCAGAGAACTTACGACTTCAAATGCCAGCGCATTGCACGACTTTTTTGGATAAATCATTTACTGTACAGGCTACTCGTCTATGGAATGCATTGCCAGATCCAATCAAACGTGCTCAATCATTGCCTGTGTTCAAAAGACTTGTAAAGGAACATTATCTGTCGCTGTCTTCTTCCTAGCTTGTCAATTTCAAACTGAACTGTCATTATCAACAGATTGTCGTCATTTTTTTTTTTTTTTTGTATTTCTTTTTATTTGCCTTTATATTAAGTGGGTATGTATGTATTTATGTATCTATTACATAGCTTATGTATTTATCTGTGTATCTATTGCAGTATATCATTTTAGCACTCTTATTGTTACACCAATGACCGCCCCATGTCATGTCCAAGCAATTACTGTCCATACCAGGTTGCCTGGAAGAGATCGCGGTATGCGATAAGGCCGCCCATTGTATGTGTATTAGACTTAAGTTTCTTTTTATTAATGTTTTTTATGGTGTACAATAAAGCGTATAATAATAATTATTCAGTGACTATTTCATATTAACATATTATATACAATTGAATATTCTGAAAAAAATAAACATTCCTACAAAGTGGAAATAGACAATAATAAGAAATAGAAGAAAATAAATAGAATAGAAGAGGCAAAAGGGGCAATAGGGCTCATTGTGTATCAAAAAATTCGTCCACATCGATGTCAATGGGAAACGTGCCCAGAACGCATGCCACGCATTGCCATGTTGGATGGCTATGCTGATTCTCTGGCCGAAGAAAAGGCCAGCCCTCTGGTCAAGTGAAGATTCAATGAGCTTTGCGCTAATGTCTCGAAAAATTCGGTGCGCATTCGGACCCCATGGACCTAATGTTTCAACCCCAAACGGCGCAAACATATAACTTCCAATAAGATTGTTATATTTGCGCCGTTTGAGGTTTTCTACACCAGCAGCAGCCGCCCCAACTCAGCCCACCGTGCTAAGAAGATGGGATGGCGCAAGGGTGTCCACACATGTGCATCCCACACAAAAGGCCTACTCACCTTCGAAGGCATTATGGTCACCCCGTATGGTCTCTTCCCGTCGTTGCGTGCCAAGCCATTGTGTTTTAAACAAGCTGGCACCCCGGCAGTGACAAGAGCCCGACGTATAATGTAATTAATGCTGGCGTTCCGTGCTATACGACCAGCGCTTCTACTGCAGGATAGGACATAGTGCCGGAGGCGGTCGACTGCTTCACCACATTGACAACGATATGGAGTTCCGTTATGTGCCCCCAAATGCAGACATGTAGCGATCCGGAAGGTATTGTCACTCAGTATAGTACCTATGTCGGGTGACGGTAGTGCCTGTAGCCAGTGCCTGTACCCGACTCCCGCCTTCCCTCAGCAGTATTGGTAGACGTATTTATGAATTTATTCCGTACCAACCTGCTCGGCTTCCTCGGTTTTGCCGAGTACTTTTGCAGCATTTCAATTGCAATGCCATATTAAGTTGCAATGCCGTGTTTTTTTCTTAAAATTTTATTTTATACATAAATATACAAAAAACAGTATATACTGTTTTATTAACTTTATTTACCATGTGATTCAATAGAATGACATGGTAAATAAGTAAACAGTTTAGTTTGGCTAGGTAAGTGCGTAGATCAAAAAAGAAATGCCGCATTTTAAAATCTATGGACCGGATGTTGTTTTTTTTCAGTCATAAAGTCATTTAATCATTTGTTTAAAAGACTTTATGGCTTTCTTTACAGATAGGTTTCCAAACTTTTTCTTCTTGTCCGTAACAACCATTTAACGCAGATGTTGAGTGATGTAGGTAATAGTTGGTTAGCTGGTAGACAATAAGAGCCGTTAGGTCGATTTCTCCTTTAAACGCTATGTTTGACATCTGTCGTCAGCATCGACACACTAGCCACGCACGTCGCTTGCAATGCTAACATTTCTATGTTATCATTTATAATTGAAAACACAAATGTATAATTTAACTTTATTTCTATAAAGTTAAATTATACATTTGTGTTTTACTTTTACAATTTCCTAAAAATATCCGTAACCGATATTAACGGATATAAATCCGAAATAATTTCATATCCGTTACCGTATCCAAAACCAGTATAATATTATATCTCTAAAATCTATAGATCAGGAATTTGATATCCCAGAACACTAAATTAACAATTTGATATAACATCCTTGAATTCAATTCTTATTTTTGTTTTCCTGGACTTTGAAATTGAAAACCATACATAAGCCTGATGACTTAGTACTGTTAACTTATTAAGAACGTGCTTAATGAGTTAAAACAAAGGTAAGCCGGATGATTCATAATTATTAATCATTAAGGCCTACATGCGCTTTAGTGCCGTAAAACGGTAAATTTCTAAAGCATACTCCTTAGTAACGACTAGGTTAAAAGGTTTAAAATATATATATATCTATTATTGTTTCATGTACATAATTTTTTAAACATGTTTTTTTCGTATAACAAATAGTTTTGCTTTAAAAAAATAATTAGCAACACGATATTTTTCGCAACTTTTGGATAGTCTTCCAAAACGACTTGGATGTTTAAAAATATTTTTACACAGAAAAATTGATGGCTGCATTTTTTTCATAACTGACATAGCATAATTATGTAAATCAAAAAATATTTTGCAAACAAAACTGTTCAAAAGGAGGTTCAATATTGATATTTTGGCATCGAACGGGCGCACGGCCAGTACTGCGTTTACATTGGGGCTTATAATATCACCTTAAGAGCGTTCTTAATTAGTTAATATGAGTCATCAGGTTTATCTTTGTTTTTGAATTCCAAAGTCCAGGCAAAAATAAACAAACATAAAAATTTGATTTAATTATTTGTATTACAAACGCCTTACCCTAGACGAAATTATGTCAATAAGAAAATAATTTAAAGGCCAATCAAAGGTCAGTATTTTATAGGCATACTTTATATCTGGGCGATATTATATATGACTTAAAGATAATTATAAGATTACATTTTTTGTATATTATAAAGTAATTAGTGCGAAACTACGCAGTGATAAGTTACAAATTGTTATTTGTTAGGTATTTATTTGGTTAAATAACAATTGTTTAAATTTAATTCATATAAAAGTTCAACAATTAAATCACCGTAGTACATTTTACACTAGTGCGGTTAACAGGATCAATAAGTTTCGATTTTTTCAAGCTTTTAGTGCCTATCTATAAAACTGTTTCGAACTGTGCAAGCTTGCAACCTTATTAAGGTTGCTCTAGTCGACGCCGACGGCACGAACTGTTTTGTGCGCGGGGTTGAAATGCATGCTATCTCATCCGATAACACCTGCGAAAGAGATAGATGCTGTGAGCATGTGATGCATGAGCAGTAAGAAGCTAGTTCGGGTGCGAATTAGTAATTTTGCAAGTTTGTAGCGAAATAGATGATTATTTAGGACGAAAACGAGCGCGCAAAATTTTGGGAGTCGATGTCATGAAAAATCGACTAAATGTATATTTTCAAAATAAAATTATTAGCATTGTTGACCTACTAATCTATCCCTGTATGGTGGTCGTTTTGCAATTTTCCTTCTTCTTATGGTATTTATTTCCGCCCAAAGATGCGTTAAAATTAGTGTTGAAATATGGAAATTTCGACGCTCATAACTTTGAAATATATATTATTATTTTTTACTTTTTTGTTTCCATACAGGGCTAGATAATGATGAGACAAATTGATATCATTCTTATTTTGAACGTACGTCATCACAGTGGAGTAATCGCCAGACTACGTTTGTATGGAAGAATGATCGACTAGTGTAACCTTAAGTACCAAACAGTTGCTACCTTATTACGTGCCCATCTACGAAGTTTTAATTTATTGTGCAGTGTTGTTTGTTTGACCAGGGCGTGTGAGATTTTACCTCTCAAAAGACCACGCCGGTACCCCATCTGTGCAGCGCCTGTTCGTCTAGCTGAGTGAGAAAAACTCCTTTGCTTAGTTACCTATTCTCAAAAATATATTATTATTTAATATAGGTAATTTTTTTTAAATTGTGAAACATTAGTAATTTTTATTTACATATGTACATTATTTGTAGACTAGAGTTAGGACTAAAATAAGAGCAAAATATTTAAAATTACGGGGCGTCAAAAAATTCATCCACATCGCTGTCAACAGCAAAAGTGCCCAGAAGGCTGGCAGCATTGCCACGTTGGATGGCAATACTGATTCTTTGGGCAAAAAAAAGGCCAGCCCTCTGGTCTCGTGAAGAGTCGACCAACCGTTTGGCGATATCCCGAAATAATAGGTGTGCACTCGGACCCCATGGCCCTAATGTTTCAACCCCAAACGGCTCAAACACATAATTACCAATTAAGTTGTACTTGCGCCGTTTGAGGTTTTCAGCACCTGCAGCAGCTGCCCCAGCGCAGCCCACCGTACTAGGAAGATGGGATGGTGCAAGGGTGTCGACGCAAGTTGCATCCCACACCAAAGATCTACCCAACTTCCATGGCATTATGGTCATACCATCAGGTCTCTTCCCATCAACGCGTGCCAGGCCATTGGGTTCTAAGACAGCTGGCACACCGGCGGTGGCAAAAGCACGACGGATGAGATCATTAATGCTAGCATGCCGCGCAATCCGACCTGCACTCTTACTGCATGAAAGACCATGGTGTCCGAGGCAGTCGACTGCTTCACCGCATTGACAGCGGAGCACCACAAGGAGCGCTCAATCGCAGGCATGTAGCGAGTCGGAAGGTTGTGTCACCTAGCATAGTGCCTATGTTAGGTGACGGTAGTGCCTGAAGCCAGAGGCCTGACTCCCACTCACCCACAGCCAGCAGGAGGTAGACGGATTGGTAGACGTATCAATAAGGTTATTCCGTACCAACCTGCAGAGCGGCTCATCCCACTATCTCTGGGAGAATGGGTTCTCGGGCCGATCCGTATCCGGGCAAGCCACTTTCCAAGCGTCCTCTGCATCGGTCAAGCACGGCACTTCCGAGTCAACCAAGGAAAGAGCTAAAATTCTCCTGGTTAGCTTTTCAGTGCTGCGGACAGAAGACAGGAACGCTGGTAAGCTTACACTAGAAATTTTGCGGACGCCGAGGCCACCAAAACGAATTGGTAGGGTGGCTTGCAGCCACGCTCGGTCATCCAAGGCCACATTTAGAATGGATGTTAATGTGTTACGAATAATTTGGTCAATTTTGTCCAAAAGTTGTGGTTTCTTCCAAAGAGGAGAAGAACGGAGAAAATACATAAAATTTGGACCGAAACAGCAATACCTGATAAGGGTGAATGCCGAATGTAAATTAATTTTGGAGAATCTATCCGAAATATCATTAAAATGTTTGATTTTGTCTTCGATGAAAGATGAAAAACTTTCTTCCAAAATAGAACAACCTTTTCCCTGCAACCTAGGAGGTGCAGGGAACTTTTTTCTAAGATTTTAATTTGCTATTGCATTAAATTTTTCTAAAGATGATTGTCTGTCGGGAACGTCAGAGAGATAAATTTCGCACTTTGAGGGGTTAAGTTCCAGGCCGATAGATTTAAATTTCTGTTTGAGGAGTTGCAGATCATTCAAAACGGTGTCAACATCACCTCCTAGCGTTCCATCATCTAAATACCACACGTTAAATTTTGAATTTAGTTGTTGGATTATGGGATGAATAGCCAAACTGAAAATGACAGGCCCGAGAGGGTCACCTTGTTGGCAACCAACTGCAGATTCCAAAATATTGTCCTTATATAATAATTTTGATGGATGCCTATAACATTGCCACATAAAACTATAAATTTCGGGTAGTATTTTTTTGACTTCAGCCAACAAAGTGTCCCTGTTCACGGAGTTGAATGCGTTCTTGACGTCAACCTTGAGAATGACCTCACCTTTTTGTGAGTCAAGAAACGAGGATAGGGCATGTACGGCAGCCTCACAGCCCCCTCTGGAACCAAAACCAAGTTGAAGGGGCTGGAACTTAGTTGCAAGTGTTTCACTGTACACCTTGCAACATATTTTGGCTGCCAACCGCCTGTAGGTGTAACCGACAGCAATGGGACGGATGCCGCCGTCCTTCTTGCGCAGGGCACACAGGTTAGCCACATACAAGACGTCGACGACGGCATCGTTCACGCTGCCGGAGAGCATTAAGTTGATCAGAACCGCAAGCTCCTTCAAGAGCGACTCACCAGCTTCCCCGGCGCATGAACTCAACAAATCTTTCAAATGCTGTGGAGTCAGGCCGTCGAGGCCGCCGGCAGAACCACTCCGGAAAGAGCTTACGGCTGCGATCAACTGCGGGGCTGTAATTTGGAAAAAAGATGAATCCTGAACGAGGGGGTCGGGGTTGACGGGCGGGTCGGGGAAGGTGAAACCATCCGCAGGCGCTGGGTGTTTACTCTCTAGAGCTGCAAGAGTCTCCGGAGAGTAAGGCGCCACCACATCATTGCTGAACAGTAGTCTGGCCGCCCCCCTTATGTCACCCTCACTTAACTTGGATTCCACATGAGCACAAATGCCTTTCTGAGAAATATTAAAAAACGGTAATTTGGAGCCTAAAATGCTGGCCGAATTGTTGCAGTTTTCTTTAATTTGATTTGTTAATGACTTTTGATTTGCCAAATTTTTTTGAACATGCAGAATCCTGTAAGGGAAGGTGAGTAAGTACTCCCAGGCACGTTGTGAATTCTCCTGGATCGCGTGACGAACACATTGCGCTAAACTTATAGCAACAGAGTGCCTCGCGCCCCGGGGAACTATTTTTAAGATTGGAGTGGAATTTTTGAATTTAGACAATGTTTTCCACAAAGTTTCTTCAAAAGGTGTTGCTGTCGGGGATATGGCTGGGGGGCACAAAGGTACACTATGAGGTTTGTGGACCTTGCCATAGTGTATCTTAAGCCCCCGTTCGCCTTTGGAAAAACGAGCCTGGGAGCAATGTGGGCATCTTACCAACTGAACATCCAGTGATGTGATAGGTTGACTGGCACTAATTATTCCGGCGTCGCTACAGCCGGCGCCAAACATAAAAAAAATATAGGTAATGTATTATTATATAACGTAGTGTATACATTATGATATAGTATAATCATATGTAAATAAATGATAGCTGCGTGTTAGTTTGCGTTGGCGATTTTTAACCGACTTCTCAAAAATGAGGAGGTTCTCAATTCGGATGTTTATTTGTTTATTTTTTTATTTATGTTCTGTTCTGTTATATCCACTAATTTATGACTTAACTCCGTCATAAATTAGTGGATTTGCAAAATTCTTTTATTTTTTAAGAAATTCATTCCGAAATGGTCCCATTTCAATTTGGTAAAGATCTATTGAAGAACTTCGGAGAAATACAAAAGAACTCTTCAATAAATGACGGTCAATATCTCGAGATTGCTACAATCGCATCTCTGTTTATTTTTTACACATATCATAACATACCATCACGCCAGTATGCTCTAAACGGATACGCAGATGTGTACAATAAAGTATATAATAAATAAATAAATAAATAAATACAGTTCACCCTGGTACACGCTCATTCCACCGGTTATGTTCAAGTTACATGTTATTCGGGTAATCTATTCGTGCATCACTGCGGGCATTATAGGTACCTTACTATAGACTTGTTCATTATGTACCAAGGTAATGAGAAAAATAAAAATAAAACTTTTTTCGAAGTCGGTTGTATTTTTTTGTAAAAAAAGTTTTTTTTCAGACTTTTTAATTCTCTCTACGTGGTGTTTTATTGAATTGTTGCTGTTTTTAAGCAATAAATACTTTTATGAAATAGGATTGTATTTATTTATTTATATTTTACCCCAAGATAAATATAATATCTACATGATAAAGTCAACATTTTCTAGTGCTCACAAAATACAAGAAACCTCTTAAATTTTTTTGTAAGCACATTACAAATAGCTTTCGTTAAGTTAGTCTAAAAATAGTACAATGGTAGGCGCCAGATACTTGTATAGGGCGGGGGGTGGTGGGGTGGCAGGTTTATTATTATTATATATAGGTTATTCTGTTATAATTTATCTGTATTAAGATAAATTGTAATTGAATAACTACACAAGGGTCATTAAGAAAACAGTTGTACTGTACATTTATGGACATTATGAATTTCACAAACAGCTAAATGCTCGTAAAGCTGGCCTGAATGAAGGAGGAAGGATTATGACATAATCCTCCTTACCGCTGCTGACGCATACTGCAACGGAACAAAAGACCCTGTGGAAAGACCTTTCTAGAGGTTATCCATGTCGCAGCGTTGTGCGTTCCAATCAAGACCAAAGCTTTATTTTTATTGAAGCATGAAAATGCTATTCCTCTCAGACTCTCATCTTCTGCCTGCTTATCTTATTCTGAAGAGTTATTATTTTCGAAGTATTTAGCATTTGGGACTCCCAAAGGAAATAAAAAGCCAACTATAAAACCAGCTATGGTGGAGGGGACTGGAAACTATTAACAAAGAAGTCTAAATCTTTTGTGTTGGGTTTTGGGAATAATGGGAATGGGGTTATTCTTGGAAAAAAGAATGGCTCCGAATTGTTTAAAACTTCGCAGCCTTGCCACCGCCCCCCCCCCTCCCCCTCATTAACAATCTCATGTCCACGGTCGAAATTCTTTTGTCGTTTTCGCTATGCTGCTGAAGGGCTGGCAACTTATTATACAGGATGAAAAGGTATCTTGGGTAGGGAGGTAGGGAACAAAAGGAATTTTGGGTTATTCTCTGCCGAGTTAAGAACATGTAGTGCTCTCTAAATTATACGTCAAATACAATTAGATCAATATTAGCTTATTACGACGCATATAATTTCTTGGACAAGCGTATGTAGCAGAGCCTGATGGTGGCGGGGAGCAAATAGGGGCAGTGTGGTAAACTGGTCAGGGCTCCCTGAACTTAGCATAATAACGTATTATTCCCTTAAAAAAAAAAAACTAGTATTCACAGCGTTAAAATCTATACAAATAAATACAATTTAAGTGTCTGTTTGTAGTCTCAAATAACAGCGCATATGAAGTAAACAGGATGTCACGGAAAGGTGTGCTCATTTTTTTAAACCGCTTCTGCTTTTGGTCAATTCCGAAGTTTAAAAGAAAAACGTATTTAAAAATTACAAATTGAGAATGAGTGAGCGAGAAAAATACACTGTAATAAACAATTTATTTATTTACATAATATGTTCATTATTTACAACCTAATATTAAAACTGAAATAAGACTTAAAATATGTACAATTACGGCGGCGTCAAAAAATTCGTCCACATCGCTATCAACAGCAAAAGTGCCCAGAAGGCTGGCAGCATTGCCACGTTGGATGGCAATGCTGATTCTTTGGCCAAAAAAAAAGGCCTGCCCTCTGGTCTCGTGAAGAGTTGACCAAACGCTTGGCGATATCCCGAAATAATAGGTGTGCACACCCCATGGCCCTAGTGTTTCAACCCCAAACGGCTCAAACACATAATTAACAATTAAGTTGCATCCCACACTAAAGACCTACCCAACTTCCATGGCATTACGGTAAACAAGAATGCGTATACTTCAGTAAGATATGTGACATTGGCTTCTTGAATCGCCTTTATGAGACTCCTCTTAATGGCTTATTACATAACCATCATTAGGTTCTCATACAACGAGTATCGAATCCTTGCTCTTGCTAGGAATCCATGGCTGGAATTTTTGAGGAAAGAGTGGGAAGGGAAGAGGGAATCCATCATTCATTGATCATCTTTTCTTCATGATAGATTGGCAGATACCGCCATTCCTTGTCACTTATCCATGCTTACAATAATAAATAAATAAAAATAAGTTTATTGTACAAAATAGTAACACAAGGTTAATTATACACGAAACATTTGTACAAAAGGTGTTCAGAATCATTTTGAACAGTTGGCTCCTGAACTAATTAAAAAGATACTTGTATCTCAGGAGCCAAAGTTACTCGTAACCATTAAATATTATAACTTAAATGTTAGTGACTCAGTAATTACCATAATGATATTGCATTTGTTAACATAAAACAGATTTCGTTATTAAACAAATTGATTACACGCACCTTGATATTTGCTTAATTACAAGAATAGTCTCCAAGACCACTACCACCAAAAGTAATGAGAGTATTTTATGAATGTTACTTCCGCCAATGCATGCCATTAGAGGTGTGACTAATATATTCGTAATAGGTACAGCTATCATAATACAAGCCACGTATATTCATATTAGGATAGTCGAATATAGAATAATAGGTTACCAGGTATTAGTCAAATAATAGGATCGCGTAATAGCGAGGCAACTGATCGCGGCGATTGATGATAGCGCCGATTCCGATTATTTTACATAGGTGATTAACTTTTTAAATACGCCAACATAATCAACGTTGACAGTCCTAAGCCTGTTTAAAGTATGAAAGAAAATTTTATCACCGTTTCACTTCTTTCATAGCCATACGTGAATAATAAACGTGTAGAATCTCGTATTTCATATTAATTATTATGGAGACTATTACCGATATTACGCAGATATGCATATTAGATTGAGTAGCTATAATGAATCGGTTCACTAATATTTGACTAATATCCAGTAATAGGTATGGTATCCTAATATGCGTTAACTACTATATTCAATAATAGGATTACCTAAAAATGACCCTAATATAACATCTCTACATGCCATTTGCAAAATTGATTACTTTATAGATACCTATCATATTACAGAAGATATCCCAACCATTCAGAAGACTCTGCGACGATCACCCGCTGAGTAGCTTTCTCAGGCACTCATGAGGCGACCGCTAGAACATCCTCCGCATCGCCGTAAGACAAATTCTACAACCAACTTGTTAGCTTTGCTTTAAGCGCAAACTTGGTCAACGACAACGTCTTGCTATCAAAGCAAGACGTTGTCAGAGACAGAGAAAAATGGGCACGTCTTTTTAGATAAACTCTTCAGAATAAGATAAGCAGGCAGAAGGTGAGAGTCTGAGAGGGATAAACGTTTTTATGCTTTCTGTAATTTATGCTTTCTGTAAAAGAAAGCTTTGGTCTCTTGATCAGAACGCACAAAGCTGCGGTAAAGCTTTGGCCTCTTGATTGGAACGCATAACGTTGCGGTATGGATAACATCTAGAAAGGTATTTTGTTGGTGCAGTATGCGTCAGCAGCGGTAAGGAGGTTTATGACAAAATCCTTCCCCATCGTGTCTGAACTAGGATAGGATAGAGTGACCCGTTTTTCCGCACTTAGACTCCTATATCCTGTGTCCTATAGACGTCCGTTGTGCGTCCAAGCCTCTTCTCTGTGAGAATAAATGGGCCATAATCCACCACACAGGCCCTGTTGCGAGTTTTTGGATGTCACGTGTTTTCGAATTTTTGGTTCTAAGACAAGGAAACCGGCCCGTCACCGTTTTCAGGGAAGAGCGAGAGCATTAGTTATGAAATAATAAACTCAATGTAAAGTGCCTGCCTAGGTTCGAACCAACGACCTACAACTTGCACTTAAGTCGCGGCCGTATGTATAACATGCGGCAATATGTGTAACAAAAAAGTATGTATTGGGTTTTGGGAACAAAGGGAATGGAGCTACTCTTGGATAAAAGAATGGCTTCTTGAAACTTTGGAGCTATGTGTAATGTGCCCTCCCCCGTCATTAAAAAACTCATTCCTACTGTCGAAATTCTTTTGTCTTTCCAGACAGTGGATATGGGGTGGGCAAGCTGCTGAAGGTCTGGTTATTTGTTATACAGGGTGTCTCCGACACCAACGTGAAATGGAGTATCATGGATTCAGAACATGATTCTGGATTCCCAGCTGTGAAGATTTTCGTCAGATATTTGCATTTTTTCTAATCCGCTTTTTTTACTGAAATCTATTAAAAAAAAAAAAATATCTCATCACCCCCTAGGACACTGGCCTCGTCCCTGTGGGAGAGGGAATGGGCCTTAATGGGTCACATGTCTCCGAATTCTTGGTTCTAGGACATGCCGGACGTGTTATTTCTACATGGTAACTCTTTGGCTGAAGCTATTACACCCTGAATGTGCTGCTGCTTTTGATCTATAAAAGATGTATTCAAGCCGCCTTTGGAAGAAGATACAACGAAAGAAACGGATTATGCGCAAACGTAGGGCGGAACAAAAAGTGACACGTCCGTTCGCGACGACCGTCAGGTGACGACTCAGTGAGTGCTTAATAGACATACTCACTTTAATGAGAACTCTTAAGGCCGTACCCTGACCAAAAAATCTTGAGCATTCCTAGTGCCCTAGCGGCTCACTGGTGGCGCATAAATTTACAGTAGTGAATACGCTCAGATTTTAGAATAAAATCTTTATAAAATCGAATATTG
The DNA here is from genome assembly GCA_947562075.1 of Orthosia gracilis. Classification (NCBI taxonomy): domain Eukaryota; kingdom Metazoa; phylum Arthropoda; class Insecta; order Lepidoptera; family Noctuidae; genus Orthosia; species Orthosia gracilis. Next base: position 30,994,532 of record OX387275.1, on the reverse strand, counting down.
GTCTTTTGAAAAAACAAAAAGTTACGAAATGTTCGTTATCAAATTGTCTATCCATTCGTGTAAATACAAAAATTAATTAATGAACATTTTACAAGGAGATGCATGCTATCAATCATTATTTCTCATTTTTATGGTTTTGCTGGAAGGAGATTAGTTAAACATATACTTCTTTAAAAATAAATATACTACCATTTTGGAATCAATATTATGTAGTTTTTTTTTTTTTTTGGTAATTTTATATTATGTATTTTTTCCGTACGCGAAAATACGCGCTTAGTCGTGGAGTTGCGGAAACAGCCCGTCGAAACTAAACTATGCAGAAATTTAATGTATTTTTATTAATTGATATTTCTTTTTAAATAACGAGTAGACAGCTCTTAAAAACGGCACAAAAACGGCTAGCGCGGCGTTTTGCTCGGGGAGGCGCCTTAATAGAATCTACCCAGTTCCGTCTTTACCATAGTGGCACAAGGGGCACGTGCCCTGGTTCATTGAGGGGCCCCAAATTTCATGAGATTAAAAAAAAAAGTAGTAAATGATCAAAATTCCAGAAAAATATAATAAGCTGCAACGGATGTGAAAAACAGTCCGTACAATTTACGTAAATAGGCGAGTTTTCTATGCATTTCATACTACGAGTCGTCTTGTTTAGTAGGATTATCTTAACAACATGTACTTACTTCAAATAACAGAGGTCTCGTGCAAAATCGTTTTTCGTAGAATGAACAAGTAGACAGGAAAATTAAAGTTATATGCTGAAAAAGCACGAAGCTTAATAATAAGACTACGGAGCCGCTTACGACGTCTGGCGGCTTTTTATCTCTCAGGGAGGCTTTTTTCATCCCTTTACCCCAAACTCGGCGTGCCCAATTCAAGTCGAATTAAGACGGCCCTAAATCTACCTAGTAGACTGAATAAGAATCTATAGATTTGAACTCGCACTTCGGATGCATTCAAAATACCTACTGAGGACCTTGCTGCGCCACTTTTTCTTCCCAGATAAAACGTTTTTGGAGACTGTTTTACGAAGAACTTTGACGTCCAAAAAGTGCTGGCTCCCAGCCAAATTTGAATTATTGACTTTTGATCAGGGCTTAAGAAACGTCCAGCACAATCAGGGTCCAATACTCGTTTGCGGTTCATGTTATTTCTTGACACAATAGCAACCCCTCTTGGGCAAGCGCAGGTAGCAGCTGAGTCGATGGTGGGGAGCAGTATCTGTAGTCTATGCTACTAATATTAGTGGGATTAACTGCTCAGAGTTCGCCGAACCTTGTTTAATAACGTATTGTTCTCTTTATAAAACAAACCAGTATTCATAGCTTCCAAATAAAAAAAACACTAAAACACATTGTTTGTGACTCACAAAATCCATTTATCTCAAGGTCTCTTTACAAAGACTTTTTTTACTGCATAAAAACAAAAGACAGATAACAACGGGACCATACGCCGAAAATTTTAATATGTAAGGCCCCAGATAAAATAACATTCCCAAATAACTATTCGTAGAAACCCGAACAATACATATTTTGTAATTTATTTATTATGTTTTTTTCGTTTATGGTTTCCTATATGTATTTCTTTGTATACAATAAAGTAATATAAATAAATATTTATCGTCTTTCATTATTAGAAAATGAAAATAATCACGATATTTGTCGATTCAGGCCAGCTTTATAGCCGTTTGTAAAATTCAAAATGGCCGTTAATGTAAGTAGATGGGTATTAACAAACTACATTTAATAGTATTTTTTTTTCATTTGTAATATTTTTAAAACTACCGAAAGCTATTTGTAATGCTTACAAAAAAAATATTGGATGTTCCTTGTATTTTTGTGAGCACTAAGAAATCTAGGTATTGTTTTTATCTTGGGGTAAAATAAAAATAAAGTCTAAATAAATATATGTAATTCTATTCAATATCCTATTATATAAAAGTATATATTGCCAAAAAACAACAATAATTCAATAAAAAAACCCCGTGGAGTGTTTAAAAAAGTCTAAATCAAATCGTCAACATGCAGCCAGTATTTATATACGAGTATAAACGTGTCACCACTGCGCCGACTTCCAGGAGTAGACGGCGTGGCATACGCTGGCAGAGTGTGCCGCTTGGGAGGAACCGCACGGTGCCCTCATCTCAGATGTGAGCAGTAACCTGTCGCTTCGTCTTGTTGTCGTGTGAGGATGTGGCCAACTCTGGTGACAGAGTTAATTAAGCCACCTCTGGTAACCCCACAGACCTCTGACTTGGCTATTTCAGACTTCTATCAACTATATAAGTACAGGTTTCATCACGATGCTTTCCTTCACCGTTGTCTGTGATGTCCAAGATATACTTTGAAAGAACATATGAATTCGAGAAAATCATATTGGTACCTGCGACGCACAGCGTACCTACCCCCCTAAACCCATCCAGGGGCGACGGACTCGGGGATGTCCATCACCCTCATACATCAGGACCCTAGGTGGCGGCGCTTTCGACTGTGACACGGTAGAGCATTTGGTGAGGGTGAAGGATGAGGTTGAACGCGTGAAAGAGAATGTCAACAAAACTGACGAAGTCCGCTAGGGCCGATGCCTGTCTGGGTCGTGGATACATTTGAAAGAGAGTTACCGCGGCTCTGGCACAAGCAATTGAAGGAACACGATTTATTCAGTAAAAGTCTGACACCCCCTCCCGCTTCACCCAGAGCAGGAGAATTCATTGGATGATTAACCAAAAAAATAAAAAGATGGACGAAAACCTGAATATTTTTTTGGTTGGTCTGTATAAGTTTTCAAGCAAAGTAAAAATAACTTTCAAGGTCAAGGTCAATCACTTTAAAGGTCAAGGTGAAATAAAATGTGTCAAAGTAGTGCAATATTACTCTTCGTCAAGACCCAAGGTAACCTTCGTCGAGATAACCTTTAATGTCAATATCGAACGCCGTGAAGGTCAAGGTCAAGCAACGTGAAAATCTAAGTTAAAAAAAAATATGCAAAAAATTGTCAAAAAGTACGCTTCATCAAGTTCTAAAGTTAAGGACATCTTCAATGTTATGTTCATACGTTTCAAGGACAAGGTCAAATAATAAATAACTTTTTAACAAAAAATCAAACCGACTTCCATAACAAAACACTACAAAGCGAAAAATAACTTTCTTTTCCGAAGTCGGTGTCTTTTGTACCCATTGTTTTGTTTTGGAAGTCGGTTTGATTTTTTGTTAAAATGTTTTTTTTCCTCTTTTTAGTAGGGAACTCCAATTAACATGAAATTCATTTATCGCCAAAGTAAATATCACGACGATTCCAATAAGCCCAAACACGACTAGGACTCATTATTTTATTTCGGAGTTCCAATGGCCATTGTGGTCTTCTTCATCAGTTCCACTTAACCAAATGATACTTACTGAGGGCAAATGATTGCATTATTGATGAAAATACCAAAATCGCTATATGTTTGCCTATAATATTTGAGGCGTTCCCTCGATTACTCTAGGATTCCAAATATAAACATTCCCTTATCATGGTACCACCCTTGGGATAACTCCTTTCCAACAAAAAAAGAACCATCAAAATCGATTCATAAACGACGAAGTTATTCGCGAACACAAATAAAAAATATATATGTATCAAATATATATGTATGTGTGTGGTCGAATTGAGAAACATCCTCCTTTTTGGTAAGTCGGTTAAAAATGTATGTTAAATTAGTATAAATTGACATTAAATTCAAAAATTAAATAATATGATTTTATTTTAAATTCAAGTTTACGTAATTTACATTTACAGTTATCTGATAAATGATCTCTTATTGCGTTCAATTGAAATATATTATAAAAAGCATGCAATAATTAGAGAAAAATAAAAGCTTCATTATTTTTATATGGGGCAGTTTCGCTCACACTCCTTTTCCCATGTGACCAAACTATAGGTCAGGGACGGCGAACTTTTATTTGTGACCGTGCCATTTAAAACAATAATATTCTGGTCATGACGTCCCGCCAAAGAATCTTGACCTTTTGATATTAATAGAAAAAAACAAACTGGCTACCCGACATTCGTACAGCAATCGTAATATTTACAGTTTTATGTTTATTAAAATTAGTGTGATATCTATTTGCATGCCCGAATTATTTTGCTTCTTGCCACAACTGGCACGCTTGACATAGGTTCGCCAACCCTGCTAAAGGTTGTGCAAAATAAATTACATAAAGGTCAATAGCATGTGTTTATATACAACGGCGAGACTGCGACGTCGTTGACGGCGCGCGCGCCTGCTCTGTCTCCCCGACATGCATTTTAATGATTTGAGCGTGTCAGTAGTGGTGAGCTAACTGAGCCAGTGTTCGTTTGTTCGCCCCAGACTGAAGTCAAGTCAGTCCCACGTCGTACTCGCGCTGTGTTGCCGTCTCCCGGCGTCTATTAATATATAGACTATTGACTTAATTAAGGACGTTTAGGTTAAACAAAATGGTGCTGCGCAAAAAAATATTTTATGTGCTTTTACAGTGAAGTGAAACAGTAAAAAGTGCGTGCGTTATTTTTGGATTTGCGTAGTTCGGAGTGTTCGTACATACCTGTCGGAAGGCTTGAATATTAAGCGATTTTGATGCCTACGGGATATCAATCTCAAGGTAACGTTGATTAATTTCACGAACGTGTGAAAGAACTATCAGACATTTTATTATACTTAAGTGTACCTACTGCTTTTTTAAACTATTTACACAGTTTCATAGTTACCCTCTATTTCATCCAATACTACACTGAGTAGGCACTATATAGGTACTTAAGCTCAGCACGCATTGCGATTTTTAGCCGCGCGGATTTCATTCGCGCGAATTTTTGTCCACGTACTGAATCATTCTAATACGCACTTCGGATAAAATCCAGCGCGATTTTTGTGTATTTCTACCTGTTCATAGAGCTCAAAATATTCGCGTGAATTTAATCCGCACCGCGGTGCGGTGGATTCTGTCGCAAAACACGGCTTTCTTGCGGTAGTATTTCCGCGCAATATTTTTACCGCAATGCGTGCAGCTTCATACGATTCCGTGTATCGCAGAAATGTGCGGAAAAAAAAGCGCGCGAATAAAAACCGCAGTGCGTGTTAAGCCTTATAGCGAAACTGTGAAAGTCGTGAAAACACAACCTGTTTTTCCATGGACGTGGGCATTATCATTTACGCTTTCAGAATAGAGAATTTAAAATGAAATCTAATAATATTTATAAATACCCTGATAGGCCTGCTATCAGGGTATCACCAGTCGAAAGTTGCACTTTCTGCCCCTCATTACCTATGATACCTTTTTGATTGAATATCAAACAGCTAGGCAGTGTATTCCGGCCAGTAGTAGTGAACTGCCGTTTAACTGAAACTGAAAGCTTCGATCGATTTTAGTTATCGAAGACTGAAAGGCAAATTATTGACTGCGCCATAATGTCACCGAAAATTTCAAACTAGCTGTTCCCTGCGGCTTCACTCCCGTGGACCACCCCACAGGACCCGTTTTTGGGATTAAAAAAGCCTATGTCACTCAGGAATAATGTAGCTTTCTATTGGTGAAAGATTTTTTTTAAATTGGCCCAGTAGTTTCGAAGCCTATTCGGTACAAACAAAGAAACAAAAAAATCTTTCCTCTTTATAATATTATTATTGCAAATTAAACACCAAAAGTTTGTAATAAAACGCGTGATATTGGAAACTCTTTCTTCTCAATAAGACACGGGTATATTTTAAGGCGCTGTACTTAGTCAAAATAGGCTTCACTAAACAGTTTTTTAGCCAAATGTATACATATTAGAGCAGCTAAAAAAATATACGTTAATCTTGATCATATTTTATGGGTGGACCATTGTGTTCAAAACACGTTTTCGGTAAATTTTCTCGATAAAAAAAAACATAAAATAACCATTTAAATTGAAATTGTAGCAATTGTAACTGTATTATTTATAAACAAATCTTGATATTAATAATAACAGTGATGTAATATATAATAATAAAGGAAACTGTTGTTTTTATTTATCGATTGGAATAAGATATTTGTTAGGATTAATGTATTTAATGATAAATAACTCGAACGAGTCGAACGAAACGTCGCGCCATCGCGGCGTCTTTTCGCTTCTCTTTCATTTCTACGCGGAGTCGTCTATTCACCGCGCCTTAACCTAACGAATTTTGGATAATGCAATAATCCAGTGATGTTACCTATATCCATTTTAAACTACCTATTATGTTTTGGTTTTAACTAAACCACGTCATCATATTTATAATAATGGCGACGTAAACCCTTGCATCAAGTACAATCCGTGAATCCTTAGACTTAAAATAAATTTGGTTTTAGATTTAAAGGTTCAAGTATTAGAACAATAATTCAATAGTTTTGAGCAGCTAAGGTTTTAGAGGGTGGAAAGAGTTGATGGATGAGGACTGTCAAGTCATTTATACTTTGGACCACGCATCACTTATGTAAACAATGTTATCTATATACTTAAGGTGAAGGATTATCTTATCAATCAATTATTTACCTACACGAATGTAGAGCCAAAATGCGACTGAGTGGATATTGGATTTCTATTTAATATAATACGTACATATAAAGTAAGTAAGATCGAAAAATACCGACTTACTAATGTTACGACAAAGATAAGAAATATGTAGGTACTTTATTTTAAAGCCCGACGTAAATAACTGTGACATGTGATCTGTGTATCAGTCTGTGGCAAGGCACCGTAGCTCCTAAAAGGATGAACCGATTTTGATTTAGTTTTATATTTCATTTTTGTTTGAAAGGTGAATTGTCGAGAGCGTTCTTAGCTATGTTTGATGTGAAAATTGGTTCAGCCGCTCAAAAATTATGCGCATATTTTGCAAGATAACGTGACATAATTACGTATTTCGATAGATAGTCGACCGAAGCGCGCGTAATACTAGGAAAACAAAATAAAAATGTAGTTTACCAAGTTCGAGTCGGACTCGCGCACGATGGGTTTCGTACAATGATCGCAAAAAACAGCAAATCGTATGGGAGCCCCACTAAAATACTTATTATATTTTGTTTTTAGTATTTGTTGTTATAGCGGCAACAGAAATACATCTGAAAATTTCAACTGTCTAGCTATCACGTTTCATGAGATACAGCCTGGTGACAGACGGACAGACAGACAGACGGATCGTGAAATCTTAGTAATAGGGTCCCGCTGTTGCCTTTGAGTACGGAACCCTAAAGAGCATGAAACAAAAATTTAATTTATAAAAAAAACCTCTAAGAACAAAAAAGCCTGGTACTCGCTTCGGGGGACCGCTAAGTAAATATAATAAAAACAAATTTAAAAATTACATTGGTATTTTTTTTTAATTTCGGTCGTTATTTTTTTTTTGTGAAATTATATTTTGAAATGCCGTAACACGAAATTTTTTTGTGTTTATCGATCTTACGTTCGATAAAAATGTCCGGACGTTGTTGTAACACATGAGTGGACTCGTTTTGTAATGTTTATTGCTTGTGTACACATAGACCACATGCTAGAACAATATCAATCTGCCTAGCTTTTTCCCAACTATATTGGGGTCGGCTTCCAGTCTTACCGGATTCAGCTGAGCACTAGTGTTTTACGTGGAGCGACTGCCTATCTGACCTCCACAACCTAGTCACTGGGTAACACGGTACCTCTTGGCAAGACTGTAGTCAGATCTCAAGCTTCTGACTTCCCGTAACGACTGTCAAAGATCTTCAAATGACAGCCGGGACCAACGGCTTAACGTGCTTTCCGAGGCACGGAGGAAACTCGATATGTTGAAAATGGTCACCCATCCACGGACCGACCTCGTCAAGCGTTGCTTAACCTTGAAGATCGACCCGTGCGGCTGTTATAATTTAGCCATGAGCTCCTCACATGCTAGAACAATAACTTTAAAAAAAAAGCATTTCTAAAGTATTTTTTCTATCAATAGGCTTCTTATAATTATTGCAAAAATAAACTCGTCGTACACACAACACCTGTTGTATACACTCATGACCTTAAAAATAAACCACCAAAAAATAATATAACCACCACCATCAGTCTTAATATTGTTTGAACCAATTTAGTGTATTTTCCTTAGTATTTATCGAGAAAAATTAACTTTATGTACTTAACTCATAATTAATCTTTAAATACAAAGTGTAGCAGTATGTTTTGTTGTTCAATTATTTTTTTATTAGTTTATATATATCTATATATAAACTAGTTTTATATTATAAAACTGAAGAGTTTGTTTGTTTGTTTGAACGCGCTAATCTCAGGAACTACGGTTGGAATTGAAAAATATTGTAAAAATATGTGTTGGATAGTCCATTTATCGAGGAAGGTTATAGGCTATATAACATGACGCTACGACCAATAGGAGCGGAGCATAAATGAAAAATGTTGCAAAAACGGGCAATATTTATTGCTTTTTGAGAGCTTCCATTTCCCTTCATGTATGTAGTGAAGGTGAGGTATGGGAGGTATGGTAGGTAGGGTAGATGGTTAGGTATGTAGCCAGTTGACGGGAGCGAAGCCGCGTGGGACAGCTAGTATTATATACTTTGATGATTCTTATTGTACACGAGATTATAAAAACAAAACGGAAGTTAAAAACTAAAAATCATACAACGGGCGCTTATCGCATTGTTCTGCCATCGTTTAAGTTATTCATAATGATAATGAGTTCAATGGCCTCTTTTACAGGATTTCGTTGTCTATGATACACCCTGTCACGCTCCTATACTTATGGAACACACGTACCTACCTTATAAAATTTATCTTAACACTTGTTTTTTCACTCCGAAGTTTCGGAATACTTTCGGACGGGGCCCGTAACTTCGTTGACGGAGATAAGGAGTGTGACCCAAGCTTAGCACAAGTCTGCACCCTAATAGCGTAATCTTATCCAAAGTATCAAAGTATGCTCGATAATATTGTTTGCGGCCGTGTTAAAACAGTATATTAGTGAAAATAAGACAACCTTTTGTTCCTGTTTTCGTTTCTCCGTTTATTGACACCGACATCCGAAATTGATGTTATTTTTTACTATCTAGTGTTTTTATTTGGCAGTCTATTGTATTTTTTTGTAAAAAAGTTTTTATTTTTCACTTTTTAGTTGTGGTACATAATGGGCAAGTTCCATGGTAAGGTAACTTAAAGTGAAAAAAAATGGTCCCAGACTACATTACCCGAATAAATTGAAACTTGAACGAACCGGTGGAATCTAGGCAGGGCCATCTTAATTCGAGCAAGCTTGCGGTAAAGGGATGATAAAAAGCCCTCCCTGAGAGATAAAAAGCCGCCAGACGGTGTAAACGGCTCCGTAGTCAAATTATTATGCTTCGTGCTTTTTCAGCAAATAACTTTAATTTGCCTGTCTACTTGTTTATTCTACGAAAAATGATTTTGCACGAGACCTATGTTATTTGAAGTACATGTTGTTAAGATAATCCTACTAAACAAGACGTCTCGTAGTATGAAATCCATAGAAAGCTCGCCTATTTATATTTTTCTGGTATTTTGATCTTTTACTACTTATTTTTTTTTAATCTCATGAAATTTGGGGTCCCTCAATGAACTGGGGCCCAGGGCCCTGAACTAGGTTAAGAATTTTGTGTTGACTTTTTACACCTTTTATATTTTTTCCTAGGCAGAATTAAGTGTGTAGATTAAGGAAACGTATAATTTATGTAAATTTAAGTAAGATTAGTTAGATAAAATCGTCCTTCCTGCGGTACCGCTACTCCTAGTACCGTTAGGTAGAGAGGGGTGTTATTGTTTGCGCTTAGCGGTTTCATCAACTAATTCTTCATTCATCTTGTTCACCTACATCTGAAGAAAATATACCTAATCGATATGTGAGATGTGGCGACTGTCGAAATAAAAAAGATTACAAAATAAAACACTCTTGCATCACATGCGGTAAATCTATATGCATAGAGCACTCGAAATATCGTGCCGAAATTGTGATGATCTCCAATAAAGTGCCCGATTTTATTATAAGCCAAAGAAGGTTTTTTTATAAATATTATATTGTGTTAAAATTGTCAGTTAAAATTTGTTGATTAGAAAAAGTTTTTTTTTTTTTTAATTCGTTGATTTTTTTCTAAAAACTTATATAATGAAGATTTAGTTTTTTTTTATTATTGATAGGCTCGGGATTGACCACTATCTCACCTGATGGTATACCTGGTATGGTGGCGGTTGTTTGTCTAATTAAAAATGTATTTTTTTCTTAATTAATTAAAAATAGTTTATTACTATTATGCTTAACATGAAAATAAAAAAAAACTCTAATCAATACATTTCACAATAGTGTATTAAAGTCTGGGCACGGCATACCCTGACACATACCTAATGTAATTTTCTTGAGCACATGCTCGCCGGGTTAAAGCAGTGGTTGGTAAATCCCGTACCTATCTTAATCTGCCATATTTTGAAAACATTCACAATAGTAAAAACAGTAAAAAGTTAATAAACTCGCGCTAAAAGCCAAAATACTATCTATAAAGGCGAACGGCAGGCTTGTATGGGCATTTCGTACCGCTATTAATATTTCGTGTTTTGGGATATTTTTTGTTTTCATTGATAGCTAATATGATAGATAATCCCTTTTTAAATTCTTAGATTTTTATAACTTGGGACGTAAAAGTTATAACTAGTTTTATTTTTTAAGGTTATGTACTAGTGTGCCAATGTAGATTGTTACATATTGTTACATAATGTGTACAGTAAATGTTCGAAATTGTTTGTTGCTATCTTTGTAGTGGTTTTACTTACCATTAAGTAGGTAGATTGAGATGAGTATCGTACCTACTTATGAGATACCTATGTGCAGCAGCGGACTGCAACAGTTTGATAATGATTATTTTGATTATATTAAATGTTATTTCTATTTCTAAATAATTAATTATCATTTCAGTATTTGTGTTATTTTACATGAGGCAACTTATATAACATAGCTGTGTTTAGTGTACGATTTTATTACGTTTATTTACTAAAATCTTTTTATTGACATTATTAATTAATCCGAAGTTCTAAAATATTAAACTTACATGAAAATAAATGGCTTAGTTGCCTTAATAAGTGGTACAAATTCTATAACCGAACATCAAAAAAAGTATGCGGTACAAAATCTGCCGTTCACCTTTGACATATCGGACACCTCACGCCATACCAGCGCCTCTAGCGGCGAATCCATACGCGATAGCCCATCAATGACGGCGAAATCGGTAAACATAAAAAAAGAAACATACAGGCGAACATAGAACCACTTCCTTTTTGGAAAGTCGGTTAAACTAATAGTGATTTAATTAGAAGTGCTACTACAGTAACGAACATTCAAGAAAAATACGAGATTTTCGTAAGCTTGTATTGTGTTCGAGTGTATTCTAATCAGATAACAGTTCAAAGACGCCGACATACCAGATTGTCAAAGTAGGTACAGTGACTGTTTGATTCAAAATAAGCCGCCAATGTACGATGCTATCGCGAATTATTCAAAAGTCGCCGACGACGTCTCCACTCTCCATCCGGATAAAATGTATAATTTTATTGAAATTACGACCGTGTGCCAAACGCCGAAAATAATTATTACGGCGACGACTAACGCCAACGACCTTGAGGGAACAAAACGCGCACTCGTTTCACACCCGCGCGACCCAAAATTTTGTAGTTTTCTTATTATTCTATGAGTTTAAAAAAAAAGCTTCAGATCAAAATGTAGATAATTAAATTGTCTTCGATATGGTGTCAATTTGATTAAAATACGCCCAGCGGTTTAGGCGCGATTGTCGTGTTTGTGTTTTAGACATAACTTTACAAATTAATCACAACATGGTATAAGACTCAAAATTTTCTTAGATCAAATTATTAAGAAAATTACAACTAGCCGTTTTGACGTGATTCTCATTTTAAAATCAGCTACTCAGAGGTATCTGCGCCTTAAAGTACATTTTGTTATTATCGGCATCTTTTGTGAAATTGTGAGCATTGTTACGTGTTTTTTTATGTAATATTTTTTTATAAACCATTATCGCGAACAATGTATCTACCGACGATTACGCCTGTGAATTATCGAGATTTTTTATTGTATATATGTCGAGTAGTACTTATAATGCCACTGGATGCCCTGGCTGGAGGCTCTAGTTTACTAGATTAGTTTCCACAAAATCGGTTAACCAGTGGCCAATCACTTTGATTGAACTGCGAGAATCGCACAAAAAAAGTCCCTACGTCAGTACAGATTCATCATTCAGTCAGTTCGGATAAAGCCTTCGAGTTTGTTCGGATTTAGTTCTCAAATTGTTCGCTAGGCGTAACGATAGAAAATATTGATTTTCATTTATTTACACCTTCTCCACCCCTAGAACCCACCGCCTTCTGTCTGGTTATTGACTTTGACCCTAAGATCTATGACCTTGACCTCATGATCTTTTATACTTCTTCTTTGCGTGTCGCTTTGGCGCCGATGACCTTAAGGTCATGGTAAATTCCCTTTTCGTTAAGTTTTTCAAGCTATGCATACAGGAAAAGGTGCCCCGGGGCACCATCTCCTTTTTTGATGTCAGTCTATACAAGGTTTAAAAAAATTTACTCTAGCTATTTCATGAGATTTTTCGGTACCGATAAACAAAACGATTAAAAACAAAAAAAAAGCACAAGAGTAAGATAAATTAAATATTGGGCAAAAATATATTTATGCGCACCGTACCACTATGGGCAAATCGCGTATATTTCGTCTCAAAACTCCGTATCTCAGTTATTTCAAAACTAAATGATCTGTAATTTTGCACACATATACGTGAAAGTATAAGGTTTAATAGAAAAATAATAATTTTGAATTAAAAATTATTATATTTTATATAATTATTAATAATTTATATTTTATTATTTTATTTAAAAAATAAAACTTAAACAAAAACATGCATTTATAAGAAAAAATACTTTTTTTTTGTAATTCACTTACATAACATAGAATTTAATGTCATTGTATAAACAGCGTCTAACGGGAAAAAAATAATGTACAAAATTCAACAAGCTCCTACAGATTTCCGTTGACAGCAAGAAGGGACTTGGCTTCATCGAAAAGTTCTTTCGATATTGTTTCTGAGGTATTTCTCAAACTTGATATAATTATATGGATCAGAAGTGTACAACAAGGTATGGAACACGTCTGTATTGGTAGCCGCTCTTGAACACTTTCTAGAATGATGAAGTCTAAACTTTTTGTAATCCTTGTTGCGGAATTCTTGAGCGTCTTCGGACAATTGTCCGATAGGTAAAATAGCATAGTACTCAATGATTTTTTCTCCGTGAATAAGTATTTTATGTACGGAGGAAGGCATATAAATATTTACGTACAGTTGGGCGGTACTATATGCGTATTCACCGAACTTTTTTGAATCAATAGCCATTCCAGATGACATAGTTTGTAGTATAATGTACATCCGTTTTATAAGTTCTACGTCTACACCTGTAATGTCTGCAGAGCAAGAGTAATTCTGAAAAAATCTCCGAGCTGTGTTTCCGTCATTACTATTTCCAGTGCCTTGTCGAGGTTTATCGATATGCAGTCCCATTTCCTCCCTAAACCGCTTTTGTACCAGTTTTTTCTTTTCGTCTTTGTTTTTTTTATTTTCTGGTGTAGTGGCTGACCACTTTTGGAAAGACAAGTTATAGGAAATGTGTAAAATCATCTCCATACTTCTAATCCAAGCGTGTAGTGTTGACAGTCCATATTGAAATGAACTTTCATTCACATCTCGTGTCCTAACTGCCTCTAAGTTATTCATTTGCCGAGGAGTAGCACCACAAATTGTACAAGAAGCGCTCGAAGGAGTTTCAGTTAAAACTTGTGCTACTTTACCATCAATCATGGTTAAAAAAAGGTTATGAGTAATTTCAATTCCTTCACCATTCTTATTTATCACGGAAGGAGACAGGTTTTTAATTTGATTTTTGATATCAGCCACAACAGGCGCGGTTTTTTCAGGAGTTTCTTTGGCAAATTCTATCAATATAGGTCTGCAATATCTTACGGATGAGCAAACTTCATTTTTCCAAATAACAATATTAGTTGTCTCATCTATGAGTTTAATGGGTACAAGTGAAGCAATAAAAAGGTTCGCATCTGACATGAAATCGCTTTCTTCGGGCAAAACTTGCTTGTATTCACTTTGCCCTGATGACCCGTCACAACCCCATTTGCAGAATAGTTTCAACTGTCTTAAACCGTTTTTGTAAACTGAACCAATTAGTAATATACGTGCCACAGTATGATCCAATAAGTCCTGCAGATTGACTTTTGCACTTATGTTAGTAATGGTTATGCTCGAATCTGGTGGGTAACACATCTTCTTCGCTTCGGCTAAAGTTGGATAAGAAGGAAACACTGAGCAGTTTTTGTCCGCCAAACAAATTCGAAGTTTCCCATACTGTTCTTTGTTAAGGTCTAAGTCAATAAATATCCGTAGTGCTTCTTCCTTTGTAAAAGGTGTAACGTCTTCAGGGTTCTCAGTTATGAATTTAAGAAACTTTTTCTTATCATTTTTTGACGCAGTTCGCATAATATTAACAATTGTGGCCTCCTCCGTCTCACCCATAGACCGCAACTCCTGAGCATATGCATTGAGCACACAGTCCAATCCGTACTCTTGTATTCATTCCATGTTTATGACGTATTAGGGTCATTAACTGTGACTCGACACTCCAGTGGAACACGAAATTCACCATTTAACCAGTCGACGTTCTTATATATTGGTTAATTTTAATTTATTTATTTATTATACATACTATTATTTAAGAAACGTTATGAGGAGATTATAAGCATTTCAAAAATGTATAATACTTATACATTTATATCAAAAACTTTCGAGTAATGTGGCGTTGAATTGTAGTAATGTATTGTGCCAAAATCACATCATTGAACATGAGTTAGCTTTGATGCCTTTTTATATACATTATGGTTAGCAAAAATAATAAAAAAAATATAGAAAAGAAAGCTTATTTATAGGACTAAATAAATTAATTAGTTTTACTCCATAACAACGACTTTCACGGTTTTGAGACGGCCTTGTATGGGGCTTTCCCATAGTGCGTACGTGGAGCGTCCGCGGCGCGCGCGGCTCTTGCGTTTCACCCGCGTGGTACCTCACATGACGATCGTCAGTCGCAGGGTTGCCGAGCGTACGAGGTTCCTCGTACAAATACGAGATTTGTGGTCTTCCGTACGAGATACGAGGACACTATCAACCTCATACAATTATATACGAGATTTTGATAATATGGCCATCAAACATTTTTTGAACGCACAAAAGATATGTATAGCCGCACGACAAGAGATAAAATATACGGCAGAAAAAACGATGACAGTGAGGATACTGAGGATGTTCCTGACATAATATATAGAGAGGAGATGAAAACTAAATTACCTTCTAATTTTTTGTAATATTATACAGACACATTTAGTTTTTGTGATTTTACTTGAGTAGGTAATAATAAATATTTTTTGAAATGCAACACAAAGTGATGTTTTGTTTAGTAGGAAACTTGCATTAGTTAATTTCATTAAGAAAAAGTCCTAAATCCAAGTAGTTCAATATGCCTTATTTTTGATTTTAACACGTATTCGATGCATAATAAATGTACGAGGTTTGAAAGTCAAAATACGAGATTTTTAGCTGCATATGTACGAGGAAATTTATTTTATGGTTGGCAACCCTGGTCAGTCGTCCAATAACCATCGCACGGGAAGGGTCTGTCGCTCTGTGGCATTTTGTAACTATCGCGCGCTACCATTATTAATAATTTCGTTTACATACACTAATCGCGAGCACTTTGACATGTGGGTTGCATTGCACCTGTATTAATCGTACATAAGTTTATTCGAAATTTTTAAAACTGACAGTGACACATACGAGTGCAAAATACTCAGGCGTGCCTTTTTTCCGCAAAAAAGAGCCAATTCCACCCAGAGCATCTTTCCGTGGTTCCTTGCCGATAACGGACCATCTTGAACTTCTTGATGTTACGTTACCATCGACCCTCAATTTTGGTCCATTCATTGAAGCAAATGCTCAGTTGGCTGCAAAAAAGTTGGGGATCCTTGCAAAGGTGAGACGATACTTCACGCCTGAACAGCTGCTCAACTTGTATAAAGCGCAAGTTCGGTCATGCATAGATTACTGCTCTCATCTCTGGAACGGATCTGCCAAAAACTAACTTGATGCACTTGAGTCGATTGACGGGCCAAGATGCGCTGGTCGACTTAAAGCTCCAGAGCCTTGAACACCGACGACGAATTGCCAGCCTGTCGGTTTTCTATCGGTTACATTTCGGGAATTGTGCGATGGAACTGCCCAATTCCGCCTAGCCCTTTCCATCATCGGACTACAAGACGTACAACAATGCGCCATCGGTACATGATGGATATCCCACCCACGCACAAAGCGTTTTGAAAATAATTTCATTGTGCGTACAGCTTAGTTATGGAATTCCCTCTGTCTTTGTTTCCTGCTAGCTACAACCTAGGAGTCTTCGAATCAAGAGTGAATAGATTATTTCTAGGTAAGCATGCTTCACCTTCGACCACATCATCACTTATTACCAGGCGAGTTAGTGGTCAAAAGCAAGACTATAACGAATACAAAATAAAAATACGTCGGGCAAACTTGTGCATTGAACAAAGTGACTGACAGTTTCAGTAGCACCTTTGTAAATAAGATAAAGACTGTTTGTATATAATTGTGTTATTAATCATTGTAAATAGAATCGAAAAATTTAAATTTAACCTAACGAACCATACCTACGTACCTATCTAAGTGCCTACCTATAAGAAGAGTCAACCTATCTATCTAGTTGACCGCCTGAGTATGATGTAGGGTGCGCACATTCAATAATATACGCATAATGCAAATAATTGCATTTCTTCAGAACTTTGTTAAACTTTTATTTGTTGTTAGTTATTAAATATTATAACGACTACCTACTTAAATTTCTCAGAGTTAATTTGTTAACAAGTTTTTTTTTAAGTAAAACGATGACCTTGACCTCAAGGTCAATGACTTCGGTATCGGTCAGTATAAACGAACTTGTTGTCAAGATCATTGACCTGAGAGTCAAGATCAATGACCCCAGAGAAGGCTCATGGTCTCCCCACCCTACTGGTTACCACATCCTACCGGCTTCATTAGATGATTTTGGAAAAGTTCCCGGAATAGGAAATGCAATCCGCAGCCGTATTGTGTAAGTGAATACGGCAACGCAAAGAGTTTGACCGCTATCTAATCGACCAATCACACAGACGGAAATCCACATCACCCCATTCATCTCGTATGTGATTGGTCGATTTGGTCGATTGGATAGCGGTCAAACGCTTTGCGTTGCCGTATTCACTTGCGCAATACGGCTGCCGGTATGTTCATCAATGCGGCCGGATCCGGCCAGTGGCGGAGCAAGACCTAAATTTGATGTGGACGAGGTAAATTCCGCGAGGCCCTCTGATGACGTAAGAAGTCTGATTTACTCAAATAAATTAATTAGTAGGCTCTAAGTAGAATTGATAGCCAATGTATTTTATCCGTCCCTTTCCTTTTCTTCTTTACACAACTGCTAAGTTATCCATCCATTCGTGCTTAAGGCGGTGCAGAAACGCACGAGCAAGCAAATTTAGCTCGAAATTTGGCACACGGCAGTGGCTAGGCTAACTTTTCTTTAATGTCTATTCATACAGTAAGTATAATAAAAAATAGTAGCTTTGGTTTTTTAGGTAAACTAGTTTTCATCTTTTATCGATTTGTGCTGAAAAGCTTAAGAATTTATTCAAAATCTTGCAGTTATACAAAAATTTTCCACCTCCTTGCTTGTGCCGCCACGATCGAATTAATGAGCTGACGTTACACAAAATCCTGCATCGCGTAAGCAGAGTTTACGGTGCGAACTTGCTTAATTAGAGTCCTGATCACCGTAGGCGCGGGCTTGCGAACGACTTTTAATGGATAGCTCACCGTCCGATAAGATCCAGGCCCGAGGTGACGGAACGTTGTGTTCCACGCGTGCCTCAAAGTGATGTCAGCAAAAACTGACGGGGTCCGCTAGGGCCGATGCCTGTCTGGGCCGCGGATAAATTTAAAAAGAGTTACCGCGGCCCTGGCTCAAGCAATTGAAGGAACACGGGTGGGTTTTACTCAGTAAAAGTCTGACACGCCCTCCCGCTTCATCCAGCGCGGGCGAAGTCATTGGGTGAATTACCACCCCCAAAAAAAAAAGGTATCTTAAGGGATAGAACCTGATAGAACTATTAGATTTTGACCTATCATTTAAAAGTACTTAGTAATGGAATTTCACGAGCATGATAACATGATGACAAACAGGATTGTTATCCTGGTAGCATCACTTCATATTTTGCTTTTTTTTCTATTTGAATAAAATAATGTCCCCCACCGATGGACTCACACGGTCACACCGAGACTGTTCATGCTTGCTTATTTCTTTTCTATGAATAGTAGCGAGGAACCTCATTAACCAATCCAGATATCAGATTGATTTTCTTTATTTTTGTAACAGAGCATGCTACGCAAAAAAAAACTTTTTACAAAAAAATACAACTGACTTCTAAAAAATAAAAACACTACTAAGTGAAAAATAGTTTCAATTTTGGAAATCGGTGTTCCTGTTTTCGTTTCTTCGTTTTTTGACACTTTGAAAGTCAGTTGTATTTTTAACCGACTTTCCAAACAGGAGGAGGTTCTTTGTTCAACTTTATGCTTGTTTTTTTTTTTGTGTATGTTAATCGATATCTTCGTCAATTATGGACCGATTTTGAAAATTCGTTTGAAAGAGTATGTTCCGATATTGGTCCCATTAAGAAGATTGATGAAGCACTTCGAAGATATACAACAGAACTCTTCAATAAATAACGGCAAATCTCTCGGGATTGCTGCATTCGCATGTCTGTTTATTGTTTATACCATTTCACAACATAACTTCACGCCCAGTACGCTCTTAAGGGGTACAAAACTTGTTTCGAACAACAAAAATAATTTTGCTAAGCCATTTATATATGACGGAGTTATGCCCGAAAGACACAAAAAAAATAAAAATACTATAAATATAGCGCTCCTTCACAATCGTTGATGGAACGCTTCTTTGGCCGCCTGAATAAAGTATTAAATAGTGTTTTATCAGGCGGAATCAAGGTGGCGCCTTCAACGGCCGGGTCATGCCGGTGTTGATGTACATTTTCGGCATACTAAAATGGACTCAGACAGAACTCGACGCTCTGGATAGGAGGGTCCGCACGCTGCTTACCGCAAATCGTATGCATCACCCACGGTCATCGGTCATGAGACTGTATATTCCGCGGAAATGTGGGCCCCTGCACAACCGCGAGATATGCAGTCTTAAGGAATACTTCCAGACCGCCGACGTGGGTATGCATCGAGATGTGGTAGCGGTGGACCCGGGCCTTACCCCGCTCTCCTTGGCTAACGAGAACTGGCGCAAACCTATAGCATTAGATACTAATGACCGCAGGGAGGTATGGCTGAGCAGCTTCACGGACTTCCACCGGGTCCTACATTGTCCCGATGCAGATCTTCTAGCGTCCGTGGCCTGGCTGCGATTTGGTGACCTTTTTGGGGAAACCGAAGGTTTTGTCTTTGCGATTATGGACGAAGTTATGATGACGAACAACTACCGGAAATACATTGTGAAGGACGGCACGGTTGACATCCGTCGGGCACGTCACCGGCCGGGGGAATCAATCTGTCACATTATCTCCGGTTGTTCTAGTCAAGCTAACGGAGACTATTTGCATAGACACAACCTTGTAGCCAGGAATATCTATCAGCAACTTGCTCTTAAATACAATCTTGCGGAATCGGAAGTGCCTTACTATAAATATGTGCCCGACCTAGTTCTCGAAAATGGCAATGTCACGTTGTATTGGGATCGGTCTATCATCACTGACAGGACTATTGTTGCCAATAAGCCTGACATAGTGTTGATAGACCAACTAGAGCGTCGCGCAATGATTGTTGATATAGCAGTCCCCCATGAGGAGGCTGAGAAAGATAAGAAAAGTAAGTATCTTGATCTGACTCGCGAGGTTGTCGACATGTGGGATGTGAATACAACAGTCATTGTGCCGATAGTAGTGACGGCTAATGATATAATAGCCAAGAGCCTCGACGAAACTCTGATGAGGCTCTCGTTGGGCCAAAGAGAATATAACATCGTCCTTGCGTTGGGCAGCTGGATCAAGGGCTTGATCCAGAAAGCGGTACTCCTGGACATGGTGCATATAGTCAGGAGGTTCCTCTCTCAGGAGCCCTGACTACCGGTAGCTTGGACCCTGCACCCGTTGCCGGGGGGCTACTATTTTTATATGTTTTTTTTATATAATAATATTTAAAATGTAAAAGTAGGTATATATAATAAATAAATCGAATATAAATATCAGAATTGAGAACGTCCTCCTTTTTGGGAAGACGGTTAAAACGGACCGAAGATATGGAATCAGTGCACCCCAAAACATTGTTGGTTTTTTTAGGGTTCCGTAGTCAACAAGGAACCCTTATAGTTTCGCCATGTCCGTCTGTCCGTCCACAGCTTAGCTCAGAGACTCTTAGTACTGGGAAGCTATAATTTGGCATAGATGTACATAATTATTAATCACGCCGACAAATTGGTAAAATATAACAATGAAAAAAATAATGCTTACGGTACACTACGGGCTACGGTACACCTAAAATGAGGAGGTTTATGTTTATTTTTTCTAGTCCATCCAATGGTGTGGGGTATCGTTGGATAGACCATAAAATAACCTCCTCCTTTTTGCGAAGTCGGTTAAAAATATAACGTGTCTGTGAAAACCATTTTTCGATTCACAAATCCGTTTGCGTAAAATTAAGCTTTAAATGGCTAATTTTGTTACAGTAAAGTGTCCCTTGCCAACTAAATGTTTTTTTTTGGATTTATGTCATAAGTTTCACGGCAGTAGTATATATATTTTATTTATTTATTCATGAATAAGAGACAACCATACAAAGTAACTCAATAATAAACACACATTAGACAAAAATCATTTAAAGTAATTTTGACAATATAATTTAGGCAGGTCAACAGTTGGAGATTGTGAAAAGGTAGATGGTAAAAATGGTTTGGTTGTCCTTGGAGTGATTCGCCTATCTCCTCGTACTAGTATAAAACTGTATCACGAACGGATAGTCTTCCTCAATCTTAGAACAACAGATTTCCATAAGGTTACAGTTACACATAATTAGTTAAATTGATTACTTAATTTACAGGTAATAAATTATAGTACAGTTATATTAATTAAGTTACATGATTGGAATTGTCTGTGTTGTTTTGTATTTGGATATGGGTGTAGGGATATTTTTATGTATTATGTATGTTTCTGTATGTGTACAGTTATGTGTGCTTTATTATTTATGTGCCCTGTTATACCAAATTATTTAGTAGATTTTCAGTGCTGTTATAGTCTAGTGTTTTCAAATATTTATCTATAGATTATATAATAGTAACGAAATTAAAAGGAAAACTATTAACTAAGAAGGCTTTACAAGTTTACGAGTAAAAGTCGACCAACTTATAAAATTTACTTGGAAAAGTAAAAATTTCGTATTTTGCTGTATGGCGACAACAGTTTTCGAACGGCAAAGTTAATTTTATCCTTGATTTTCTTTGTACCGAACATTGCTCTAACGAAAGCTTTCATTGTTTGTGAAAGTTAGTAGTTATATGCCTTTTTATTTCGGTGAATTTAGCTGTTTATAGGGATCGCACTTGGCCGGTTTTTTAGGTTTGGCCTACGGTTTGCCACTTCTAGAAACGGCAAATCATAAGTCATAACGGCTACTATCCTTGCACCGCGCAAGCTTCTCGGAGAGCTTTGGAAACCCAGACACACATTTTCATTTTCACAGCGCCGCTACGCAACCTCGCACATCTAAGCTAAGGCTTGACACGCACTGTGGTAAAAAAATCGCTCGGAAATAATACCGCAAGAAAGCCGTGTTTTGCCACAGAATCCACCGCATCGCGGTGCGAATTAAATTCGCGCGAATATTTTGAGCTCTATGAACAGGTAGAAAGAAATAAATATCGCGCGGAATTTTATGCACATTGCGTATTAATATAATTCAGTACCTACGCGGACAAAAATCGCGCGAATAAAAACCGCATGGCTAAAAATCGCAATGCGTGCTAAGCCTAACCTCTCTTAATTTTTAGGGTTCCATACCCAAAGGGTAAAAACGGGACCCTATTACTAAGACTCCGCGGTCCATCTGCCTGTCTGTCTGTCTGTCCGTCCGTCTGTTACAGGCTGTATCTCATGAACCGTGATAGCTAAGCAGTTGAAATGTTCAAATATTATGTATTTGTGTTGCCGCTATAACAACAAATACTAAAAACAGAATAAAATACATATTTAAGTGGGGCTCCCATACAACAAACGTGATTTTTTGCCGTTTTTTGCGATAATGGTACGGAACCCTTCGTGCGCGAATCCGACTCGCACTTGGCCGGTTTTTTTAGAACCCTACTTTGTAAAACGAATTATTTGTTTTGAAATTTAACCCCATATCGTGTCCAGGCTATCTCTTTCCATTCAAGGTTGCCTGAAAGTGATCGCAGATCTCTATAAGGCCACTTGTTGTATGTTTGTTTTATTTTAATTTTAAGAATCCTTTTTGTATTGTTTTATCTTGGTGTAAAATAAAGTGCCTATATATAATTAAATGAACTGTAGCTGCTTGAAAACTTACTGATTATGATGACGATTGGATATGATGACCACGTTTCAAAATTTCTAGCAAAGAAAAGAATCATAAAAGTCTGCACATGAATGCAGGAATGCGTACCTAAAGTCTTTTTGTAAGTCTGACTGTCTGATATAAAAAGCCCAAGGTTGCGTGTGACTGGCCGCTTGTTTTTACATTATTTTATCTCAAATTTATAACAGTAGGTACCTACGTACAGGATAAAAGAGTAGCGGAACTGCGGCAGTTAATTAAGTAAAACAATAAATATTTGATAAGAGCAAAGCAACGTTTTTGATCTATACTTCCATAATAATATTATAAAGAGGAAAGATTTGTATTTTTGTATGTTACGAATAAACTTAAAAACTACTGGACTGATTACAAAAGTTATTTCACCGTTGGGAAGCTACATTATCCCCGGGTGACGTAGGCTACTTTTTATCCCCGTATTTCCATTGGAACGGGAACTACGCGGGTGAAACCGCGAGGCGTCCGCTTGTATTTTATATGAATCGATTAGTGACAATTTGTATGAATAGCTACATACGTTTAATTCTATTTACACCGTCCCGTGGCTTTTGGAAATCAATCCGTATTACTCAATATTTTATTAAAAACATTATACTCCTTTTTGGCTGCGATGCAGTCAGCATATGACTTCAGCGCGGACTGAGGTCGCCATGTTTATTTGCGTAACAAAGTAGGTAGTTATAATATCCCTCTTGAAAATAAGTAAATATGACGTGTTAATTTTAGAGCAACAGGCCAATGTCCTACATCCACGTTGAACCGGACCATTCTGGCAATTGTTTCTTTAGACAACCTTGAAATTTATGTATAGCTGTTAATTATCTTCGGTAAATATCTTTTGGTACATGAAAGATATATCCGTCTCACAGTCACATATCTGTACATAGTGTAAACCAATGAGATTAGAATTTTATGGTAATTCGTATGTTCGATCATCCGATTCGTAGGCAAAAGAAATGGCCTAATAGAAAAATGAAAGGGGATATTTCAATTTGTATGACAGTGCGTCATTTATTTGAAGTTGAGCATTTGTCAAACTCTACTATAGCCTGAAAACCTGTCTAACTTTAGCATTAAGGTTCCCCTCGTCGAGGGCACGAACTATTTTGTGCGCGAGGTTAAAATGCATGCTATCTCATCCGACAACACGTACGAAAGAGATAAATGCTGTGATGAGCAGTAAGAAGCTTGTTCGCGTACGAATAAGCACTTTATTTTTTTACATTTTTGTTTCCATACAGATTTGTATTTATCTCGACGTGTGATTGGTCGATTGTTCATACTCTTTGCCGTTTGCCCTTTGCCTTGCCAAATTTATTACGCAATAAGGCTGCCGGCCCTTAATATTTGATATTTCGAACGAATATTATCTAGCTTTGTCTTAAAACATCAGCCTAGGGGCTGTGATAGACACATTATTATATACCTAATAGACATAGAGTAAATAATTCTTTAATCTTAATTTGTTTGCTAAATTGCTCGATTTATGCTTAGTTTTAAACTATGTTTTTTAGGGTTCCGTACCCGTACGAATGTACTAAGCATAGATATAATAAACAAGTATTTTATATTTCTATGGTACTAAGACGGCGCGGTCCGTCTGTCTGTTCGTCTGTCACCAGGCTGTATCTCAAGAACCGTGATAATTAGACAGTTGAATTTTAAAACCATAATATAATAAATATTTGAGTACTTTTAATTGAAATGTAATGTGTAAACAATTGTGGGCTAACCTAAAATAAATAAACTCCGAATTTCACGAATTCCGCTCCAAAATTATTATTACTCAAATAGTAAAATAAAAATTTAATGTTATTAATGTGATGAATATTAAAAAAAGAAACAGAAAATAAACAATCCATATCCTCTACATAATTCTCTTCCAGCTGTTATTAATTAGCCACGAGCATCTGTTGTTACGTACATGGTACATATATTTAGAGCCTATATCCATCTGGAATAACATATACCAATAAAATGGTAAGAAAAACAAATACAAAACACAGTGGTTCCTTTCGTTTGTCTTATTCGTCGTTCCCTCCCTGCTGAAAATGGCTCCAACATAATACATGTTCAAGATATGCGTTATTTTAAAGTTTGAACCACGCCATAAAAAAACTTATGCTTAATTAGTATTACTAAGCATAAAATCAATTTCTATAAAAATAACAGATAAATTGTACTCACATGACGGTTTCTTTACAGGCTATCAAACCGGAGAGCAAGAATATTATTCCCAAACCAAACAGAAGAAATAACAATAATGGAGCCCAGTAAGTACTAACTAAAAAGTAAAAAAATAGAAGCTGATCATTGAAATCTGAATAAACTTGTCCGTTCTAAAATCAAGAGAGAGAAGAGACTTCTCTATTTTTTTGCAAAGAGAATCAGCTCACCAAAAACTGTGTTGTACAGTCAGGCAAATTATTTGTTCACCAATTTTGGCAACAGGTCTCAGTAAATTAATACTTCATTTGGGCTTAAACCTTCTAATATCACATAGACAAATGGACCTTGTCCTTATGAAGTGAAAGTAATTTTGTTGGTCACGTGGTTGAGACTTATAAATAATGGTGCTGGTAGCAACACGTTTGTCTAAACGTATATTGAAGTTATTGGTTTTAACGCAGGCATTCTTTTGTTTCAGGAAACATTCTTAACAAAATGGCGGAGTATGACTTCAGTGTGCCAATTGACGTAGAAATGATATTTGAAGACAGCGATGATGATGGTGATCTATCATTTAAAAGTGCATTGAGTGAACAAGAAAATGTAAACCATAATAACATCATCAAAGTTAGGCAAGACGAAAACAAATCCAAAAAAGATGACAAAAGATCTGAAAATCAAATCAGCAATAAATGTTTAAATACATCCATGTTAAATTTGAATAAGAATACTAGAGCTCTGCGAGAGAAACTTAGTAAAGAAATAATCAAATATAATGAAAAAAATCATTTAAACGATAGCAAAAATGCACAAATGAGAAATGACGTTGATCATTATCATATTCAAAATATATCTGATGCTAATCAGCAAGCATTGATTTTAATAGATGATGACACAGTTAATAACGAAGAAAGGTTACCCAGTACTAGTCAACTTAATAACCATCACGACCCTGTAACGTCTATTGAAGATTTATTAAACAAGTTATCAGAATATTTAGTTTTAATATTGCAATCGTTTTACAACTACGTGATGAAAAAAAATAACCAAGACGTTAATCAAAAAGTAGAAGTATTTCAATTTATAAAATCACATTTTTATGAATTGTCATATTCTATAGTTGAGTCAATATTTCTACCACAAGAACAAAACGAAAGTTTTAAAAACCAATTTTTAGATAATTTAGTCCTAATGGCCAACAACAACGAAGATTTCGAAGAGCTAGAATGGCACAGAGGCCATGTGGTGCCATTATTTGTAGATTTACTAAACTGGACAAAACAAAGAAAAGAAAATATGAAACATAACCAATCACAGTGTCATTCTAATGAAAATTCATTGTTAAAGCAACAGCTGATCAGACCGCTGCTACCATTGAATATCCCACTGTCTGAAATCGTTGCAAAAAATAATATTACAACTCGGAAAAAACAAATTAATTTATGCATATTTTCTTCTGGTCCTCCTGGCAGCGAAATCAGTATAAATATAGATGCAAATACATTAAAACAAATTAACGAAATACAGGTGTCTAACTCAGCGGAACAGAATGGAAATAATAATTATTGTCCCCAAAGTTGTGAATCTACTAGGAGAAAGACACCAGTTGCAAGCCCAACGAGCAAGCGGAATCGTGTCATAGATATCAATAAGAATAATCCACAATATGATCGAGCTCCACCGCCATACCATACAAGCCATAGAATAATATCTCATAGTCCACAACAGTACGATCAAATAAATGTTAATCCGATTCGGAATCATTATAAAAATTGCATGGGACAACCTCACAATAATCATCCGAGAATGGTACAATCTCAACATAATCATTCGAGTTCGGGACAACCCCAGAATAATCATCCAAGTATGGGACAACCTCACCATAATCATCCGAGTTTAGCACAACCCTACAATAATCATCCGAGAATGGGGCAACCCCACAATAACCATTTGAGTATGGCACAACTCCACAATAATCATCCGAGAATGGGACATCCTCACCGTAATCATCCAAGTATGGTACAACTTCCTCAGAATCATCCGAGATTGGCACAACTTCAGAATAATCATCCGAGTGTGGGACAACTTCAGAATAATCATCCGAGAATAGGACAATCTAACCATAATCACCCGAGTATGGGACAGCCTCACCATAATCATTCCAGAATGGGACAACCTAACCTTAATCTTCCGAGTATGGGACAGCCTCATCATAATCATCCGAGAATGGGTCAACCCCAAAATAATCATCTGAAAATGGGTCAACACCAAAATAATCATCCGAATATGGTACAATCAATTCAAAACTATCCAACTCAAGTGCACTATAACACCAATCAATCATCGCCTCAACCTCACAATCAAAGATTAAATTATTTGTGTAACCCAAATAACAATACTCCTATGGTAAGTTCTGATACCAACAGAATATTATATTTATTATTTTGTTATTGTAATAGAGACTCTTTTATATTTATTTATATTGATGATTGCAGCATAGAACGCAGATAGAAAATCAAGGTACTTCAAGCGGAGTTACAAGGAACATGTCTCCATCGAATGAGAAGACGCGGATGCTTAGTCGTTGCTATATGTGTGGCAAAAATACTTCAGCATCATATGGTCCCTACAATCCTCCTTCAAAACATATTTATTGCAGTTATCTCTGTCAGGTAATTATATAGTACATACCTATGAAATATTTTCGACAAATACCATTAAAACTACTACCACATTGGTCTAGTGGCTGCAAGCGCTACTGCTGAGCGGTCCTGGGTTCGATCCCGGGTCGGGCAAACTGTTATTGGTTTTTAGGGTTCCGTACCCGAAGGGTCCAAACGGAGCCCTATTGCTGTCACTCACGTGTCCGTCTGTCTGCCCGTCTGTCGTCTGTCACACAGGTTTTACAACCAAGCGGTTAGAGCTACAGTATTCAAATTTTCACAGGATCATCTTGTTGGACAAAGCCATACAAATTCAATTTAATGCAAAAATATTTTAAAGGTGGTTCCCATACAGCTAAAGGGGGCGCGAAAAAATAAATTTGATCCCATCGAGTGGGGTGTCGTTATTTAAAACTCGTTAAGTAGATAAATGTTTTTTTTTTGTTTTAAAAAATATTGGCAAACACAGGAATGAGAAGCCACCAAAGTCAGCTTTTTTTACAAAATATTGTTCCGAAGAATTTTTGAGTTTCCACTGCCCTATGAACTTGAAATGCGGTGATAATGTTTATTATTTCGTATATTTTACTAACAAATACCAATATATTGATAAAACAGATTTTCTTTAAAAGTCATATTTTTCCTTATTAAATCAATTTGTTTTTTCGGTACGGAACCCTAAACGTGCGAAGTCCGTCACGCACTTGGCCGGTTTTTTTACTTTAGGAAATTTCTCAGCAGCAGCCCGGAGTCTAGATTTGAACCCGGTTAATGGCAAATTGGCAATAAGCTTGCCCCTTATTAAAAGGGACTTAAACATACCTGGTAAGATGTAGTTGTGACAATAGGTGCGGTGCACCTCTGCTTAAGCCGTCAGAAATACAGGCGTGTATTGTTCTCGGCAAACTTCTTGGCCACCCTGGAGTTGGCTTTCCAATGCGCAAGGCGCGGCGCGGTGCTGTTTTTACCCGACTGCCGAAGGAGGATAATGTGATTATCCGTCTATGTATGTATTTATGTATGTTTGTTCCTATGTGGTGTTTTAGAGACCAAACACGTTGGCCGATTCTGATGATTCTTACGTCAATCGATTCGTCTTAAACATGCGAGTGTCACTGGCTACATTAATATTGGCAAATGGAAAAATGGCGGATTTTGGGTGCCATATTGTGGGGGTCCAATTTTTGTACATAGTTCGAAAAAAAAATGTTAGCTAAAAAGTTAATTAAAAAACTCAAATCTTTTTAGTTCGCGCTTAAGAAAGCAGACGGGTTTTTTGTTTTTTTGAATTAACACTTTGTATGAGATTTATTACTAGCCATTGTAGCCAACTTCAGGGCGGCCAAAAAGTTTGGCGAGAACTATACGTAACTATCATAAAATCCAAAAATCGTAGACGAGACACATGCATTCATCAACCGCAGCCTTACTGCGTAATGAATTCGGAAAGAGCCAAGGGCAAAGAGTATGAAAAATCGACCAATCACATGCGAGATGAAAGACGCGATGTGGCTTTCCGTCTATGTGATTTTGACGATTTTTCAAAACCTTATTCTTATTCCTAACTGTACAAAAAAAAAAACTCGAAGTCGAACATAGAACCTCCTTCTTTTTGGGAAGTCGGTTAACAAACATATACAAATACAGTTATAGGTTAGCTTTAGATAGATTGCTTAGGCACCAATCCAAATAAAAATCTATCTTAAAGTCAAGGCGAAAGCCATTTTAATTACATTAAAAGCTGTACAAAATATGGTATAAATAAATAAATTATTAGCCTAATGACACATTTCGCCATACGTTGGCATGCAAATATGAAGAGCTTATAATAAGCAGATCTCTAATAATCTTTATACAACAATATCACGTTATTTTGATTAGGTATTCAACCTATTATTCTACACGTCAACATATAAAAACCTTTTACTTATACCTAATCTTGCGTCTAAATATTGAAACAGGTGTATTTTCTCTAATACTCAAATACAACTTTTTTGCATGTTAAAGAAACATTCTGGCTAATTGTAAATATTTCAATGTCAGTATGTAAACGTAATATAAATGACGGCACGGATAGCGCAGTAGCTGAGCGATCGGCTGCTGCGCTGGGTGTCGTAGGTTCGGTTCACGCCGCACGGAACAACTAATTGTATGGCCAAAGCCATGGCACCCTACAAAGTGGACTCCAAACTTGTTATGGATGCTACCCTAAACGGGCATGGGAAACAACAGAATAAGACTGATGTGGGTCCCAGGGTATAAAAGAATCCATGGTAACGAAATGGCAGATGAACTGGCAAGAGAGGGCTCAGCAAATGATTTTGTGGGTCCAGAACCATGTGTAGGCATTTCGACGTGTCTCGTAAAAGCAATATTCAGGGAACTTGCAGATCACAGACAACAAACACATTGGCTGTCTAATACTGTCTGGAATACTCCGGCTCTACGTTCAACGCACGGGAATTCATTTGGAATATGAGCAGAGGGTAAATCCGCTACCTGCTTGGGGCCTTCACTGGCCACCTTTGGAACTAACGACATGCTCATGAAGATGGGTCTAACGGCAACACCCATGTGCAGGTTGTGTGGGAAACATACGGAACACATGGAGCACCTTTTGTGCACATGCGATGCACTGGCTAGTAAGCGAATGAGTCTCCTAGGGGCAGGATATCCAAGACCAGAAGACTATAGACTCATATCTCCTAGTCTCGTTGTAAAACTCATGAAGAAAGTTTTCAACGTGATTGGGGAGGAGTAGGTTATCTAGGGAACCACAAAAGATCTCAATGGGTTGAAATGTCCGAGTTATTTCTCGGTACCTCCACAAGATAAGATAAGATGGCCTTCAGATAGTTATTCTGGGTTTTGCTGTTTGTGTGAATTTTAATATTGTGAACGCACCCACGATGCAGGAGAAATTCTTAGTTTGAGTGTATGACATCATTATTAACCGACGAAAAAAAATAGAGGAAGTTCTCAATTCGAAATTAATATTTTATTTTTTATGTATAACCATGACTGAGTGGTCCTATATCATTTTTTTTTTTATTGGTAAGAGTTATACCTCAACGTTAGTCACATAAATTTGAAAAAAATCCACACAAAAAGGTAGAAAAAGAAACTGAATTTTCAATTGTGAACCGATACAGTTAGAATTAATTAAACTGAAAAGCGAAAAAAGAACCTTTGAGTTGGTGCCAAACAAACAAACATGCAAGTTAATTACCTAAAGCGTAGAATGATTGTAGCTAGGTTGATCTTTGTTCGTTCGTTTGTTTGGCGCCGCCTCAAAACGCTAAACTAAAAATTTATTTTTATTTTAGCGTTTTGAGGCGGCTTTTCAGGTCGTTATTTTGTCGGTTATTTTTTTTTGTTTATAAACATTTTTTTTTCAATATAAAAGAAACTCTGTAGAGGCAAGCAGTGGTTAAGACCCCAACGAGTTGAAGGCTGTGAGTAACCTAGCCAGGCGCTATAATTGTAATTTATTTCACTACTGCTATCAAGGTGCATTAATATATCGTGAGGTTAGCAGCCTTATGCAGCAGTCGTATACATACACAATTACACGCACACACGTAAAACGACACTACGCATTAGCTTGCCAGTCTAGATTTTTATTTGACCTGAGAGATCGACTGACAAGCTAAGACGTAGTTTCATTTATTTATTTATTTAAGAATACATGTATAACTTTACAGGTCAGACCTAAGGCGTTATACAATGAAAATAAAAATAAAAAATAAAAAACGAAAAATACGGGCATTAGGCAAAATTAAATACATCTATATTCGTTGTACGTGTGTGCATGTAGTTGTGAATGTATACGACAAAGCGTAGTTTTAACCGGCATCACCTTGTTGTTCTGAGATATTATATATTATTAAATAAAATAAACTCACTCGATATAGAAGACGACTGTGGGCCCCATCCCTATCTAACACAAATTGACGGACAACTGTCAAGTTATCAAAATATATATAAGTTTCTCTGTTGTCATCCACAAAGAAACTTATATATGAGTATAACTAGCTTTTACCCGCGGCTTCGCTCGCAGTGAAGCCATTAAAAAAAATATTTTTTTTATAAAAAGTATCCTATGTTACTTCTAATACCTCCAAGAATATATGTACAAAGTTTCATGATGATCGGTTCAGTAGTTTTTGCGTGAAAGCGTATCAAACAAACTAACATTCACATTTATAATATTAGTATAGAAGTATAAATGACAACCGTTTGTTTTGAATTGCGTGAAATATTAGATATTTCTGTTTTTCTGTGTTTATTTAAAGAATTTTGTTCATATATTCGAAATATAACATCCTCAAGTACAAAATAGATTCTAAAGCTTTTGTTTTAATTGTTAAACCAGATTTCAACGAAATGTGCGGAAAAGCTGCTGGAAATGGGGCGGCCTCGAGTATGATAATTTGAACGCGTGTTGTTTTATTTTATTATTAGATAAGGTAATATTGATTATTTAAATGTATCTAGAGATCATAACGAATTATAATTTAATAATTATATACATTATCAGCTTGGAAACTATGCCTCAAACAAAAAAGAAATCTCCTTTAAATGAGACCAACTTTAAGGTATACACTTTGCAATAAAAAAAAAATGTTTAATTCGGACCAATCTATAAAAAGTTATGCGTTATCATACATAAAATATATAATTGTATATGTCATGGACCAACTGACTGACTAATCAGGACACTGTGAATAATGCCCGGGCATTATGAATCTAGTCAAGTCGGGCAATGTAATGAATACTGATTTAAACTTCTACAGGGTGACCGCCGGCAGATTTCATACTTTGAACAGAGCTCACGGCGACTAGCAAAGCGTCAGCGTGGGTAGCGGGGTATCATTCGGCGTGGGAGTGTTGTGGGTTGTTAAGTACTAGTAGCCATGAGTCAGTGAATGGGCTCGCGCCGCGGTTTTGCGATTGAGGCGTATTTTGCAAACAATAATTCGATCAATGTGGAAGGAGTCGGCACTTTGATATCCGACGATTAAAGGATGGTCAGTCAAACCAATTGATATGTACGTGAGTACAGAAGCTTAGAGACACTGGATCAGTCAGAAATGAGCCTCCGCCTGGGCCTTCAACGTCTGTGACTACTCCTGAAAACGCAGAAGCGCTAAAGGCAAATTTTACTTTTACGGCAGAGGCGAAACCGTTAACGCACAACGATACTGCGCGATGCTGGACAACTTTTTTTATACCGGAGCTATGGGACGGGGCTACGGCATACACCGCTAGGAACTCAATGACTAAAGTTAGACAACTTTTTCCCGGAAAATAATATAGAAAACTGTTTTTTTTTTGTATAAAATCTGCCGGCGGACAACCTGTATATTTACCGCATTGTCTGGTCATTATGAATATTGCCACGTAACGGTTGGGCAATTCGATAATAGGAATGATGACGAAGTACGAAACAGCAAATTCTGTTCAGCTATTTAGTCCGCTGATTAAATTATCAAAAAATATTGGACACGTATTTTTTGCTTATTCAAATCAATAAAAACTCATACTAGGATGATTGTGATGAAATAGCTCTGTAATGTGTTATGTAGATGTTTGAATCTAAGAATGGATATTTAGTGGCTTTTAGTGTTGAATTTTCAACTTTCGATACTGCAATTTAAAGCATTCATTTATGTGTCGCATATTTCTTAGTTATATCTATCTATCATACACCTTGCTGAAATGCGTCAATTTTCTAAAAGTTTTATTATATTTCTTTCTAACATAGTTTTTTTTCTATTCCAGGAATTGGACAGCCAGTTTTACAAACCATCGTGGGGTAATACGTAGCGGCCGAAATAACTAAATAATATAATGTTAAATAACAAATTTAATTAAATTATGAGTACAAATTGAATCTAAATATATGGTTTTATTTTGTTAATACATGCACCAAAAAAAATTTAATTCGCCGCAAAAATATCAAGCGGGGAGGTTTTTAATCTTTGATATGAAGCAGTGGTGGGTCAGTGAACAACTGAACATTAGGAGCCCAGTGGCAACGGCCCACTGGCATCTTACCCTAATTAATAACAAAAAATACTACCTATTCATTTCAGAGTAATTGTAAAACAATGTTGAACCTTTCGAAAACCCTTACGGTTTTTTTATGTTATGGAGACAATCGAACACGTGTGTCGGCCGAAATGCAAAAAATAACAAATTCTAAGAACTTACTAAAATTTACCGCGCAGAAATGCAACGCAGTGGGCTCCGAAAGGACCCTTAGAACAATAACTAAGAATTTGTACAAAAAAAGGAATAATTTTTTCTCTGCAAACATGTTGAACATAGACCGCACCGGAACGTGTTGTTTTAAGTGTTTTTGGATTGAACTGTAGTGGGAGTAGAACAGGATTTTTTGAGTACGGACGTCATATGCTAAGCTAGTTTAAAGACTTAGTAAAAATATCCAGAGACCATAAGCTCTTAGAGCTAAACAGCCAGAGACATCGAATATTACCTAAATGAATATCACCGACATTTAAATATCTTTGATTAGAATATCTTAGAATTTATCACAAAATCCAAAAGCAATTAAAAAGTTCCAAACAAGTCACGTTTCAAACATTCTGATAAAGTTTATTTACATTTATTTTAGATCAATCAGAGATTTACCAGCCTGTTTGGGAAGTGAGTCACTATTCCAGGAAA
This sequence comes from Orthosia gracilis, assembly GCA_947562075.1. Classification (NCBI taxonomy): domain Eukaryota; kingdom Metazoa; phylum Arthropoda; class Insecta; order Lepidoptera; family Noctuidae; genus Orthosia; species Orthosia gracilis. The sequence goes on along the minus strand of OX387275.1, from coordinate 30,960,199 downwards.
TGTTAGTCCTATTACTTTGAGCGTCACAGAGTCTAATAATTGTTAATTATACCAAAACCCGTCAAATGAAACAAATCAAAAACAAATAAAATTAAAAAAAACCCCGACACACGAATGTCCATTCCAAGTCAATGTTAAAACATGGAATGGTTAAAAATAATTACAGGTTAACCTAGGAATATTGATTTTAATTCAAAGTAGGAACATGAAATGAATATTCTTAATAGCTCGTTATTGATTGATTCCTTGATATCAATGCTGCATCGGCGATTTGATGTCGTCAAGGTCCATTGGCGTAAGCTGCACCGTCAGTTACTTCCTGTATGTGCCGCTACGTAATTTCTGCTTCGGCGAGTTCTTAAGCGCTACACAACCCAATAAAAACAACAATTATAATAATGGAGCTGTAGGATTATCTTCTTGCATGACTTAGATTCCTTGCCTTTTCAGCTAAACAGTGTGGATGGCACAGGACAGTGTCAGCAACGAGAAGAAAACCAGTAAAAGTAATCTAGTAAATTCATGCTGTTGGCAAATAGAAACACAAAAATCAAAAACCTTGTCAAAATCATACATAGGTATATATAATGAGATGCATGCAAATCGAGATTCTGAAAACGTAGCAGACATGGGGCGACTGTCTGTTTTTTGACCTTCAACTGGGATTCATATACTTGGATTCAACTGTAGACGCTGAACCGATCGCAATAAATCCAATAATGCGATAATTTTATTTGGTCTCCATTTAAATGTCGCCCAGACTTAGTGAAAACGGACATTAGATTAATTAAAAAAAGAGTCACAGTATGTAGGTAGTTCCTAAACATATTAATACAATAAACAGCACAAATGTGTTTTTCATAAACATATATAATGCATAGAGTTATACATAGATTATTTTTTTCACATACAGCGAGAAACATGATGATAACAACTTAGTAATAGTATTATAAAGATTTTTATATGACAATAAAAATCATGCGCATGGGGCGACTGTCTGTTATTTGACCTTCAAACATGACGACGTAAATAAAGATTTCTTAAACCAGTGTTCAGAGATGCCCGATGATTTTTTTGAGCATTGAGCACGATGATGCCTAGGTAACAGTCACGGTATCTTATAGCAATCATCGAGATGTAACGAACGAAATTATGATGCTCAAATTGGTAAAGGAAATGATGAGGTCGTCAGATTGACCTTCTAAGCTGACCCCAACATCAGCTTATACCAGGGGTGGTAAACGTAAACCACTATTGGTAATTGTGATTTTTTTTTATAAAAATGGGTCTGACGCAAAAGGGCATAAACATAGGCAAATCTGAAAAAGCAGATTAGAAACCCACCGCGCTATTCCCAAACCACTGCAACTCCTGAAAGCCAGAATCAACAGTGGCGACCACCAAAGAAAATCGCCGAAGCAATGAAGCTCGCCGAAGTCCCGGCGAATGAATTTAACTGTCTTGGATCCCACACTGAAATTAATCTGAAAAGAATAACGCAGGAGAAAGAAAAATGCAAATTTCCACTTCCCTCTATACTAAGCAGAAGACAGATCAAACAAGGTTATAGGCACAAAGGGTCGTTTACAACTGGGATAAACCCAGTTGCCTGCACCACGGATAAAAATTAGCATTAATATTAATGGGTCCTAACATTGTCAGCTGTTATATTTGATTCCAATAATAGGTATGGCAAAAACGCTTTAACGCACGGGAATATGTTCTGGTTTCCAAAAGGTCAAATTCAAAAATGTTTATTTGCAAGAAAATACATAGTTTACAATGGAAGATCTTACAGCCTGAAAGTCACTGTATTCTGCCTGCAAGCAAGCGTACAAATTATTAATGTTTGAATGTCTTAAGCAGAAATGTTATTATATTATTAGTACATTATTATTAAATTATTATCATATTATTATCACATTATTATTACACATTATTATTACATACAAATGTCATCAATTTATTTACAATACATTAAATAATACTCTGAACAAATATTTTTATGTTCCGAAAATTCCATAATGCTCTAGAAACCCTTTTTTGTAACTACTCTGACAATTTTGCTTTAAAAACTTTACCCTGTAACAATTTAAATTCGTTTGGTATCGTATTATAAATTGATAGTACATATTGAACACATTTTTCATATAAATATCTTTATGTCCAGCTAGCTGATATAATAGGTTGCGAAACTTAGCCCTTTTCTGTCGTGGTATAACCTAGGTATGTTGCTTTAAATAATTTGAATGTGTGTCTTTGTAAAAGAGCAGATATCTCTAATATACATACAGGGCAGTGGATGAGTTTTCAATTGTTGAAAGAGTGGCTTACAGCTATCTAAGAATCATGCTCTGTTTATTACCCGGATGCAGCGTTTTTGGAGCTTGAAGACTCTGTCGGTATCGATCGAGTTACCCCACATGATTAGACCAAAGCTTAGAACAGATGACACGTTACCATGGTAAGCCGCAAGAGCAGCTTCTGCAGACACATTTTGTCTCAGCTTTTTTAAAGCAAACACGAACCTATCTAGTTTCTGACATATATGCTCCTCATGGCTTTTCCAATTCAGGTTTTTGTCAACATTAATTCCTAAAAGTTTCACTTGATCCACTTGTTGTACCGTTTTACCATTACACAGAATATCCAAAGCTAATGGTTTCCTATTATAGGAGTTAATTTCAATTAATTTTGTCTTGCTCACATTTATATTTAAGTTATTATTTTGCATCCAACTTATTAAATCTTTTAGGGTGTAGGGGCAGGCGCGTAAATAGCCGTGCTCCTAGAGCGGGATGAGAACTTATTACGACTTGACACGTGGAGGCGTGCAAGTCCAACTTCGTCTATATGTAGCCTATGGGAAAGACATTGGGGACCATTCGACGACAAAATTGCAAATCGCTTACCGAGGCTGCTTCAGGGTCAGTCGCTCCAGATTTTAGAAGATTCCCGTTGTTCTTATCTTCTTAGTGGCCACCAGTGTTTCAAATATCCAGTCAAACATACACTGTTGATATCTAAGCTATTGCGGGTTATAATGTGCTCCAAAGATGGAGACGATTTTCAAAGTAGTAAGAAAACCAAAATTCGACACTCAAAAATTCCTCCCAGATGTCAATATGTGGCTTAAATAATCGTCCGTGGTCTCACGTGCGGAATAGTACATTGCAGCACGTCGCTGTACTTCAAGGTCGACCGGAAGTACGTCAGCAAGTACCGGTAAAGCCTCGGTACCAACCGTCCTGTATGCTTTGCATAGGAATATCAAACCTAAACGCTGACTTTGAAGTAATTTACGTAGTACCGCCCCTATGGTGGCCCTATCTATCTATATATACGAGTATAAAAGAAGAAACTGATTGACTGATCGATCAATGCACAGCCAAAACCGCTAGGCAGTTAATCATGAAATTTGGCAGAAAGGTTCCTCAAATGACGTAAGTGAGCACTAAGAAAGGATTTTTGGAAATTCGACACCCAAGGGAGTAAAAAGGGGTTGAAAGTTTGTATGATTTTTTTACAGTTTGTAAATTGGGCATATGAAATCTTAGATTTGCGCTCTTGGTTGATAAAAAGAATGCATGTATTTATTGATTTTTGGAAATTCTACTTCTAAAGAGGTGAAAAGATGGAAATTTGTTGAGCTTATATATTTGAAACTTGGCATAAATACTATCCTAAGTAATTAGTTAAGATTTTCAATATTAGTTTTTCAAAAGTATTCCTAAAAGACGATTTACCGGGCGTTAAAGATTTTTTAAGAATTTTACTGTACAGGGCTTCTTTTTACGATGTAGGGGAGCGCTACGAAGGGATTTTTGGATCCTTTAAGTGGTGAAACTAAAAAGTCACATTGTCGCAAATAATTCAAGCCCTCGCACTTCCGAACGCCGCCGCGCATGCCTTCCCTCTCGCTTTAATGACTATGCACTCGAGGCATGAGAGAGGGAGAGCGATAACGCAACCGAATCGCTCGCGCGCCGATGAACGTCCGACGCAAGCGTAGTACACGCAGGAACACGTTTCGAACCGGCACGCGCCCTAGCTCCTAACCGCCGCGCGTTTTCTAACTATCGGTTGTTGTAGTAGAAATAGTTTCTTGACTAATATAAGAATTTAAAAGTTTAGTGTACCTTTACCGTGATTATACGACAACTACTACTGAAGTGTTTTATTCCGCAATTCCACGTCAAACCAATATGAACACAGTTACGAAATATGGCGTCCCAACTGTAGGCCGAATGCCACAGTTCCTGTGAAAAGAAACTGTAGTAAAAATACTTACTTAGTGTGTGTACAACTGTGAACATAATTGTGATCGTGTAACAATGCCGAAGACACGGAGTAGGCAATCCCTCAGTGGTTCGCATGACGATGAACTCAACGAAAGCGTCACGCTGTCTCGTGATAACTTTACCGCTCTGTTATCAACGATTCAGCAATCGAATGCGGAGATCTGTGAGCGTATGTTAGAGCGCCTGTCGACATTCACGTCTCCTCTGACCGCTCAGTCACCGGCGCCAGTGCCGAGTGCGGCAGAGAACACCGGCAATTTCTCACGATGCTCATCCAGATTCTCCGGAGCGGCGAAGGAAAATGTCGAAGCGTTCATCGATGCCATTGAAGCTTTCAAAGAATGCACGAACATCTGCGATGATGTCGCTATTCGTGGCATGTCTATGCTACTTATCAGTGACGCAGCAACCTGGTGGCAGAGTATCCGCGCGGAGGTCACTTCCTGGAAAGATGCAATACAATACCTACGTGACGCGTACGGCGACCGCCGTCCTGAGTACAAAATATACCGAGAGTTATTCAGAGATGAGCAGGGTGAAGACGAACGAACAGATATCTTCGTAGCGAAGAGTCGAACCCTTCTAACACGCCTACCAGCAAACGACCTGTCTACCAAGGTGCAGATTGATATGATTTACGGCCTATTGCACCGGAAAATCCGAAAAAGATTACGACGCGAAGAGGTCAGTAATTTTTCCGAGTTGCTATCGAAATCTAGAACTATCGAAGATTCTATTTACGAATCACAAAAGCGAGAATCGCAAAACGCCGCATCCATTGCTTCGCGAACGAAACGTAACGCAACAGAAACGCCTACTCAACCCGCAGTGAACAACGCGCGATCATCAAACTCCGCTGCAAGCGTGAGACCGGCGAACGGGGCAGTTATCACGCCACGCGGCGGCGGCGGCGGCGCTCCGCCGTTCCACGCGCGCCCGCAGGAGTCGCACGCGCGTGCCTCCGCCGAAACATCGCGTGATGAACACGCACCCGCTACAGCAACATCGAGACAGCAACGACCCTTCTGTGTGTATTGTAAACACTACGGACACCAAAAGGACCAGTGCCGTAAGTTGGCGGACAAAGGTGAGTCAGCAATTGATTCTCATATTTCGGTTTCGTGTTACAAGTGCGGATCTAAAAATGTTACTCGTGAAACTTGCAAAAAGTGTAACAACGAATCAAGTTTTTATAGTGTTGATACTAATGTGCAAATTTCGGGATCAAAGCACACTCAAATTCTAAAGTCTAACAATCGTGAACTTAGTGCGTGTTCCGAAAATTTATATAATTCCGTAGATTTGAACAATACTACTTCTACTTCTTCTTGTTTTAAGAATGTTGATGCAAATGTTAGTTGTGTTGTTCAAGAAAGTATTAACTGGTCTCGTGATAGTTCGAGTGAACCTGCTTACAATCAAGCTGAAATGTCTTACGATAATAATTGTTATTCTGTACAGAGTAATTTTTCGGACAACGATTTGTCGAACCATCACATGACCAGCTGCGAGGTCGATTATAATGATGACGCCCTTAATATAAAGGAGCGTAAGGGCGAGACTTGTATATTATCTGAAAATAATAATCTTTGTGATAGTGACGTCCGCTTTGCAAAGGGACGTAAGGACGATTTTTGTGATGTTTCGGAAAATAAATGCGATTGTCACGTTAACGTTCCCAATGTAAAGTGGCGTAAGGACGATTTTTGTACCTTGGCGGAAAATTGTAAATGTTATTGTAGTGACGACCGTAATGCATTAGAGCGTAACAAGCATTTTTGTAAATTTTTGCAAAATGATTTATTTTGTTGTAATGATGTTTCTAAGAAGGTGTTAAATGATAATATGGTGTGTAGTAGTGACACAAGTGTAGAGAATGCGCGCGCCGGTAGGAGCTCCGACAAGAAAGTTTTGCGTCCGATTTTTGATATCGAAATTTTAGGCGCGTCGGGGACCGCGTTAGTTGACACCGGTGCCAAACATTGCATTGCGGGCCATACACTGCACACCCTCCTCTGTCGAAAGGGACACCCTCTTGAACCGGCGCGAAGACGTATTAAGCTTGCCGATGGCCACGTTCGCGACATAGACGTCCTCATAACTACTCTTGACGTGCACTTAGAGGAGAAGGTCATTAGGACTCCTTTTCTTATCCTCCCTGAGGCGCGTAATAATGAAACGTTGCTCGGCATGGATTTCTTGTTTGCAGCCGAAGTAGTCATGGACTTTTCTCGGGAATGCTGGTACTTTTCTAATAACAGCCGCGTTCAGTTCAAGATGCATTTTGAACCCTCCTTATCACCAGAGCTGTCTTGTTCCTCTGCTGACGTACTCCGGGACGACGAAGGTACATCGCTGAATCCACCTGACCGGAACCTGCTGGCGCAGATCTTGGTTACCAATACGGACATTTTCCAGCTAGGGGGAGAGCCTACCCCGTTTGCTGAGCACCGTATTGATACAGGTGAGCATCCTCCTACCTATGTACCTCCGTACCGATTGACCCCTGCCAAAAAGGAAATTATGCGTCAGGAGATTGAGAAGATGCTGAAGGACAACATCATTGAAGAATGTGAGTCTGCATGGTGCTCACCAGCTCTCCTGGTTCCTAAGGCTAACGGCGGCACCCGTTTCTGCGTAGATTACCGACGCCTAAATGCCGTGACCAAAACCGACCATTACCCGATGCCTTTGATCGATGAATTGTTACAGTCGACTAAGAGGGATTGTTATATGAGTACATTGGACCTGCGATCCGGTTACTGGCAGGTCAGTGTAAATGAGCAGGATAGAGATAAAACTGCATTCATTAGTCCTTTGGGAACCTTTCGCTTTAAGCGCATGCCCTTTGGTCTTAAAAACGCGCCGGCGACCTTTCAACGACTGATCGACCGATTGCGCTCCTGTTCATCTCTGGCCAATGTGACAATCCTTGCCTATTTGGATGACCTGCTGATCATTTCTGAAGGTTTCCAGCAGCATCTCCAAGATCTCCAGGCTGTATTTAGTCGGCTTCGCGAATTCAAGCTGCGAGTCAACCGGGAGAAGTGCGTTTTTGCCAGGGGGAGTGTCAAGTATCTGGGACACGTAATTACCCAACAGGGCGTCTTACCCGATACTGAAAAGGTTCAAGCTATACTAGAGATGAAAGAACCAAGCAACTTGAAACATCTACGGACATTTTTACAAACCTGCTCCTGGTACAGGAAATTTATCCCAAATTTCTCCTCCGTAGCGGAACCACTTACAAGGCTAACAAGAAAGCATCAGACCTGGACCTGGGGTTCAGCTCAGATCACTGCTTTTAACGAGTTGAAAGAACTACTTACCTCAGCGCCAATCTTAATCCAGGCTGACTTTAATCGCCCTTTTGTCCTCCGCACCGATGCGAGCAATTATGCCCTCGGAGCCGTTTTACTCCAGGGGGACGGCAAGGAAGAAAGACCCATTGAATACGCCAGTCGTCTCCTAAACGCCGCTGAGCGAAACTATTCAACAACAGAACGAGAGGCCTTAGCTGTAGTGTGGGCTGTGGAGCGTTTTAGATGTTACCTAGACGGACATCCGGTGATTATTGGTAGCGACCATCAACCGCTTCGTTGGCTGATGACTCTAAAGTCCCCTACAGGTCGTTTGGTTAGGTGGGCCCTAAAGCTACAATCATTCGACATTCAGTATCAGTACACCCCGGGAAAAGCAAACGTGGTGGCAGATACGCTAAGTAGGCCGATATGCTCCCAAGATACTCGCGACAGTTGCGGTATTTGCTCAGTGATAATTGACTTACCCACTAAGAGCCCTGCAGAGTTAAGGCAGGAACAGCTGGCCGACCCGGAGGTTGACAAAATAATCAAAGAGATGGAAAGTGCAGACGAAGTGGCATCTCGTAGATGGGCGGAGCGCGGGTATCTGTTATCACAAGGTGTTCTATACCGGTATAATCCCGACTCTGATAGCGAGACTCCTCAACTTGTTATTCCAATTTCACTCCGTCCCGAGATCCTGAAGGAGTGCCACGATTCACCTCTGGCGGGCCATTCTGGAATCGATCGTACTTACCACAAGATCGCTCAGTCCTATTATTTTCCCGGTATGCGAAGAATCATTACCGATTATGTGAAAGCCTGTGTCGATTGTCAACGATATAAGGCTACCAATGACAAACCCTCTGGACTACTACAGACGCCCGTGATGCAGCAGCGGAATGAGGTCCTAGCTGTAGACCTTTTCGGTCCCTTACCGGAAGGAGAAAACGGTGAGCGGTGGATACTTCTAGTTGAAGAAACCGCCACACGTTGGGTTGAGCTCTACGCCCTTCAGGAAGCGACTGCTGAAGCCTGCGCCCGTACTCTTACCGAGGAATACTTTCTCCGATACGGCTTACCGCGCAGGGTCACATCTGATAACGGCGTACAATTTGTCGGGGCTGTCATGCAACAATGTATGTTCATTTTAGGGGTCAAACAAAACTTCGTGCCACTTTATCATCCGGAGGCAAACCCCGCCGAGCGTAAGAATCGGGACCTCAAGGCGCAGCTCGCACAACTCGTGGAGAATGACCATTGCTCTTGGCCTTTGAAACTCCCAGTGATTCGTTTCGCTATGAATAGCGCTGTATGTAGAACCACGGGTGTTACTCCCGCATATCTCATGTTTGCCAGAGAAATGAGGTCCCCCACAGAAGCTCGTCATGATTTGAGGGCCATCCTCAATAAAGAGAATTTTCTTCCCCAAATTACTCCCTAGAGTCTGTCAAGCGAGTCTAGTCCCATGAAAAAAGCGGCAAATTCAAAAATCTTTCAGGTGTCAACACTGACAACAATCTTTATAGTAGTTTTCACATACAGATGCCTCAGTAAGTTTCACGGTCATGAACACGACGTCTGGATCTAAACCAAAATGGAAATCGTGATCACATCACAGTAAAATAAAAAAAGTCAGTTAAGTTTATTGTGCTGAAAGTATCAATATGTTGTTGCCAACCTACCTGATGTTGAAACGATTTCATCCAAAAGTCGTCGTTTTTGCGATAACACGTCGTCAGATTCACTCTGTACATGATTATATTTATTAATCATTGTAAACAACAAGCTCCTGACACTACTTTTAATAGGTTTCGGCATTATAACATTAAAAAACCGGATTATTACGAGGTTATAACAGAATTTGTGACAATCTGTTTGACAGATCATAGTATTGCCATTATAAGAAATCAGTAAAAGGGTTGTGGACACGACTCGCTTGACAGACTCTACCTAAGATCTTTTATCAATTCACTATCTGCAATTCGTGAACGAGTCGAATTACAGCAGGATCAGTCTAAGAAGGTTGCTGATCGATCCCGACGACCAAGTACAACGTACGAGGTTGGAGATAAAGTTCTAGTCCGGTCACATGTACTGAGCCAAGGTAGTAAAGGTCTCACTGCTAAATTTGTGCCTAAACGGGATGGACCGTATGTTATAAAGGTGAAGGTTAGTCCTACAACCTATCTTATCTCGCCAATAGGAAACCCTGAGGAATCCTTAGGAAAATATCATGCACAGGATTTGACGCCCTTTGTAGACAGTGGTACTGGAAACGACGTACCACCTAAACCTGTAATTCCCAAGCGACAACGCGGACGCCCGAAGCACAAGGGCAAAGAGCCAGTCTATGAACGAGGGCGTTCTCCTAGACTAGAGGGGGAGTCTGTCGCAAATAATTCAAGCCCTCGCACTTCCGAACGCCGCCGCGCATGCCTTCCCTCTCGCTTTAATGACTATGCACTCGAGGCATGAGAGAGGGAGAGCGATAACGCAACCGAATCGCTCGCGCGCCGATGAACGTCCGACGCAAGCGTAGTACACGCAGGAACACGTTTCGAACCGGCACGCGCCCTAGCTCCTAACCGCCGCGCGTTTTCTAACTATCGGTTGTTGTAGTAGAAATAGTTTCTTGACTAATATAAGAATTTAAAAGTTTAGTGTACCTTTACCGTGATTATACGACAACTACTACTGAAGTGTTTTATTCCGCAATTCCACGTCAAACCAATATGAACACAGTTACGAAAACATGTAGGATAAAATACGGATCACGCGAACGAAGTCGCGGGCAAAGTGCTAGTCTATGATAAAGAAGTTGCGGGCTTTCCAAAAATGGAAAGATAAGACGGACCTTACTCCTTCTCTTGTTGTGTTCCTCATTACTAACTATCATGATTCACCCGCCGAGAGATCAACCATTCTCTTAAAATATTCCTACAGTGTCTATCCCTGGCGTTGTGGAGTGCATCATACAAGTTGGTGTTATGCGTTGAACGAATTTTGTCAGACCACCTGATTGGCTCCCAATCTATAGTAGCAGCACAAAATAAAAAGCGCGCTGCCTCTTATATACTTTGTGGTAGCAGACACCATCGTCTTTTATTGTCAAGTGACATGCCACTTTATGCAACAGCCAACAGTATAATTATTGCCCCGAGTCCGCGACTCAGCAAAATTTTAGTACATATGAACGCAGCCAATGTTTTGTCAATTGTCGTTGTCAAATGCTGAATTGTCCAGAATTGTCAGTGTCAGTGATGTCACTGTCAAAGTCAAAATAAAAAGTCATTAACTGTCATTCTTCCTGTTCCTTCCGTTTCGTCGAGTTGAGTTTTCAATGAATTTAATCGGACGCAATGTAAACGCGAACCATCTAAATCAAATAAAATAGCTATCTTAATTAGGACAACACACAAAGCATAGAAATGCAAAAACATTAAATCTGTTGCCTCTTATAGATTACAGTCAGGACTTTTTATTTACAATGTCTTCGGAGAAAGTGTTCCATTCTACACTGCATTCTTATGCCTGAAAATGTTATTATTTTTCAATTTATTTCCGCATTACTGTAATCGGTTTCGTAAATTGAGTTTTAATTACGAGTATAAAATGTGGTATGCTGCTCTAGTGCGATTCATACGAAGAAGATTAGTGTTGGGCATAATATTTGCTTCTTCATTAACTTATTGTATTGTCAGTTTTTTAAGAGAGGTTAGTAATAAAAGTATTGTTTTGTCCTTTCCAGCAAAATGTTATTCTATTTCATTAAGATTTTGTGGTGAGCTACATCCAGCTGGATTATGAGCTGACTTATTATTACAAGAGCTATTTAAATACTATTATTGTTAATACGTATACTATCCACCTACCAATGAATTGTGATATTGTTATTATAACTCAAAATGATATTTCACATAGCTAAAATTCAAACCATGGCAGTAGTTTCACTAAATTGTATAGTTATTCCTCTGTCCAACTGATTTTTCATTTGTAGATTATAAAAAATAATGATGCCTTTGCAATTTGTTGTAGATAGTAAACAGTGACTTTAAGCCACATCATTACAATTTTTGTTGGTGATATTGATAATAGTTGTCACTATGAGTCATCAAAATATAAAATTTTAATATAGAAATAAAATTCACAATAATGTATTTTTTACTAGCTTTTGCTTCCTCCTTCCAGTAAATAAATTTATATAACTGTCAAACCTTTTCTGTTGTAATACTTTTTTATTGTTCAGTAAAGTAAATTATATCTATCTTCCAACTACTAACTTAAAATCAATAATTTATTCCAATTAAAAAAAGCTTTTTTTTAAACAAGCCTTTTAGTGCATTGTCATCCAAACCAAACGTGTATGCAAAATTTAATCATAATCGGTTGAGGATAACTGCTCTAATATTCAGTTGCAAGATTTGATCCGAACCCACATACATACAATACTTTGCAAGTTATATAAAGCTTGTAAAAACAACATAAATTAAAAAAGAAGAAATTATATAAAACCTCATAACTACATTCATTCATAATTAGTACTAGGACATAAAAATATTGACCAGGTAAAAATTATAATTCCAGGGCAGTAGCAGAGGCATGATATATCAAGATATATCATTTGAAAGGAAGCCGTTTGTTTGGAGAACTCTTCAAGAACACAATGATACTATTGATCACATTATATGCAGAAACTCTGTGCAAGGAAAACAATTACTTGTTGATGATAGAGGTAATCAACACTATACTTTAATCATTCAGATTCTGAACTGATAACAAAAAAATTAAGTTTAAAACTTTCGTGTTTCATAATTGATTGATTGCAACACGGCCGAAACGTCGGGTGAAATAGGTAAATAAACAATCTAAATCATTGGTTTAAATGCCCGTGATATATTGTTTTTCAATAAAAAAATTGAATGTTTATTTACACGTTTGTAAATGGTAATCTTTGTACGTATTTATTGGATTCTAAATAGTTTCACTGATGGAAAGATATAATATAGCTGAGTGTCATAGGCAGAAGCACTGTCACTGGTGGGCTAGTGGTAACGGCTAAGTTGTAGGTCGACCCAGGCATGTGATTCATCACCACTGATCTCAAAACGGTAAAGCAAAATATTGTGAGGAATCCGGCATGACTTAGAACCAAAAATTCGAAGACATTTGACATCCACTGACCCATTCCCTCTCACAGTAAGGAGGCCTGCACACACAACAGACCAAATGGGCATCTTAAGTGCAGAGAAGAAGGTCCATCTATCCTATCCTGAGTGTCATAGGCTAATTTTTATTCTGAAAAAATGGTCCTGTGGTAAACACGATAATGTCAATTTAATTAAGTGATAGTTACTTGTTTCATCCTTATCTTATGGACGGGCCAAGATATAACTCGGACACTTCGACTCATTGGAAGCTTTTGTGGTCCCCTAGATAACCTACTCCTCCCTAATCTTGTTAAGAACATTCTTCATGAGTTTTACAACGAGGTGAGGAGATATGAGCCTATAGTCTTCTAGTCTTGCATATCCTACCCCTAGGACACTCATTCACTAACTAGCCAGTGCATCGCATGTGCACAGAACATGATCCATGCGTTCCATATGTTCCCCACACAACTTGCACATGGTTGTTGCGGTTAGACCCATCTTTATGAGCATGTCACTGGTTCCAAAGTGGTCAGTGAAGACCCCAAGCAGGAAGCGGATTTTCCCCCTGCTCAAATTCCAAATGCATTCCTGTGCTTTGAACATAGAGCCCAGGTATTTGGAGTGTTCCAGACTGGTATTGAACAGCCAATATGTTTATTGACTGTGGTCTGCAAACGCCCTGAATGTGGATTTCACGACACATTAAAATGCCTATACATGGTTCTGGACCCACAAAATCAATTGCTGAGCCCTCTCTTGCCAGTTCATCTACCATTTCGTTACCATGGATTCCTTTATGCCCTGGGACCAACATTAGTCTCATTCTGTTACGCTTCCCAAGCCTGTTTAGGGTTTGGATAGCATCCAAAACAAGTTTGAAGTCTATTTTGTAGGCTTTGATTGCAGCTGACTGTCACTAAGAATATATATATAGGATTACCTCTGTTTCCTATTATTTTCTTGAACACAGGTTATTTTTGCATATGTTTCTGCTTGGAATACAGTTGCAATCTTCCCTAAGCTTTTACTTGATTTGTATCCTTTTGCCTATATTTCCGCTCCTATACCTGATTTTTAGTTGTTAGTTGACACAAGGTACGACCGACCAATCGCATCGCGTCCACGTTCCGTTCGCTCTTTATGGTGGTTGATCAGTTCAGGCACTATGCGTGGACTTACCCCACAACGCTAAACCACCCAACCTTACCCAGTTACATGCCGGGGACTATACTGTCATAGTCCGGTACAGCCATCGTATAAATTTGGGTTTTAGGCTTCAAGTTTTACCGTAGGTGGAACGACACATGCCGAACACCCGCAGGGCCTTTGTCGTAATATTTACTACATGAGTTTTCCACCTGAGTTCTTTATCAAGAGTTACACCAAGATGTTTTACTTCGGTGGACCAGGGCAGCTTGATTCCATTGAGGGAGGGTTCTCTTGTTTCCTAGTTGTCTCTTCCTCGTGAATGGGAAAATTACTGCTTTGCTTGGATTGATATAAAGATGGTTCTTTGTACACCATTTATCTCTCATTCTCAATGCCTGTTGTAATAATCAATAGACTATGTTCAGGAATTTACCATTAACCATTATAGCTGTCATCTGCATAGCCTTCTGTGTAGAATGGTCCGGCATTGAGTTTGGTAAGTAGCGAGTCTACTACCCTTAATTACTTTATTGAAGCTTAAGGCCCTTCAGAAGCTGTTTGATTCCGTCATACTCGAGGGCAAAACGCCACAGGCATGGTACAGGGGTGTGGTGGTACTCTTCTTCAAGAAGGGCGATAATGCCCGGCTGAAGAACTATAGGCCCATCTCACTTAGCCATGTCTACGAGTTGTTGGCAGGTTATACAGAAGACCGAAGAGTATAACCTGCCTCTCTGTTTAGCGTTTGTGGACTACGAGAAAGCCTTCGATTCGATCGAGACTTGGGCTGTACTGCAGTCTCTCCAACGGTACCAAATCGACTACCGGTAAATTGAGGTGTTGAAGTGTTTGTACAAAAACGCCACCATGTCAGTCTCACCACTTCAGGATCAGACCTTGAAACCAATCCTTCTCCAGCGTGGCGTGAGACAGGGAGACGTCATTTCTCCGAAACTGTTCACTGCTGCGCTGGAGGATGTATTCAAGGTTCTGGACTGGAGGGGCCTAGGCATCAACGTTAATGGCGAGTACATCACTCACCTTCGGTTTGCTGACGACATAGTGGTCATGGCTGAGACCATGGAAAGACTCAGTAAAATGCTCGATGACCTCAGTAAAGCTTCCGAAAGATTGGGTCTTAAAATGAACATGGACAAAACCGAGATCATGGTGAACGCCCATGTAGCACCCACTCCTATCAAGATCGGAGACTCTACACTCGAAGTTGTAGACGATTATGTCTACCAGGGACAAACGATTCATTTTTGGGACAAACGATTCGACGGTTGACCTCTTTCTCGAAGTTGGCCCTACCGGCCAACTTCGAGAAAGAGGTCAACCGTCGAATCCGACTCGGCTGGGCGGCGTTCGGGAAGTTGCGTGGTATCTTCTCGTCCAATTTACCGCAGTGTCTCAAGACAAAAGTCTTTGACCAGTGTGTGTTGCCAGCGATCACCTATGGGACCAAGACATGGTCGCTCACAATGGGCCTTATCAGAAAGCTTAAAGTCACCCAAAGGGCAATGGAGAGGGCTATGCTCGGAATTTCTTTGCGTGATCACGTCAGAAATGATGATATCCGCAGGAGGACTAAAATTACCGACATAGCCCGGAGAATTGCTAAACTTAAGTGGCAGTGGGCAGGGCACATTGCTCGCAGAACGGATGGCCGATGGGGCCGAAAAGTTCTGGAATGGCGACCGCGAACCGGAAGACGATACGTTGGAAGGCCTCCCACTAGGTGGATCGATGACCTGGTTAAGGTTGCGGGAAGGCGCTGGATGCGAGACGCACGGGATCGGTCAATGTGGTGACGCCTGGGGGAGGCCTATGTCCAGCAGTGGACGTCTTTCGGCTGAAATGATGATGATGATGATGAGTACACTACCAAGTACCACAATAATGGTGACAGCCTTGCGGACAACCTCTTGTTGTTTTTGCGCTAAATCTGTCTCCCATCAGTTCCGACAGCGAGCCGTTTAGGTACCTGTCTACCAGTTTCTCCAGAGCTTTCAAGAGAAAGTATGATAGATTATTAGGCCTGTAAGCTTTAGCTTCTTCGTAAGT
This sequence comes from Orthosia gracilis, assembly GCA_947562075.1. NCBI lineage: Eukaryota > Metazoa > Arthropoda > Insecta > Lepidoptera > Noctuidae > Orthosia > Orthosia gracilis. Next base: position 30,944,227 of record OX387275.1, on the reverse strand, counting down.
CGGTCTACCAGCCTTTTGTATAACGGTGACTTTGACTTCCCTTCATGCCTTGGGCACATGCCCAAAAGCTTAGCAGGCTCTGTAGAGCTTACTCAAATGGGGTATCAGAACAGAGGCCCCATCTTGCAGTAGTATTGGTACATGCCATCTGGATTTTGAAATACCCTGGGATTTGAGAGGCTGGAAGCCCGCTATGGCAAGCTTCAGTTTATTTTCATCTACCACTTTCTATGCCGTAAGCCAGTTATTTAAAGACGTGTGCCTTGCGAGCTCGTCCCTTGTGACTGGTTCCTCTTTATCGCTGTCGCGCAGTATACGTTCTGGGAAGTGTGTGTTCAGTTGAAAACCACCGTCAGGCAACTCCTAGTCTGGCATTTAGCTGAACTGGACCTTTTTGACGCAGCACACTAATATATTATATCATTGTTTTAAAATGAATTTCCCTTTTATTTGTACCTACATTGTGTATATCTGTGTGTGCCAAATAAATTAGTTTTCTTTCTTTCTTTTTTCTTTTAAGTGAGTCTTGAACATCACGCTCACAGTGTCCTTTCCAGTTTCCGTGAGATCTCCATTCTCATCCTTTACAGATGATAGTGGGTTTTTCTTAATCATGGACAATGCATAACCTCATTTCTTTTGGCAGTGCTTCGATGGAAGTGCAATGCTTCCGCCAAATAGATCTTTTGGCCTTGCGTACCGCCTTGTCCTCGCCGCGCTGCCCTCTTCTGCATGCTAGAGTAGCCAGAAAAATCTTTCCTGACTTTTGCATCTCTAAAGGCCTGTCGTGTTTCCTGACATATTTTAGCCAGTTCAGGAGTCCACCATGGTTCCTTTTTTGCAAAAAGCCTTTTTTAAAATAAAAAGCGAAAAAGGCTAAAAAGCTAAACGCCGTGATTCTGACCGCTGCTGAAGTTTACCTTTAGGGCTCCCTAGATTTACTTGGAGATACCTTCCTGTATGAGTCCCAATTTGTATGCCTTGATTTGTATCTCCTTCGTCTAGTTTCGGCTTCGCCCGCCTAGTTCGCCTAGTTTCGCTAGAGAATATATAATTGTGGTCAGACAGAGAGATTTCATCCGATACATGATCAATTTGTACTCGTAACCCCCGATGGAAAAAGATTGTTATAAGTTTGACGCGTGTACCTGTATATTTGTACACGCTTCTGTGTAAATTAAATATTGACTGGGATTGGTGGAGAGAGTGAAACACTTCGATTTCTTGGCTTGCTGTATCTCGAAGATTATATATTGTTGAGAGCATTGTTGCCGAGTGCTAATTGTGTCTATCCAGAGACGCATGGACCTTTTTATAGGAGCCGTCGGCTTCGATTCGTATACAAAAGAATATTCCTTTACTCTGGGTACTTGCTACACTATTCATAATCTACAGAATGGTACATACTCGTAATTACCATTGGGTCCAGGAAATGCCTGCTATAAAAACATAATCATTAGCAGGGTACGGTTTACAATGCTCGCTATAATATCGACCGTTCCGAAAACTATAAAAAATTAACTAAACTTATTTTTACAATATTGTGTACAATAGATCTATGGTCGAATCATAAAACTGTCCGACCCATTAAGGTTCCCAATCACATGGCTAAAACCATTAACAAAACTTTACCGTGGGAACGACTAGTTATTGCAGAAAAATACCATGAAAGTCAATAATTAATATGTACATAATAAAAACTAACAACGAAATTTATCTGGCACTGTCTCAAACTAAAAGACTTAATTATCTATCTAAATTCTAAACAAGTAACACATCAAAGTTACTTAAATCTAACTTATTGATTACGTCATCCTGCACAGGATTTGTGTATCTGTCTGTGGCAACATATCTCCTAAACGGAAGAGCCGATTTTAATTTTTTTTTTTGTTTGAGAGGTGATGTTATTGGGAATGTTCTTAGCTATGTTTGATGCAAATCGGTTAAAAAAATAAGGTTCCTGTATTCAGGCAACGTCGAATGTGTTAAGCTTCACTTGCCGAGCCAGAAGCAGTACCGGCTCTGCAATGATGCAAACTAATTTGTTAACAACTACACACCTTAGTCCCTCCATCTTGATGTTTTGATGGATTTTCGTTGTTATAGGAGAGCCTTAGTTTTGCCTCCATCGGTTGGCTCTCCATGATAGCAGTTGGCGACTCCCCCAAGGTATCGAAGCCCCCGGGGATATCATCCTCGAGATCTGTCTCAGATGCCCTGGTCTGGATCTTCGACTTTTGCGCTACGTCGTGAGTCGTGAGCAGGAATTTCGTCGATGGCTTCACGTTTTGGTGGTCCATCTTCGGAGGGTTTCGTTCCTGTCTTCCTCGGTACCTCTCCCTTGTCTTCTTCCAGAAGCTTTAACCAGTATCGTTCAATACCTCCTGGCAGAAAATAGCCCAAGGACTTGATGAACCCAGCAGGCACCTCGTGACAGACGACTCTCACTGAGCAGACCGGCACCAAGTAGACACCTCGTACATGAGGGCGATACGACTATAGTCCTCATGGGCGAGGTGTCTGCTTGTAGCCGGTCTGTTCAGGAAGAGTATTCACGACCTTCCAGTCGTCTGTCCCCAAAGTAGGGTTAAGCCGCTGGAGCAATCGAATGGCCCGGGCAGAGTCTTGCAGCGCCAAGTTGCGACTCTTCCATGCCAATTTGACTGGCTTTGGAAGGTCCTTGGCATCGACGACCTTGAGTTTCAGAGAATCAAGTTCCACATTGTGAATGGCATCCCGAAACCAGCGAGCTGCATCAGAATTGCTGCAGAATATATGCACTGCACCTTTCTCAATTATGTGCTCCTGGATTGGCACCAAATCCTCAGCCTTCAAAGCCGTACTCCTCCGGGTACTAGACCGTGACGACGGTGAATCGTATAGCCGCCACCGCATCCCTAATGAATCTGGTCGAGGATAATCGCCCTTGGGTCCTCATCCTCTTGGCCGCCATGTCCGGGCTGTCGCCGCTGAGAACAGCACGGGGCCTCTTTGATGGTCCTTTCGTAGGAGTCCCTTCCAGAGCAGCCTACTTTCTAAGCTTTTGGCGCTTTTTCCTTTGCACCCCAGATCGTCCAACCTGGAGCCAACCCACTTCGCTGCGTGAAGTGACTTTTGCCGAGTCACTTCGGGCATGATGCTGGCCGATCGTACCTTTACCGGGTACGAGTTTCGAGGTCGTTCGCCCCCGATCTCATGATGTCCGTCCCGCGCCGGCTTTGGCAATACCCTTATGCTCGGTGGGCTTGGTTGCAGTTCCGCCCTTCGGTGGTCTCGCAGCAGTACCGACTCTCGATAGTGCAGCAGCAGTTCCGTCTCTTGTCGGTCCCGCCGCAGTCCCGCCTCTGGACCGCTAGAGGAGGTGCAGTCCCAGCTTGCGCTGATCCCGCCGTTTGGTGTGCAGTCCTAGCTTTCGCCGGGTTCTCGTTTTGATGTGCAGTCCCAGAATTCGCCGGTTCCGCCTTGTGTTTTTTTTGGTATTTTGCATCCATTTAAAATAACCCGAAAATTGTTCATGTCTCAACTACCCCATCCGCCATAGAGTGCTCAAGTGGCTATGCTACGGTAGCACTAGGGATTAGTCGAGAGGTATAGCCCCCTCCTTCCCCCCCATTAGTTACTCACGAGTCTGTACAGCACTAACTCACACCGCTACCACTAACGATGCGAGCGAGCTCTACCGTCTGCTAGCCCCCAATGGGAGTGAACTCGCCTGGGGGCCGACTGACCGGACCCCGCAGCCGGTTGACTGTAAGTAGGTGGACGGCTAAGCAACAGCCGTGCCAAAATGGAGTGTTGCCTCAGAGACGTTAAACTGCCTACGCTCATCGGCTCAGCCACCAGGATGCCATTATCCTCACGAACGGGTTCCTGCGCACAGCACGAACACGCGGGTGGTTGCCCCCCTCATCATCAGTCTCGATTGATAACTTTGAGATTGCCGCAATTGCCAACCACATAGTGCCCGCAGTATGATAGAAGGTAGAAAGAAAGGATGGGAAAAGGTATAGGGATGGAATTGTGCCTGGCCGTTTCAGTTACTTCTGTTTCAGAAGGAACCAGATCTACAACGGACGGCAACCACGAGAAGGAGAATAACCAGACTTGTCAGGGGGATAATACACGACCTGCGCTACTCCCATGACCATACGGCATACACGCCTCCGGACAGGAGGACGTACTAGGGATGGATCTGCACCAGGCGGTCAAGGCCATTTGAACCACACCCAGCCCCGCCCTAGTTTCATCCTAAGCGAAGTTTTAAATTACTGAGAGCTAAAAATACTAGCCATGGTACGAGGCGTGTTGCAGTCGCTGAAGAAATAGTTGTGATTGCTTTCTTGCATTTACGCTGTATGCAACTTAATTATTCTATGCCTATAATCTTCGCACAAGCAATAAGTTGTAAGAGTTCCATTACTGTTATCCTCAAATGTTCTTACCATCTGTACGCCAACCTTGACAATTGCATTTCATTACTCAATGCCGATCTTCGAGCTATCAGTGAGTGGTCTGGCAAATTTGGGGTTTCTGTTAACGTCGAGAAATGTCAGGCCATCCTCATTGGTAGTTCGTACTATTTGAGAAGTGTGAACACTGGCCAACTTATGCCACTGATGTACGAGAACTCCATCATTTCTCTTTCACCTTATGTAAAGGATTTAGGTCTATACATCGACGACAGTTTTAGTTGGGATAAACACGTGGCTCAGGTGAGCCAGAAAGTCGCGTTCTCGCTGCGGTCTCTCTATAGATTCAAGCATTTCCTCCCTACCAGCACCAAAATCACTTTGGTCCAGTCACTTGTGCTTCCCATTATCGACTATGCTGATTCAAAGTGTTGGGCAGTTCTCACAGTCGTAACCTTCGAGCTTTTAAAAATCTACTCCTCCAAATTCCTTCACACCGCACCGGTTTTATGTCCAATTCATACGCTGTCTCAACAATAAAGCTCTGGAACGCGCTACCCTTTAGCACTAAAAAGGCTGAAAGCAAAGTCTCTTTTAAAAGAAAAGTTCGTGACCTCTATTTGAGTCAGACTAAATAGCTCTCATCTAGAGTCAGAAGTTTAGTCATAATAATTATTAACAGGTTTCTCGTTTTTATTTTTATTGGTATTTATTAGTTTATTTTATTTGTATATGTGTATTATTAATATTTATGTATTAATTTATTTGTATATGTGTATTACTAATATTTTTGTACCCATTTCACAAAGTTGTCCTTTTTGACCCAATGGTTGACTGGTAGAGAATGCCTTGTGGCATTAAGTCCGCCTATGTACCACTATTGTACATGAAGTTTAAATAAATAAATAAACAGTATGGCAGCGCAAAAAGTATGAACAAAACAAACCAAAAATTGATTATTATATATTTTTAACAAATAAACATTTGCATTTCAGGTTACGTGTGCCACAGAAGTGATGTGACAAAGAATGGCTGTTGTGACGCTGATGCCGAGTCCGCTGAAAGATATAGTTGTGAGACATGTACAGAAAATAATTGCTGTATTATATATGAATATTGTGTATCATGTTGCTTAGATCCCAGTAAGGTAAAAGACTTTTATTGGTATAACTTGTTACTGCTTATTTATTATATATACTCTTAAAAATAAAGTACCAGTCCAGCCTGTCGAAAATAATTGTGTACTTAGTCATATAAAGCTGCAGCAAAAAGCTGCTGCTCACGATTTTGTAAGTTTGTGTGTAAGTGAAGGATAATCTCCAGAAAAAACTGCACATATTTGAAAAATTCTATCACCATTTGAAAGATACATTATTCTTCAACCCGGGAAAAGCTGGAACAGGTTAATAATTCCTAAAATAATTAAGCATTTTAATTTTTTTACAGAGGGACATGCTAGAAGTAGTGCTATCCAAACTGTCGACGGAGAAGAACGTGCTCTTCCGTTCACTGAGTGACGATTACGAACTGTGCTTGACGAAGTGTCGCACCAGTTCCCATAGTGTTCTCCATGAGAACTCATATAAGGACCCTATTAATAAGCATTGTTTCGGAGATGAGCTGCCGAGATCCAGAACACCAGACTAGTGAAAGTTTATATTTATACCTAGCTTAAGTTAGTATTTTTATTTTTTTTTATTTCATTTGAAATGTATTTAGGATATGACAAGTTAGTCATTCAGTCTATGAAATTGTATTAAAACAAATCAAATTATCGGAATAATATGTGGAAACAGACTTCTATTTTCATAAAAATAGTGTCAAAAAAATATATTATACAACGAATATTAAAATCTTGTCTTTATCTATTTAACTTAATGCCAGTAAATAAGAATATAAAGCAATATTTACTTAATAAAATTATGTACAGATGAGACACCAAACTAAAGACTTCAAGAGCAATAAAACTAAACAATGCAATCTGTACTTTGTGTACTTATATATTATAAAAGATGACTTATGTAAGAACTTTCACATGTTAATTAATAGCGTCATCATACTGTTCTTACCCCGAGTTTCCCAGCTCAAAAGTATCGCAGAATTAATGTGACAAATTGTCAAGCACGCGTGCTGTGATTAGTTGAATGAATTTTCAACAGCCAATCACGACAGTTTTGAGCTGGGAAACTCGGGGTTATTGTTACATTGAGGACCGAGTCCCCTTGTCGGCCACTGCTAGAGGTTGCAAAGTTCTCACGTCTCGTGACTCGTCTCGTCTCGTTCTCACTAAAAGCACATTGCGCGAGCTCGAATATTATGAAAATTATTTTACTTTTTGAATAAACGTTGCTCCGCACTAGGAATCTCGCCTATATCTTGGATGCGTTTACAAACATTTAAACTTACTTGCTTTAATGGCGTCTCTAGTCGTTGCTGGTGCGGCGGTACTATGGTCAGTGTTTTGTTAATAAACCGTGTGATCAGTACAGACAGCAGCAATATGATCGAGCATATTCTTTGCTTTTGAGTAAATTTAGTCGCAAACATACTCGAAACACGTCGCAAAAGATTAGCTCTTGCACGCTATTTTGAACTCTATGATTGTTGTGATTTAGTTTATTATAGCAAATATCTCCCTCATACTTTTCCAATTACTTATTTATTTCTTCGCCTTACATTGTCATTCGATTCCTCATTGCCTAACTTATACTAATATCTATAAACTATACCCCATACTTAATATTATAAATGCGAAAGTAACTCTTTCTGTCTGTTATCACGCTTAAACCGCTGAACCGATTTAGATGAAATTTAGTATGAAGATGGTTTGAGACCCTGGAAAGGACATTGGATAGTTTTTATCCCGCAAATCATGCTTTAGAGGGTGGACAAGGGGGTAGAAGTGTATGGTAAACTAGTAATTTCTCAAGGCGGTCCACACACCTAAGCTATTATGGCGCGATATAAAAAATAGCCTATTCAAAGTACTAATGTTACGCAGATGAAGTCACGGGCAACAGCTAGTGCATTATATTTGTGAATTCACACAGAGTAGGTACGACAGAATAGGTACATAATCAATGAAAAACTTCTCGAGCATATTGCTGTTATGTGTACCTGACCCAACACATATGTAGTTATTTAAATAAATTAATATTTTATGCCCGAATATCAAAAATGTTTGATGTAATGTTTTGTTTCCAAATGCATCAACATCAATTCGGTCTGAATCGAACTCCTTTTCTATTATTTGCCAAATACTAGAAGACTAATAAAATTTCTAAGATTTTTAGGAAAACATATTATGTATTTAAATTGTTATTGCACAGGACAGGACGGTTAGTGATTTAAGGTCCAATGTAATGAAATTATCAATTGTTATTTACGGTTAATGGTGCAGAAACTAAACGAAATGACGGAACCACAGTTACGTGGCGTGGCGTGTCGCGGCGCCTTCCGACGCAGTTGATTGGCTACAAAACTCGTTGCGTTATGACGCAGGCTGGAATAGAGTCGTTTGATTGGTGGATACCGCTCCAAGCCACGTCACGACACGTACCTAAGTGTGGTTCCGACTTAAGGCTTATATTATATTACAAGAAGAGATTTACCCGTCGCGAATCGTCAGTTATCGAAAGAAAAGCAAAAAAAATGTTTGAACTCATAACCCACTTATTTCAATTAAATAATTTCAGGCACTTTTGAATTGTCAAGGGAGTTATTACATGCTCACTTGTGGTGCGATATGAATGGCGAGATTCGCTTGTATATTTATGTTTCTCGATGGGCAAGAAGAAACGCCACGTTTTCGTGTAAACGAGCTTTTGGATCGGCACGCAGGCCTAGCGAAGCACAGTGCAGCGCGATTTTCAATGACAAACAAATATCAACCTTGTGTTTAAATAAAGTACTTAATAAACAAACTTTAATTCGTACGAGAAACCATCAAAGCAGACGGAGGAATGTGATAAAGGTTATTTATTTTGGATATTATTTGAAAAGGTGTAAAGTTGATATTTGCTTGACATGGAAAACCACTCCTCTACACTTTGAAAGGTCTCATCTTAATTTAGTTTAGTTGGCACACAATCGGGACCATATTTAATGTTTGTTATAGGTTACTAAAGCGAAAGTTTACAGTCGACCGTATGTCTTTAGAAATAAGGTTGAATATCGGTCGAATGGGAACTTTCGCAGGTATATCCATAAATTAAAGTTTTGCATGTTTAACTTTTTAATATAATTCTTATGATGGGACGAAGTTACGGACACCATGCCTCTTTTACATAAATGTGATGTCATATTCATTAATTCAGCAATGTTAAAAATATTGTATGGAGGTTATCCTGAATAACAGATTTTTTTTACACATATGTATCTTTTATTTGGAATCTTTACATCTACAATTTATGATACAGGTACCGGCACGATTTTAGAGCGCTCGGCGAAAGTGGTGGGGTGGTTTGTGCATGTGTACATACACGCAGAAAATTACTAAGTGTGATTTGAAGTAATTATTCGTTTGTGGGTAGTTTAAATTTTGTGAAGAATGGATATTTAAATAGCTAATATTAACACAGTACGGTTAGGGCACATAAGCCTATCATAATATTAATAAATGCTTAATCTTTAATATCGGATATAAATATGTCACTAAATTAAATATAGAAAGAAAGAAAAACACAGTTTTATGTAAAATTATGTATTGTTAGTACTTATCCTAAACATATTTCTAATTAAAACCGCGAGGCGCAACTAGTATACTAATATTTAACCATACGGCAGTGGAATTATGCCTTCCATTAAATCTCATCAATCATAAAAATAAAATTATTAAACTCTATGGAACGGAACTTCACAATAATGCGCCACTGTACCTAGGGCCACGAGACGCGTGAGCGCAGCGAGAGGGGGAAAGGCGACACTGATTGACCAATAAGTGGCCGGAGCCGGCCGCTTCTCCGTTGCACGTCACTCCTCCCGCCAAACAGACTCAAAGATCGACATCTGCGCATTCAAGATCATCGCTCTTAAACCGCGCCCATACCAGTATCTCAAGTGACAAAAGTTATACAAACAGCTTAAATAATTGATCTGTACAAAACCAAGCGCGAGTAGGACTAACGCGCAATGGGTTCCGAATGAATCATACTATTTTTGACATCCATTCATAGGTAAAATTCTTTGGATCTAAAATCAAAAAATAAAAGTTTAGGTCCCGTACCCGTAGTTTCGGAGATAAGGAGGGAGGAAATTGTGAAAAAAAATTGAGACCCTCGCATTAATGTCAGACATATTGTAATAAAACGCTTATTGCTGCTTATTTTTTTGACATAGCAGAAATGGCCCCCCATAACACTGTGACGTTTCTGGACGGTACCGCCCACCTAAGCCGGGTTAAAATCCATCTAGTTTAAAGATTTTATACGGGTTTGTCCGTAAAACGATGGAACAGGGTTTTGGTCGTGGGCTCTCGTTCTATAGTGTGAACGGTGAGCGGCAATCCGAATAAAAATCGGAACTCATAAAGTCGTTACTCGTGTGTCTGTCTGTCACTGTCAATTTGGACCGAATCTACTTAACCGATTTAATTGAAATTTAGTAAATAATAAACTTCTGTGAACCAAACATGAAAGCGTAACGTTACTACATTTTGAATACATATGGCACATTTGGGTTTTTTTAATTTTTTCTTGTGTTGTGTCCAGACATTGGTTCAGACAGTGGTTTTATTAAACCTGTCCCATCCTTAGTTCGGCGAAATGACTATGGTAAGGACCAATCAGAGCGCGGTCAGCTAGTTGACAGAATTGTTTTGATGTATTTGATCAAGTAGGCGTCTAGTGGCTGTATGGTCGATGTTCATTTGCTTGATAGACGTAAATACACCGATACGATTTTGAATGATCTTGCTTTTGAAAAGTTGGCTGATTAGCAAGGTCCTACATTTTTGCCAGATATTTGTTTTTCTACGTTTGTTCAACTTTTTTCATCATGACCAAAAGTTTTCAAACAGAAATCTATGTTGCCTCGTATGATCGGGTAGTGGAATTTGCATGGCAATCGAATCTAGTTTGACTTTAGATTACAAAACATTGAAAATACCAATACTTACTGCCAAAAACACAACAAAATAGCCTCCCCCACGTGCATGCGCCGTACGGACCTGTACTGGCAACGACTCCGCCCACTCCAATGCGTTATTCGAGCGTAAACATTATTATTTTAGAAATCATTATTATTAAGGATGTTATGATTTTATTATTGTATATATTTTTAAGATGATTCATAAACTTATATTTACTATCTGTTATAGACGACTAACAATATTATCAAGTAATTTTTCAATGGGATTTGTATAGCATTTTTACTTTCATTTTTAAAATGCGAGATGAAAGACGCGATGTGGATTTCCGTCTATGTGATTGGTCGATTATTCATACTCTTTGCCCTTTGCCTTGACAAATTTATTAGGCAATAAGTCTAGGTAACGAAATCTATCCTTCAATTTTATACTGGTTGTTTTAACTAATTCGAAGACTTCACGTTAAATACTTAGTTTTAATGATATAAGTGAGTTAAAGTCCTAAGATATATACTTTCGTTTGAAAACTCTTACACAAAGTCCCCGGGCCGCCGCGTCTGTGTTCGGGATAAACCCCAAAACTACTGGACGGATTTTCATGTGGTTTTCATCAATAGAGTGATTTATGAGGTAGGTGTATAATTATACGTGAGCGATCGGCTGCTGCGCTGCGTGTCGCGGGTTCGATTCCCTAAAAGAAAAAAAGAAAGACTAAAATGCGAATAACTTTTGAATGTCCGAACCGATTTTATTCAAACTTAGCTAAGAACACTCTTGATAAAGTCACCTTTCAAACAAACAAATCTAAATCAAAATCGGTTCATCCGTTTAGGAGCTATAATGCCACAGACAGACACAGATACACAAATTTACAGTAACACACGTCAAACTTATAACACCCCTCTTTTGCCGTCGGGGGTTAATAAAATACAAATTAATACACTGTAACACTTTTGTTCATCACTGCCTGCGAATTTGATTTCGTGCATAGCGGAACATTTTAGTAGGTATTTTTCGCTTCGAGCCTAGCGGGACTAGAGCCTAACGGAACTAACCGAAATTTAGAGATGAGACCTCAAATTAGGTAGGTTGGTAATTGGTAATAGTAACATATCACAAAAACACTCAGAAACAAACGTAGGTACTCTTGCTCAAATCACAACCAAGATCGAGGTTTGCGTTAGGATCCACATCCTATAGTGAAGTCTTAAAAATAAGAATTGCTGTCGAGCTAAGACCTGCCAGTTGGAGTCAGTTAAACTTCAATGCATCTCTACATACCCTTTTGTAAGGTGAGGTGTCACGCCTGAGGTGTGAAGACAAGTTTATTGAATTAATCGCACATGTCTATTTTTATCAGAACATTACCTCTCTATATCTGTCTGAAAATGCGTCTATTATCATCGACTTTATCTTCTGTAAGCTAAGATATCAACATCAAGGTGTAAGGCCTAGCACGCATTGCGATTTTTAACCGCGCGTTTTTTTATCCGCGTGGGTACTGGATCGTAACTAACACACACTGCGGATAAAATACCGCGCGATTTTTGTCTCTTTCTACCTGTTCATAGAGCTCAAAATATTCGCGCGAATTTAATTCACGACGTGGTGCGGTGAAGTCTGTGGCAAAACGGCTTTCTTGCGGTATTATTTCCCCGCAATTTTTTTACAGCTGTGCCTGCAGCTTCACACAATTCCATAGGTTGTGGAATGGGGGGCAAAAATTCGCGCGAATAAAAACCGTAGTGCGTTCTAAGCCTTAGAGATCGTCAATTTATGGTCCTACGCAATAGGAAAGCAAGCGATCGACCTTAAGCCATTCAACAATCCTGCGCTCGTGCGCTCGCGCAGTTTGTGAGTGACGCCGAACACGGACTGTCGTCAGCATCAATCATGTGGTGAGCAACATCGACGTTTATTTAAATAACATTATTTTAAGTGAAATAACATCAGCAGCTAATCTGATGGGTTTTGTAACTATCTTGTTTTAGAAGAAACGTATATTGAGTAACATATACTTAGATATATCTCAAAGTTTCTTGTATTCTAATATTGTAAGGGCAATTTCGCAGCTAAGAAATACAGTTGACAACCAATTTAGGAATCGTGTCCTTTTTTACCGACTTCATTTTTATTTGCGGTCTCATTTTTTTTTTTGTTGAACCAAAACCTACATACAATAGGTAGGTGTGTAGATATGTGTTTGCTTAACAAACAAAACCATTAACGCAGACTATACAATCGTGTTAATTTGGGCAGGTGGTTATATATAAATACCTTCTACTTTTATGTGCGTATCGATGGCGCGGCCACAGCGATATTTAAAAAAAAACTATACCAAGATCTTGTATAAAATTGTGAAAGTTGATTCCCAAAACCATGAATTTGTTAAAGTTATACATTTCTGCGAGCTGGCTGATCAAAACCTGATATCCTTCGACTGCACAGCATGATTTTCTTCTTGTTTACGTCTGTTTAGTTCGCTGTTTTTGATTTTTTTAATAAACTTTTTTTATTTATAACTTTTAATTTTTTTTTTCAAATTAGGTACACTTAAACGTGTATGTATTCTTTTTGAAATCACCTCTCAAAACCCTTTATTTTAATACCCCAAACCATGGGTTTGGAAGAAAAAAATAAAGGGCCTTTACAATGGGGTGCCGAAAAGCCGCCATTTTTCTATTTTACAATTTTAATGTAGCCAGTGACACTCGCAAGGCTAAGACGATCACAATCATCAAAACATTTTAACAAAAAAACAAACCGATTTCCAAAAAAAACATTGCAAAGCGATCGAAAGAAGTCGGTTTGTTTTTTTGTTAAAAGTTTTTTATTTATCTCTTTTTAGTTTTGTACCTCCAATTGCCATTAAAATCGTATATAGCCAAAGAACATCTCATGACGATTCCAAAAAGCCCAAACACGAATAGGATACATTGTTTTATTTCGGAGTTCCTGTGACTACCTGCCGGCTTCATCATCAGATCAGTTCGATGGTACCATTTTCATCAGTACTATGTATTTATAAGTATTTGCTTCATCATAGTCGTTTAAATATTCGAGATATCTTATACCCATGATATATTTAGCATTAAGGAGTTCCATTGGCCATCTGTTGTCTTCTTCACCAGTTCTACTTCACCAAATGATACTTTATGAGTGCAAATGATTGCATTGGTGATAAAAATATCAAAATCGCTATATGTATGACTGTAATATTTGAGGATTTCCCTCGATTTCTCCAAGATCCCATTATCAGATCCTGACCCGATGACTATGGGACCAACTGGGCAGTATACCCTTTCAAACAAAAGAAGAATTTTCTAAATCGGTCCAGGCGTCTTTGAGTAATCGGGGAAAATAAATTAAAAAAAGAAGATTCCGACGAATTTTTAACCTCCTCCTTTTTTGAAGTCGGCTAAAAATCGACCAACGCGTTTGGTCTCTAGAAAGCCGCATAAGAACAAACATACATAGACTGATACACATTAGCCTCCTTCGGCAATCGGGTAAAATGTGTTTCGTTTCGGCAGTCAGTGTTGAAAAACAATAAAAAAGATACCAAAGACACCGACTTCCGAAACGAAAGTTATTTTTGCTCTTTCTATTGTTTTGCTTTAGAATTCGGTTTATTATTATGTGAAAAAGTTTTATCCTTGCTTTTATTTACTTGAAATATTTGATAATGAACAATAATAAATGTTAAGTAAGTAGATAGTTGTCTATCTAATCTCTCCTTTATATGATTTAATTTTATCTTAGACTCTTTATTACTATATATCACCTAAGAAGTTAACAATACCTGGCAATTGTTATTCATACCTACTATGTACTAATACCTACCTACTTATTTTAAACACTTTGGGCCCATGGCCTCTGCTTTTCAAAGAATCAGAAAAGAGAAAAAGCCGACAAAAATACTTTTTAGGTAGATAAGTAGGTACCTCCAAAAACTACAACCAACTTCCAAATATAAAGATTCCACTACGAAGTGAAAAATAACTTAATTTTCGGAAGTCGGTATTCCTGTATTCTTTTCTTCGTTTTTTGATGCCAATTTCCGAAATAAGAATTAGAAAAGAAAATGTCAAAATCGGTCAACAAATGACGGAGAAATCAGTGAACATTCACAAAAAAAAAAACAAGTGCAGTCGAACATAGAACCTCCTTCTTTTTGGGAAGGCTGTAAGAAAAAATAAGACTTTTTCCTCCTTGAATCTGCAAAGCAAGAACCAAGGTGAATGCTAAGACTCGCCAAACATCAAAGTGCAGTCACCGATACGATTACAACGTAGTTAATTGTAATCATTCATGTTTTTTTGTAAACTATTTCATCTAGCCTGCCTTCCCAATTTGCTTGGCTAACTTTTTTTACAAGGTAACACAATTCTGTATAAGGCTTTTTCCGTTTCCGTTCCGTTCCGTTCCAAATATCATCATCATCCTCCATGCCCATACCTACCTACATTAATTAAAATATCTATTTGGGATCAGCGCATCATGTGACTTACTCGTACCTTTTTTTTCGTGTCGCTGGCATGACAGAAATTTAAATTTATGCAGCACCCTGCGTTTGATCCGTCAAGGTACCTCCACTAATCACAAGGCTCATCTCGAGCAGCAGAAGAGTATTTCTGGCCACATTGCCTTTATTTATTTAAATTTCATCTTTACGTATAGTAGTGGTCCATCCGTCTTTCCCTACTCATTTTTTTATTGTCTACTTATAGGCTCGCGCTTGACCACTGTCTCACCTGATGAAAAGCGATGGTGTGGTCGACGGTGAATTCTAATTTGTCGAAATCTTGGGTCTCTATAGTGTTCTAACCTTGGCTTTTTATTACGGACCCAGCTATAAATAGATTCCCAATTTATGATTATGTAAGCTTTCGATTCCACATATGGCATAATCGTCGTAATTTATTCCTGAGTAGGTACATATTTCACATTAATCTTAGACCGGTGAGAAGCAGTTATTGTGAATTTATTTAACAGGTTGTTACCCACCAGCGGTAAAGGTAGGTAGATACGTATCTAATTTTATAAAATTGGTAGCTATTCAAAACCAGTATTATGTTAAAATCTTATTTAAGAAATTTAACATTCAATATAAAAACTTTTTCACAAAAAATAAACCGACTTCAAAAGCATAACACTAAAAAGTGCGAAATAACTTTCGTTTCGGAAGTCGGTGTCTTTGGTACCTCTTGTTTTTATAATTTTTCGAAACCGACAAAAAAGAGAAAGTTTTTATTTCTCTCTTTTCAGTTTTAGTACACCATCACTAAAAATGAGCAAGTACTTTAGTAAGGTACCTACGTAAAGGATTGACAAAATACCCATAATAACTCAATTTACACATTCGTGCTATGAGTCGCTAAGGAGATCAGCTGTATACTCCATATCTTGAAACAGCTGGACCGATTTTGATGAAACTTCACTATTTTCTAAGTTGAGAGATACACAGTCCAACACAAAAAGGATGCTAACAATCAGATAAGTAGTTTCGAAGAAGTACGTGTACTTACACACAAACATACATAAACTTACGAAATTTGGCACACGTGTTGAAGCCCACATAGAGTAACATATGTGAATTATCCTGTCTTCGTCTACGAGATTTAAATCTTGACCATGTCAAGATCACAAGACTACATCTCTCTCTTCGACGAAGACCGGATAATTAAGATCGAACTTCAATTCAGGCACAGATAATATAATGGTAGCATACAGATGCTTCATCCCATACAAAGAAACCGTGCCGACGTAACTAGCATTTTTCGTCTGCTTAAACTGATTATTTTTGTAAGAACTTCAATCACGTTCAGTTCCGTTCCACGGCGATAGATGGTGTTAGCAGCGACTTGCAAGTAAAACGGTTTACTCGGCATGTGAATATTTTTTTCATTAAATACAGCAATGATTTGTTTTATAGTATTTTTACACGTTTTTACAGTTTCATTGTACCAAAATGACAACAAAGCAAAAATTAGCTAAACAACGCCGGCGCTGGGAACTTGCACATTAATCAGAAACAGTGATCTAAAGAAAAATCGAGAGGTTTGCCTGTGTGAACTCAAATACAATGATGACACAATAGGATGGTACCATTAGGTAGGTAAGTTCCACCTAGGCAAAACGAGGATTACCTTTACTTAGGATTATCCTATTTCATTATTCTAATTTGTTTAGGTAGGTTCTCTATTTCACCCCAGCCGAGAGGAACCAGCTCAATAGAAGTCAGAAGAAAATCTAACCTGAGTATCCGCGGCAGGGTGCCGAAATTACCGAGCTCGCTTCGCTCGCTCTTACATCCTGCTTCTTTTTCTTTCGTACTCAGACAAGTAGTAGGGATAGGTTTGTTCGCTTATGCCACTTATGCTGTATACTGAATAAATCGAATAAGTTACCTACTACATTAGATATTTTTACGAATAGCCAAACAAAATCGATTCTAACCGGGCTTATTTGTTTGTTTTTGGGTTAGAAATCATGCAATGACTTCGCCCGCTCTGCGTGAAGCGGAAGGGCGTGTCAGACTTTTACTGACTAAAGCGGCTCAAGCGACTGAAGGAACATGGGTCCTTCAGTTGCTTTAGCCAGGCCCGCGGTATGCTAGTACCATATTATCTGTGGCCACGGTAACTCTTTTTCTAATTTATCCGCGACCCGAATCTAAGGGCGCTAAAATTGCCGAGATCGCTTCTCTCGCTCCTAAATACTCACTACACTTCTTTTATTGTGAGGTTTGACAGAGTTGGCCAATTGTATTACCAAGATATCTACCCACTACTAAGATACATACAGAAGATTTGTATAATACCCTCTCATGTAATTTTTGTTGAAATAAATTAAAAAAAAAGACGTATGTCACAATCGAAAGATTTTACTGCGACTCTTTCTGAGCCAGAAACCCATAATTATGGCAAACTCACTTGGTCCTTGTAACCCACATTTTATGCAAATATGTAGTTAAATCTATTGGGGCGAGGTTAGTTTGGCGTTTAATACTAAGTATTGTTATACTAAGTACAACTATAATAAGTAAGCCAGTTAGTTCAGAATAAATTAATGGAAATATATGCCATTTTCGTAGGTATTTGTGGTAATTTACTGGCAGATATTTATTTATAGTTAGCCAATAGCCAGCTACGTTAGTAGGTATGTTTTCGTACCGAGATACCGGTTAACGGTTCCAATCACAAAAAAAAGGTTTCAAAATAAAACAATAATGCATAAGCCAGAGGTGCCTTTCAACCACAACGAATTAGCAAAATGCATATTTTGGGTCAAAATCAAAATAAATTAAGTTTTTCAATTAAACCATTTGAAGGTACTTTTGAATTGCCAAACTAAAACAAAATTGTTTGTTGCACATTCGCAAGCGTCAAAAGATATATAAGGACGTGCAAGAAACTCCACGGACATTCTTTTCCATCTATAAAATTTAATTAGGAACTTGTAGATAATTTTTATAATTTTTTAATAATGTGAGAACGATGTAAAAAGACGTGCACGTAAAAGCGTCTAGATTAAAACAAAAACCCTCAAAATCCAATAAGTAATTAAAATCAGACCGAGGCAGCTAAGTTATGGGATGACCAATCCCAACTGATGGCGCCCGTTCACGAACATGACGCATGGATTGGCACCACTCAGCTCAACCAGCATGAGTGGAACCGAATGATCCAACACATGTGCCACCATCTGAGAGATTTGAGAGAGCATGAAATACACATACTCTTAACTGCGGCACATTCAAGTCAATGAACGACATAATAGGTTCAATGAATGATAGATTTACAATTGTTAAATATTAGTACTTACATTATGTGCTGAGCAGTTATATAATACAAAAATAAATTGATTTTATACAATACAAATATGTATATTCATACAGTCTTCAGCAGGTCCAACAAAACATCGAAACAATGGTTTGCTTATCACTTTTTATTGCACCTTAGTGGTTCTGGAGCAGGACCAGCATTGAGTCGAGAATTTTTATCAGCGATGTAATCCCCAACTCATAATATGTCTGCCTGCATAGTGAGCGTTTTACACAAGTTTTAAATTTCGTCTCATTCAGTTCTAGAATGTGGGGAGGTATTTTATTGTAACATTTTATACAGTAGGTACCTACCCCATGAAAGATGAAGCATAGTTTAGCCAGTCTGAAACGTTTTGCCAACAGTCGATTGGTCCATAAATCGTTGGTCAAAAGTATCTTCAATCCATTAACTTTTCATCCAAAGAACTCTTCACCCACGAACGTTTCGCCAACATAACTCTACCTCAGTGAATGCTTAACCAACAGAATGTTTTGACCAATTAATTTTCACCCAACGAACTGCCCAACAGACACCGAGACAGGTGAAAGTAAATTAAATGTTGTAAAAATAACCTAAAAGATTTTAAAGAATCATGACGATTCCAATAACCCCAAAAACGACTAGGTTTCATTGTTTAATTTCGAAGTTTCAGTGCCTACCTTCCGGCTTCATCATCAAATCAGTTCAGTTCAGTTCTTTGCATCAGTACTATTTATTTATAAGTATTTGCTTCATTATAGTTGGTTAACTATTCGATATACCTTATACCCGTGACATACTTAGCATTAAGGAAGTTCCAGTGGTCATCTGTGATCTTCTTCATCAGTTCCATTTCACCAAATAATACTTACTGAGTGCAAATGATTACATTGTTGATGAAAATACCAATAATATTTGAGGAGTTCCCTTGATTTCTCTAGGATCCCATCAACAGATCCTGACTTGATGACCATGGGATCACCTGTGAAGTATACCCTTTCAAAAAAAGGAAGAATTTTCAAATCGGTCCAGGCGTCTTTTAGTCATTAGGGAACATACTTTAAAAAAAACGATCCGAGGAATTGAGAACCTCCTCCTTTTCTTGAAATCAGTTAAAAATTGGCTCGATGTCTGCAGGCCTTCCCCATAGTGAATACCGTAAGACATTATAGGTACTATGAAAATAACTAAAATGGACCAGCTTCGAGGTATCTACATCAGTAAATTGACGAATTTTTCTTACAGCATTGATAAGCTGCCGAACTTAACAGCCCTTTTTTTTTTTTTTTGGGTGGGAAATCATCCAATGACTTCTCCCGCTCTGGGTGAAGCGGAAGGGCGTGTCAGACTTTTACTGACTAAAACCCACCCGTGTTCCTTCAGTTGCTTGTGCCTGGGCCGCGGTAACTCTCTTTCAAATTTATCCGCGACCCAGACAAGCATCGTCCCTAGCGGACCCCGTCAGTTTTGCTGACATCTCTTTGAGGCGCGCGTGGAACACTACGCGCCGTCGACTCGGGCCTGGTCCTTATCGGACGGCGAGCTACCCATTACTCGCCGTCCGCAAGCCCGCGCCTACGGTGGCCGGGAATCGGCTTGCGACTCCCGACGCCCGGGGCGTCTCCTGCGGTGGCTAGGGGCGTGAGGGCGTCTCCGTTGCGCCTCCCTCACGCGTTCTGCCTCCTCCTTTGCGAGCATTACTGCTTCGCTGAAGGAGGTGACAGCTTCCCATGCCCTCTCGCTCCGTACCATGGCCTGAACCAAGGCCGGACGCGAGAGGTCGCCACCGCTGATCGCCTCCATGAAGACACGGCGGTGCTCGGCCCAAGCGGGGCAGACCTCCACCGTATGCTCTTCTCCTTATTTAATATAATGTCACAATCAGTAGGTACTTTTGACATGTGGCAAGGCAAATTTTACACACTGAGTTTTCTTAAAAATTAAGGTTCCCCTAGTCGACAGCACGAACGATTTTGTGCACGAGGTTAAAATGCATGCTATCTGATCTGACAAAACGTGCCAAAGAGATAGATGCTGTGATGAGCAGTAAGAAGCTAGTTCGCATACGAATTAGCACTTTTGCAAATTTGTATCGAAATGGATGATGATTTAGGACGAAAACGAGCGCGCGAAATTTTATAAACAGACCTTTGGGAGTCTAGATATCTTGAAAAAACGACTAAATTTATATTTCCAAAATAAAATTATTTGCATTGTTGAATTACTAATATATCCCTGTATGGAGGCCGTTTTGCATTTTTCCTTCTTCTTCTTATGGTATTTATTTCCACCCAAAGATGCGTTAAAATTAGTGTTGAAATATGGAACTTTCGACGCTCATAACTTTCAAATACATATTTTTTTATTTGTTTTGTTTCCATACAGGGCTAGATAATTATGAGACAAATTGATATCATTTTTTTATTTTGAACGTACATCGTCAAACAGTGGAGTAATCGCCAGACTACGATTGTATGGAAGAATGATCGACTAGTGTAACCTTAAAACTAAATTATTAGCAGTGTACCAATTATGTATTATTATGGGTATCTATAGTACCTACACGAACAGCATTAGCAATCACTGCACAGGTGCAATATACAATGTGTCCGGACCTGTAAAAATTTTGCAAAATTTTAGGAAATGCAATAAAATCCTTACGAAAATTCGTTTAAAAATTGTCTTTTATGGCTCAATACAAAATATAAAAAATCTTATCTTTTGAGTACTAGTTAAATATTTTGTTTAGATACTCTAATGCTATGGCCGTAAAAATAAGATTAAATCTACGCCTCTGTGAGACCTATGTACAAAGTTATGGTTGTTAGAGGATGTGGATATGTGGATATCATAATAAGTAAGTCAGTACTAAAATTATTCTATCTTTGAGGGTGTGGTGGTTGGACCCTTTATGTGGGTTGTTTTCATCGATGAAATTAAGTTTATTTTACGGCCTTAAGTTTTATTACTACAAGTCCGGATACATTGTATTTCTTGTAGGTAGGTAAACAAACCATTGCATGACTGCACTAAATATGAACTCCTAAGGTAAATAGGTGGCCAGCATTGCATGACTGCACTAAATATAAACTGCTAAGATAAATAGGAGATCGTCCGACCGATTATCGACTATCAGATCGGAGCACACGTGTGTAGGTAATGCCCTGTAATGCCCTTGAATATAATTTATCGCAAGTCATATAAATAAACATATCTACGTATATTCTTTTACCTTAAACAGGATTAGGCCTGATATGAAAATGCTACGTCACTATTTTACCACGTGTAAACAATCTCATATCTTATTTTATCAATATAATTTATTTAATAATAAAAAATATGTTTGTTATCAAATTATCACAGACTGAGCTGAAACTGGTTTGTCATTATTTTAGCGCAGTCTCAAGAAATTGCTGTAGAGTACTTACTCACTATTATTCTTGAATGGGATTTGAGTGATGTTTAGCTAACAAATGCTCTCAAACACTCTCACTTATAAAGATACGGCAGGCAAGCAACTTTATTATGACTATTTACCCTAACTAAGCTATGTCACAGATAGGTAATATAATACTACAGTAGCTATGTTAAAAAGTTAAATAAATCATGAAACGTCAGAAAGACTGAACCCGAAAAAGACCCTAAGAACGGATTTTGCGACATGGCCGGATTTGGGCTTTCGCAAGTTTGTACGAATCTCCTTCATTTTTTGTGCTACAATTTTTTTAAATTTCCAATTTTAACCAAAGTACTGTAAAAGTAACAATAAAATAGGTCAGGACACAATACTTAGAATAGAAAAGACGAAATGGATACCTACAACAAAATAGAAACGTGGTGATCGTTGCTGTTTTGTAGAAAAGGATACCCTACTTAGAAGAAACAATGTACTCTTACATAGAATACCTAATCTAAAACAAATAAAAGACGGAATGTTTTAAATTGCGGCCACAAGCCTAATTGCAACTTGAGACTTGCGATTAAGGAATCTGAAGAATTTAAGCTCTTGTATGTAGGTATGATATTGCATTTTCATAATCAATACAGTGATATCCATAACATAAATACTAGGAACAAACACAAATTTGTAGTATCTACAACAAGGCTCAAAAAAGTAGGTGGCTCGTGTAGATGTCAGTGTGTACGCTTTTATAACAAGCTTCCAAGCCACGGACAAGATCTTAGTCTTAATAAATTCAAATCATTCATTAAACGTAAGTTGTGCCAGAAAGCGTTTTATACAAGTAAAGATTACGTTGAGGACAAACAGGCTTGGGATTGAGCGGCTCCAATTAATTTTGATTTTTTTATATATTTTGCACCGTGAATTTTTTTTTTTTTTTCTTGCAATGACAAGAATATTTACTTTTTAAAGTATTATATCATTTCATTTTAAGTTTATTTTAATTGTTGTGAATGTGAAGACTATGTGGATCATACTTTTTTTTTGTTTTTAATTTATCTAAGTTAGTTTTAATCATGGTCTGGCAGTTTGAGTAGTTTATGCGGCCTATCCGAATGTCCTTTTTCTTTGGTATGGTTCGTCGAATCGTTGAGCTCCTTAAATTCTGAGTTGAGCTGCACGGTTATTGACAAATATGTGCACTGACTGGACAGGTCCACTCAATCTGGCTGGTTCTTTCCTCAAAAGACCATTTCAGACTTCAGTCTACATGGTCTTAACATGATCTAACTAAGATTTTGTCTGGACTTTAAAAGAGACTGTGACCTCTGAGTTTATTTCGGCCTTTCTTCTCAGAGTAGTCAGATAGGAAACGCCGACCTCATCTAGGCTTAAAAAATATGATCGACATGTAAAAGTGTTTGTACAAACCAGCTTACAGAAAAAAAACAATTTATCATTATCATTTATCAATAATCCGCTTAATAAATCATTATAGGCGAATTTCTAATATTAATACCCAATTAAAGGATTAGGTATATAATGCATAAGGTTAGTCATGGCATGACATACAAAAAAATTAAATGACCAACAATTGCCGCAAAATAAGAATTGCTTCATTCAGAAATTTAGATTGAGGGTACTTACAGGTCTAGGCCTAGACCTTATTTCTCCACACTACCCAAAATATGCCAAAAACCGGTACGTACTATTATCTAACAATAGATACCTGAATGGCCAAATAGACGGAATACAATTGTCTAATTGTGTGCGAAGTAATTACGACGTTACAGGTTCAGTAGTTCATGATGATTGACCATGTCCCAAATATTTTCGGACAGGTACATACATAATTGAATTATTAAGTGGCCGACGAATTATCGTCATATTCTGCCGTTAACTAGCGCTACTGTTCTCTGTTTGTACGTAATGGCTCACTCGTTTCGTGTAGCAGTCAAAACGGGCCCTTTTTTGACATCTTTAGCAAAGTATTACAATAATTGTGGTGCAATATATTCCACTAGTATCCAGAGATTTTCTTGTCTTGTCTTCAGTTTGACTCAAGGATGGGAACGCCTACAATGCCTCTGGTATTGCAATAGTGATGATTCCTGGGTAGAAAAATCAGAACTCTATTTAATCCGTCAGTGAGTTTATCAAATAATATTGGCCCCGTATTTTTTGTTTTATCAAATAAATACAAATTTATAAAGTAAATAAATAAATAAGCCTCTTATCCTGAACTGCTTTCTTCTTTCTTTGTATTGTGGTTGCCTCTTTATTTATAAAATATCTCTGAGTTCAGTATGCCTCTTGGCAAAGGCCTCCTCTAACAATTTCCATTGTACTCTGTCTCTAGCAACCCTTCTCCATTTTGGGCCTACCGTCAGTTTTAGTTCATCTTCTCATCTTTTGCTTTGTCTGCCTCTGTTCCTTCTCCCATCTCTAGGGTACCAGTCTGTTATGATGTTGCTCCACTTCTCTTGTATAACGCGCAGCATGTGCCCAGTCAATCTCCACTTCAAACTATCTATAAGTACGTCTATGACTTTTGTCTTACTTCTTATGACGGTGTTTCGTATCTTATCTTGTTTCTTAATACCTATCATACTTCGTTCCATAGCTCTTTGGCACATTTATAAAGTAAGGCATATCAAAGTTCAGGAGTGGGAGCTTGTGACGTCACTTTGTCAGTATAAAGTTTAGCACACCGTGACGTCACACGATATTTCTACGCACTGTATCGTCGAAAATTTTGTGTTTACGTGGCAAAAGCAAAAATAAATGTCCCATATTTTTGGGTTATTTAACTGACGGACTTAATAGACATTTTTTATCAAGTTCCCTATTATGCCTATTATTTATGGACCCATCAATCGAATAATTTCTTGTACTGTTTTTGCCTTGCCCATATATTTCTGTTTTTACCCTAGCTATATGCTTTTACAACAAAATATTACCACCGTGCCTACATCATTTCGTTCTCCAACGGTAAGACATTTAGCCGCATTTATATAACATTTTACTATCTATTTTTTTTTTAAGTTGAAGGAATTTTTACCCATAATAACTCAAATTTATTTACATATGTACATAATTTGTAAACTAGAGTTAGGAACTAAATTAGGAGTTTAATATTTAAAATTACGGGGCGTCAAAAAATTCATCCACATCGCTATGCCACGCCATCGCCACTATCTATTCATAATGAGAGTATAATTATGTAATTGACTTCCTACGAGTAGTTTAGTTTGTAGGTAGTTGATCGCTTATGAATCCTCCTTATTGATCCTTATTGCATTGCCCCATTTTCTAAAACGTAGTATGTAGAATTCTAGATCGTCATTATCCTGGCCCTTAATATCCCAATTAATTTTCGCTCGGCATAGCATAGCTTCGTTCATTAAATCTTCTCTCATCAAAGTATTCATCCTTTTTCTAACGGAATTAACTTTCACACAATCCCTCCTCGATTTTTAAAATTTTTTTGCTCATATCCTGTAGTATTTCCATCAACATTCACACTAAAAACTTTTCCTACGATATGGCCGTTATTCTTCCGCATCACACGCCTTGAAGCCAGGACCAGATTTATCCACAGGCTAACCTGGCTAGGGCCTAGGGTGCGAGGATCGAGGGGGCGCCAAGCTTGCCCAAACAAGCTCCACTTATTTACAAGCTTAACAAATTTTGTTTACAAATTCGCGCGTAAAATACTAAAGCACGTTTTACATTGTGAGGAGGACATGCGGTTTTTCGAACACTTTTGCGTCCTATCTATCTAGTGCACTACTTACTACACTAGTTCAATTAATTGACCGCGTTCTACCTCAGTCGCAGTCCGCAGTCACGTAGTTGCGTATTTACCAGTAACCGTGGCGGGAGATGGCGAAGGTTGGCACAATCCAGCCCTATAAGCCTAACATATTTTTTTGATTGTTTGCATGTATCGACACAGTAACTCCTATGAATAAAAATATAGAAGTACCCTCAAGATTCATTCCATTAGATGAATGTAGCGTTTTGGTGCTCGCTTCGCTCGCTCTTATATCCTTAATTCTCACTCTTTTATGCTACAGTCGACTTCTATATCTGTAGGAATGAATGGAGAAAGAAAATCTTTAACGCTAACAAAAAGCCTATCCGAGGCAAGGTTTTAAATTTTCAAGCAAGCTTCGTGTCGCGCACTTTTGCATTTTAAATTCTCTTGATTCTGTGCATTGACTCTCTTGAAGGTTTTCGGCATAAGTTGACATCATAATGTTTAACATAAATGTTCCGGAGCTGGGTCTTGTGTATGTGAGTTTTTGTAAACGCACACACGATACAGAAAGAAATTAGTATGGTTTGGACTTTAAAAAAACAATCTGAGCTGAAAAATCTTTGTATTCACCTATGGTCGCACGGCGAGCGGAAAGAGGGAAAGTGACCCGTACCTTTCTTACTCTTTCTCTCTTTCCGGACAGTCACTGATGATCTCTTATTACACTATCGGGATCGGAACTAATACACTCGTGAAAATGTGAAATATCAACAATGCACAATAATAATTAATCTGTAGTTTATGTACATCGAATTTTTCCAAAATAAATAGCCAGGGTGTTAAAGGACAACCAACAGAACCCATTTCCAGCATTTTTAGAATTTTTATATGTTTGTATGTTTAGTTGTGCACGCATCACGTAAAATTTAAGCAACCAACGTGGATAACTTTTATACACAAAAAATTGTGCGTAACTTGAAATATTACTTAGTTTTTGTTTCATCGCAATCGATTAACGCTATCAAAAGTTAGATGAATTTAAAGTTCTCAAGAAGTAAAATATCACAACACACGCAATTGAGTTACTCGGACAGCTAAACTCCATATTCGATAGATGGCGTTATGCATTTGACTAGAAAAAAAATGGTTGGTAGGTAGGGCAGGTACCAAGGTAAGTATGGTAGGTGGGTAAGGTATATAAGTAGGGAAGGGTAGAACTCCCGTCAACTGGGAGCGAAGCCGCGGGTACAGCAAGTAAAAAAATATTGTATGCATATTCGTGAGCTGGGCAGGCACAGGTTAGACGGGCGCTTATTGAAAGTTAGCCTGGGGCGGTCAGACTGTGCTTGAAGTTTTTTCAACATAATTAGATACTACTCTCATTTCTTATTTTGCACTTTAATTTGAGCACGTCCTTACAGACATCCTTCTTCTCTAATCTCATTCAGTTGCATACTTTGTAGTAGTTTGTAAACTATATGTCTCTAATCTGAACACGGGACATAATTAAGTACAAGAGGTACCTTTTAATTTATCAGAAACCAGTAGCTCTCAGAACATTCAAAAGCAAGTTTAAAATTTCGGAAAAACGCGTTTCTTTGTCAATTGTTAGTCTAAAAAATTGTTAAATTATTAACTCTTCAACTTATTTGACAATTTGTGATACCAATAACTGATGGGAAAAACCCGTTTTGCCGAAATTTAAAAACATTTGGTTAACATATTAAATCATTAATTGAGTAAACTATGGCGATCATACAACTGGGCCTGGTAGACAGACAGACTAGATCGATTCGTCAAAATATTGATGATTGCTGCAAAAAGGGCTTTTGACTAAAATAGCTACTAGGTACAGCAGTAGTTATAAACCTGGCTTAATTGCCAGCAATATTAAACGGACTAGTCGTGTAAACCTTATCCAAGCAATAGTGTTTTATTGCTAAGTCCATGACAATCACAACACTATAAGAAAAAAAAATAGTTAGGAGGGCTCTTACGCAGATAAAGGTGCTTGTCTAGTCTACTCGGCAGACATACATTGTGGTCAAGTAGGGAGATTTGTTGCCTTCGGTTTATCGCAATAATGTAAAGCTAATCGTCATCATTCAGCGGTAGTGTGGTCACGATTTCACTATTTACGAAGACAAAATGTGACCAGTAAGCGGGCTAGGTAGCATTTCTACTATTTTTGAAACTCTACAATTTGTAGGTACATTTAGATTTCTGAAAATAAAGACGGTGACTTGAATTTTATCAAACTGTACCGTACCTACTTAACATCATCATCACATGTTACTTGGGGTCGGCGCAACACGTTTTCTTCTTCCATACCGTCCTATCCCCCGTGACGCCATCACTGACTCCCTTTTCTTTCATATCACTCCTTACACAGTCATTCCATCTTTTCTTTGGCCGTTCCCTCCACCCTCCATCCATCAACATTTGTATTACTCTTTTAGTAACATGCGTAACTGTACCGTACCCAAATATAATTAAATTATTTATTTCGTGGCCTTCTACGACGATTATGCAGATAGGAACGTGTTTTTACGACATTGCATATAAAATATATCCGCCCTATATTTACTTAGAGATATTACAACGAAGCAAATATTTTGTAAACATCACTTGTTTAAGAAAACGTGAACGAATGTTTTAATTATGTAGTCTGAGACGTTTGATGATGGCAGATATTTTCTTTCCCATTGCATTAGTTAATTATGACATCAGAAATAATAGAGAAAATAATCATTAGGTTAAATTCTAGACGGAATTGTCGTAGCACGTTTCGCTCGCTCTTGCATCCTTCTTTAGTTCTAGAACTTTTCTGATTAAGTCGACAAAGACCTATTTCTGTGAACTGAAGAAAATCGTCGGAGGCGAGGAGTTGAATTTTTAGAGCTCGATTCGCTTCCTATTGAATCCTGCATGCTCTTTTTAAACTTTTCTGCATACGTTGCTTACGTATACGCCTATTGCTATTTCTGTAAGATATAACAAGACAAAACCTATCCTGTGTGCTGCTATATCCGATCTGATGACGCACCTCCTGTATGTACCTAATGCGCCCGCGTCCATCCGTGCATACAAAAAACATCGCCATCGGAATATCGGCAGAGCCTGGTTCTGCCAATTGCATCTCCCTTGGCTGACAATACAGCTTATATAGTTCCCCTTCCTCCCTTTCAATAGAGGACGGGCAATTTTTGTCGTACCACTTCTTACATACCTATACAAGGTGAAAGTAACTTTGACGATTCCTATAATTTATGAATTTTAACAGCATGCAGCTACCTAGGAACGTTTTAGCATGTAAACCTTGCTTCTAAAATTCGACTAACTAAAATAATGGCCGCATACAAAAAATAACCTAATAATATAAAACTGATAAATTGCACACAGGGTATGTATTGTAACTTGTACAAGGCCTATTTATACTAGTGCTTGGCATTTTAAAATTGGATCCATTTTCGAAAAGGGCGCAGATCCAATATTGCTAGATAATAACTTTGAAAACAGGATTTAAAATTCTTAGTGAGCAAATAAATTTGCGGTCCACGGAATCTCAGAAAGATGTTTTGCATTCTACATTAAAACTATTTACTTTATGACTATCTAGCTATCTGCAAAAAAAATATAAGTAAAACATCTTGACACATAACTGACATTTTGAGGAGGTCTTCCAGTTGTCTTTTAGCCAAAAAAAGCTTTGCAACACTTAAATTCATAATATTATTAGAAGTTCAAAATTATTAATGTTCAAAGATTGTGATGATGCAAATTTTCAAATGTTTGTAATTTGTAAATAAAACGATACTAGCTGGCTTTTTATAAGGTAACGAATGATTGTTTACTTCAAATTGCTTACTGCAGTAAGAACTTAAAATTGTCTAAGGTAAATATTAAACTGTTAGCTTGGGACACCTCTCTACTGGACTCTGTTCCATGGAAGATACTTGTCCCTATTAACTTTTATTTATCTTACAAGAAAATTCAATAATTTACAATTTTACATTACGCATACCTATTATTTCCCACGACGCGTGACTGCATTGAAAAAAGGAACACCAATAATCTTCCAATGTTTTATTATTAGTCAGGTATTAACGTCCCACTTTAGAGCAAAAGCCAGACTTCTATCTTTCTTTTTTCTCCGTTTATTGGAATGCAATTACCCCAATCCACCACCAAACGGATTAGTTAGGAGTTTTTACTTGTCTTGCATCATCTTCAGCCCTGCGGCGTCGTCAGTTCCTGTTATTCGGGACCCACACTTTAGTTACTTTCACCAAAATATACTTTGACATGCAGCAGATGAGGCATACCCAGTTTCATTTTAATTTAGCAGCTCGGCTGCCAACATCTGCAATTTATGTTAGGATCAAAGTTTACTGTTCCTTGTGTTACTGACCTTCCTGCACCTCCCCTCCGTCTCACGTCGTATTCCTCATTTGTGATAACAACTTTTCCATCACCCGTTTGCGCCATCTATGCCTGTCTTTTGCGTCGCGGAGAGCTTCTTGCAGTTTGCAGTTCAACGATGTGTGGACTTGGTCTGACTATCACATTGGACGCCTCTAGGACGTTTCCCGTCGATCTTTACAGTTACAATTAGATGTTTGAGGTTCTACCCATCCTTTCTAGCAAAGTGACCGAAGGGACTCCAAAATCTATGTACCCAGGTGTATTTTATTTAGACTGCAAGAATACATCGTTTCGTTCCATTCACTTGTTCTGGAGACCCCGAAGCCCCGAATGCGTACTTTTTACGCTTTGACTACCTTTACTCTCCATAAGTGATCCGTATAGACCTTTATGTAATTGTTTTGTTATTGTGTTTTGCCAGGACTTGCTGGTCACGGAAGTGGTGTCTGGTGGGCAGCGTGTTGGCGGCGCTGGTCGCGGGAGCGCTGGTGGCCGTGCTGGTGCTGCAGCCGTGGGCCGGCCCCCAGCACACGCGCTACTCGCGCGCTGCCGTCGCCGCCAATGGCCATGAATGTGCTTCTGTTGGACGGTATTTATTTATTTTTACAAGATTTTATTTAGTTTCACCTGTGCCAGTATCTGTAATCAAATCTTGCAAGTTGAGCCACTTCCCAGTGTCCTATCGAACTGTCAATATTGCACACACGTTTGTTTTTCGTGACAATGCATTTTTTTATATAAAGGCTTGTTATTCAAAAATCAAAATTCGTTTTACTTTAACAATAATGGCTGCCTATATGCCAATTACTTTAGTTAAAGATACGCAAAAAATCACAGGCTCATCCTACAGACCTCCAGACATACTGACGTGATAACCTTCCAATCGTCCGTGAACACATAACAATCATGATTTGCGTCCAAGAGAGAGTAGCGCGCAGAAAGAGTGCGGGTGACATAAGTATACGTAAATTCAATCAAACTGCATAGCCTTGGTTCGGTAGAAGTCTCATAATAATAACAGCCTTGCGGGTCGATCTTCAAGGTTAAGCAACTCTTGCCGAGGTCGGTTAGTGGATGGGTTATCCTTTATATACTAATACTAGTATAATATATGGAGCGACTGCCTATCCGACCTCCAAAATCCAGTAGCAAAACTTTGGCGTCAAAACTTTGTCTTCTGACTACCCGCAAGATCTGTAAAAAACAGCCAAGACCTAAGAAGCTTGGTCGCGGCCCGAAGGAGTGTAGTTTATGTATATTGTGAATGGTCACCCATCTATGAACCAACCTCGGCAAGCGTTGCTTAACCTTGAAAATTGTCTCGCGCAGCTCTTATTAGCTTCTCGTGGTTTACATCAGCAATTCCATTTATCCTTGAAACCTTACCCGAAAGACGTACAAAAAATTACAGACTTATACGGAATGTTTTCGCGTCACTTTTCTACTGAATTCAATCAATTAAATGGGTGCAACCTGAGATAGCCAAGTCTATTTAATTGACTAATATAAATATTCGCTGTCACATTTAATCTTGAAGTATGACACGAATGCGGAGGTAATTTACCTATCTCTAAACGACTTATTTGATTAATGTCTGCCAGAAGCAATAATTTGATAATCTGATATGAAATACCAGATTATCAAATTATTCTTTATAGTAAAAAATAAAATAATTTTGAATATTTTAGCAAAATCCTGGAACAAAATGGCTCAGCTGTGGATGCAGCAATAGCGACGTTATTCTGTGAAGGCATCGCGTGCGCGCAATGTATGGGACTCGGCGGTGGGTTCCTGGCCACGGTGTACGACGCGCAGACGGGCCGGGTGCGCGTGCTGAACGCCCGCGAGAGGGCGCCGGCCGCGACGCACGAGGACATGTACGTGAACGCGTCGTCGACCGTCGGCGGCCTCGCCATAGCCGTGCCCGGAGAGCTCGCAGGCTACGGCGCCCTCCATCAGGCTTACGGACGCCTGCCATGGCGCGCGCTAGTAGAGCCCACGGCCGAGCTCTGCCGCCAAGGACATCTCGTCAACGCCTATATGGGCCGGGTGCTCGGCACTTACAGCGACAGAATCAAAGCCGAGCCTTCTATGCGGTAAGGAGACAATTGCTCTAGTTATTTCTTGTTCTTCTTTAACTAATTAATACGATCCTCATCTTTTATGATGATTACATTTACAAGTCCACGACTAATTCTTTTACAATAAGCTTGAGCTAATACTGCATTAAATGCGAAACGACAAGTCCCAATGACCGTTTGGTGTTTTAGAATACTTAAAATACAGTTAGTTAAATAAACATTATTTTCCAAAAGAGAGCTATACGTGAATCCGGCGACTGGCGAGGTCTGGAAGGAGGGCGACTACATAACCGAACCAACGTTGGCCAAAACATTGGACATCATAGCGGAGGAGGGCCCACAGGCGATACACAACGGCTCCCTGACGGCGCGGCTCGTGCAAGACATACAGAGCTTCGGTGGCATTATTACAGAAGAAGACCTCAAGAATTACAAGTGAGACTCTTAATTTATCTACGCATAGTTCGCACATTTTGTCTGTTTGTCTAAAGCTAGTCCCAAAAGCCTTATTGTATTTTGACTAAAAATAGAATATCCTCCTACACAAGAACTTTCCACACTCTTCAGCTATATTCCGTGCTGCTAACCATTCATTAACAGAGGTGTACGTCTAAGTACTACCCCTAAGGGTTCCTTTTTCAAACCATCATCGTCTGAAATTACAAAGTCTTCAAATTTAAGGGTCGAGTGGCAAGAGCCAATCGAGGTACCGCTAACGGAGGAGTACACACTCTACTCAGTTCCTCTGCCGGGGTCAGGGTCGATTCTGGCGTTCATGCTGAACATGCTGCGCGACTGGGTCGGAGATGGCACTCCAGCCGCGACCGGTTCCAACCTCTACTGGCACCGCGTCGTCGAGACCTTCAAGTACGCATACGCCAAACGAACCGGCCTCGGCGACCCTTCACGCTCTAACCTGCCCTATGACATTCGCGAAGTAAGTATTTGTACCCGTTTTGTAAGCTAACTTCAATGTACCTACGTAACGTTTTGGTTAAGAATTTTGAGTTTTCGTCACTGGTTGGTGTAGTCTACTGGTGTTTCTGGTGTTACCCAGTTCAAATATTCAGAAGTGGAATAGATAACCGTTACGTTAAAATGGTTATTCGTAGCTCAGTAGATAGCTCCTAATACCAATTTATTCCTAAGACTTCTATTACTTTTGATGTGAGTGACACCTACCTAGGTAATAATGATAAGGCGTTTAATTAGGTTAATACTTTCGTCGCTGTACTGTGACGTAAGTATTACTTAACCAATATTTAGCTATTTACTTTTAGTCCTAGTTAGTGATAGCGATTTCAAGTAACAGAACAACCCTGGTAAAAAAAATAGGTTCAAAAACCCGACTAGTGAAAATCACGCTCTAAAAAGTGTCAAACAAGAAAATATTCTCATCTGAAATTGTTATGTACCAACACACTAGTCGATACGTATCGGCTATTAAATAAACAACTTAAATAAAATAAAAAATGTATTGTACTTCATACATATTCATACAGTGCTGTCCA
The DNA here is from genome assembly GCA_947562075.1 of Orthosia gracilis. Taxonomy (NCBI): domain Eukaryota; kingdom Metazoa; phylum Arthropoda; class Insecta; order Lepidoptera; family Noctuidae; genus Orthosia; species Orthosia gracilis. Next base: position 30,910,742 of record OX387275.1, on the reverse strand, counting down.
AAGTATAACCGTGGTCGTATGCTACTTTGCAGAATGTATTGTAGGTGACATACGATCACGGTTATCCTCTGAACCACACATTTGTCAAATTATGATAAGTAGTTTAGAAGTTATGAGGGAACAGATGAACATACATATACACATACCGGTCAAAAACATAACCCTCCCTTTTGCTTCGCCATAGTCGGGTAAAAATAGAGGAGAAATTCCAAGTGCGTAAAAGTAGCCCAGTGTTTTGATTAACCCATTGAATGCCGAAGGTAAGCGTCAGACCAAAACCTGGTGGCCACCATACAAATGGTCTACTACGTAATTATTCGTAGTTGGCATCACGTATATAAGGATATAGTAGGATGCCAGAATACGTAATATTGCGTATACGCAGTATTACGTAGATAGGCACAGATAGAAAAATAAATGTTAGTAGTGCCTACCTACGCAATAATACGTATACGCAAAATAACGTACCTTAGCTCCCTAATAAAACACAGACTATTGTCTATCTCGTTTTACGTTCTCGTACTGGTAATTTCGAACAAGCATAATCTTCAGTTGGTGAGAGTTAGGAATAAGAATGGTAGAATCTCACTGAAGCCGAACATTGTCGCCGATTATAACTTGGGCATGTCAGGTGTAGACCGAGGCGACCAGATGGTCTCATATTATTCATGCCTCAGAAAAACTCTTAGATGGCACAAGAAGCTAGGGCTACACATCTTTGAAGTGTACATTCAAAATGCACACCGAATACTTCGTCTTCAAGATAGAACTTCTAAAATGCGACTGCTGCAATTTCGTGAAGGTTTTATAAGACATCTGTTAGGAATGAATAATAATGATCCCACCATAGCAACTGGGTCGCATTCGACACAAGCAGGACCATCACAAGAACCCCAATCAATTTTATCCCCGGCTTCAACTAGTCAATTATCTGCTAAAACTCGTGTACCACTAGATAATTTTCATTATTTAGAAAAGCTTCCACCCACGGCTAAAAAAGCCGTTCCGGCTAAACCTTGTCGTGTTTGCACTAAAAATAAAATACGGAAGGAATCATCTTTTGTATGTGCTACTTGTCCTGAAAAGCCGGCTTTGTGTGTAAACAATTGTTTTAAAATTTACCACACAGATCCTAAATTCGCTTAATTTTTTTTTTAATCGTTATATAGAAGTTTATTTTTATGTTTTTTAGTGTTGATTTAGTAAGAAATATTACTGCTTTTGTTATAATAATTACTTAGAAGTATATTGATCTCAAGAGTAGACTGTGTAATTCATGATACCAAAGTGTATTAGATTTAGACCTTTAGAAACAATAAAGTTACTATTTTTGTATATTGTGTTTTATTTGAGGTGCCAAGTAGTATAAAAACGAACGTTGCAGGAGGCCAAACAGTATAGATCACCCTACAACCAACAAAGAACATCTACGTACTAACACGTAGTTGGCCTCTCCTGTTACTCTTACTTACGTAATATTACGTAGTCGGCACTCAATGGGTTAAAGTCTCAGACGAAGATTCGTATAATCTCGTAAATAAATCTCTCCAATTCGCTTCATAAACCTAATATTATGTAACTTCATAATATTGGTATTGTCACAGCAAATAATAGCTACGACCGAGCAGTTTGTGTCAAGTCAATAAACTAGAAACAGCATTCATAAATCTTCTGTGTGTTGCGAATATTGTTGTTCTAGCTGTGAATATTGTTATATAATCATCTTATTGGTATAACAACGGAAGAATAACTAGTAGATACGTCTCATAATAATATTGGTGGGAGCAGAGAAAGTAATTTTGAAAAGTTCTCTCCTCAATGTATGGTTGTTCATGATCAAGATGGTCATAAAGTAAACGAGAGATTGAGGAAACTCTGTAATAGCCAGTTATTTGCATAGGAAGTTGTTATAAGAAAAAAATACCGTTTTGCATGGATGAACCGAACTCAATGACATCATAATAAACGGTGATTAGGTAAATGCATTTATAATGCAGCAACAAGCACACGTAAGAGAAGAGTTGTGTTCATAAAATCGCAATACAGTCATGGTACTGAATTTGAATTAGGACGAAGACCAATTAGGAATCTATATATTAGAAAGGTCAAAGATTTCATAAAAATTGTACCGACGACAAATTGGGAGTGGTATGATATGGATTTTTTTTTCGACCTTATGACGTAGATAGCGGAGGTCCTTTCCAGAATAAGCGACATCAGGCACTGACATGTCATCATTTCATTTCAGTTGGAGCGCAATCTCTCAAACGCCGCTTGGGCGCGATCATTCCGGGATCTAGTCAACGACTCGACTACGTATAATGACTGGCAACACTACGGCGCCCTGTTCGAAGGCGCTGATGACCACGGCACCGCCCACGTCGTGGTCATCGCCCCCGATGGCAGCGTCGTCTCAGCCACCAGCACCATTAATTATATGTACCTAAACTATGATATTTTAACCTTATCCATGGATTATCAGGTTTCGAATGATTACTGACAAATTATAGACTCGCATAAATATTATCATAACATTTTCATACGGGTGGTTGATCGCAGTACCTATATTCTTTGTATATGTCACGGGATTATTGCAGACACCGTAAGTTTGTAATTAATCTGGCGAGATTATACCTAAACTCTCGATATATTGTGAACATATAATTTCAAATAAGTATCGTAAATCCCATCCAAAATCGATAGTTTACAAATTATTCGTGCCTTATTGAAGAAAAAGATTAAACAATATCACGCGATTTATTATAAAACTAGCTGTCCCACGCGGCTTCACTCCCGTCAACTGGCTGTACCTACCCTACCGTACCTACACTACATACATGATTGTTGCGTAACTTTAACCGCTTACGCAGCGCACGCAGCGGAAGCTCTCAAAAAGGAATCATTTCGCCCGTTTTTGCAACATTTTTCATTTATGCTCCGCTCCTATTGGTCGTAGCGTGATGTTATATAGCCTATAACCTTCCTCGATAAATGGACTATCCAACACAAAAAGAATACATTTTTCAATTTCAACCAGTAGTTCCTGAGATTAGCGCATTCAATCAAACTCTTCAGCTTTATAATATTAGTATAGATTACGATATTTGTAATAATCCGGTAACATATATATTGACATATAAAGAGATACTGATGAATAGTCCCCCAAACACCCCTTGCCGAACAAAATGGCTTCCATATATGATGCGAATCAGCTGCAATCACACGATCATAATCATTATTTAAATCTGTACAATAATCTAAGTATTCAAAATATTTTTCTTCGAGGACAACGATGGCGATAGACTTAATATTCAGACGTAGCACAGTGCTAGCGAAAATAATTCTAAACTGGAACTAATGGGTAAACAAAACCGAAAACAAAATACTCATTGTTTGCAGTCACTGTTTTGAATTTCTTCAAAATCTTTTAAAACCGTTTCGCCCGGTCATTTGGGTGTCTTTCACCTTGCCCAGATTTTCTTGAAAAGATTATTTTCGACTTATCCTTCCCCGTATAATCAATTCAAAAGGTACATCTGTACATAGTAGTCTGGTCAGAAATTTTCTTTTACGACTATTTTCCTTTCATACTTCAAATTCAGAATCATTCACAAAATGAACGACCATTATTTTTTACAGTTGGGGCTCTCAGAGACGGTCATCGAGTCTTGGTTTCATGTTGAACAATGAGATGGATGACTTCGCGATCCCTAATGTGGAGTCCGCATACGGTCTACCGCCATCTCCTGCAAACATGTTGGCCCCTTCACTGCAGCCGCTCAGTTCTATGGTCCCCAGTATTGTGAGGTCTAGGAGTGGAAGGGTGGACTTAGTCCTTGGAGCTGCCGGTGGAACTAAGATCACCACGCAGGTCGCATTGGTAAGTGACAACTTCTTGCCGTTCAAGTAGAATTTAAAAATTTTCTTTATCAGTTTTTGAAGCCTCGTGTATGTGGTCAGTACCGGCTATATTTTTGATATTGTAGTGAAACCTTGTCTAGAAATATGCAATTTTGTCGAAGTGTGGTTGTGATTCCTAACAGTTTACCACCTCACAATGTTCATGTTCTCACGATGAGTTCAAGTTGATGCCAAGCAAATACTTATGCTTCAGATGACTCGACACACAATATTAGAAGGCAGTGACCTCCCGGATGCTGTCCAGAGACCACGACTACATCATCAGCTGCTACCTATGGAAGTGCAGCATGAAGCGGACTTCAACCCGGTAAGATATTCTCCAATATGGTTTCCAGCTGGTCTATAACCAATAGGTCTTACATTGACATACGAGTAGGTTTTTTTGAGGGTTCTTCCTTTACCTGTTAAAATGTAAAGTTTTTAAATGTCGAAGTGATGGTCAAAAGGATTTGATTTGACTATAATAGCGAACACAGTGTACATACACTGTGGGTATTCGAAACAGGCAAATTGGGTGGTCGCCAAAAAATATCTATTTAGTCCGTCAGTTAGATAACCTAAAAATATTGGTGACGATACAGTGCGGTTAAATATCGCGTCACGGTGTGCTACACTTTATACTAAGTGACGTCACAAGCCCTCACTCCTGGCCTTTGATGCGCATTAACTTTGTCAATTTGTATTTGTTTGAAAAAGCAAAAAATACGGGTCCAATATTATTTGATAATCTCCTGTCTTGACGCACTAAATAGAATTATAATTTTTCTACCCAGGAAACATCCATAACCAGCAAATTGTGGGGCTCAAGTAAAGTCCCACCAATTTTCCTGTTCTTGAGCACGTCTTTTGATTAAGGACAACAGGTTTCCAACTAAAGTATTAACCAGTTAAACCTTCATCAGAATCCGGTGTGCCTAATTTATCTGCCATAAAAAAATTGAAATGAGAATCTGATATGTAATCAGTATTAATCATACGAGTACTGTCGATGTCGAACTTGACACCTACAGAAAGGACTGCTGCCTTATTTCAATTCATTACGCAATAAGGCTGCTAGTCTACACTTGTCCAAAACCGGGAAAATGGAAAGAAGAAAGAACGGCCCTGCAGTGGGACAATACAGACTGAAAATAATAATAAAATAATACGAGTACGTTAGTTAAGTTTTTATAAGAAAGGGTGTTACTTTCTCATAGAGGCTGAGTTTTTAGTGCAAATACAGTTTTGGCTCAAATTTAAACTCGAAACTCGAAGCATTTATTTCAATTAATTTATTTACCATTGACCTGAGCTGACATCATACAACGCACATCATAAAACGCACTGAACAGGTCGACGAGGTGACACTTGGGGCAGGCCTATGTTCAGCAGTAGACGTGGGCTGAAAGGATTATGATGATGATAATAAAACCATTAATAAGCACTCCTATAGCAAGTCGGTCTGTTCAAAAAGATGATTATTCTTTTACATTGCATGTCCTGGAAAAGAGCGTTTCCCAAGCAGCCAAACTGTGCGGAAAGTGTCACTTTTTTCACTAGTGCTTTTTACTTTTCTTTTTTTTTTATATTTTAACTCCGTCGTCAGCCAGACGCATAGAGTTTTTATTATTTGACAAATTAGTTAAGTACAGATTATCTTTCATATAAAATGAAAATATAACTAATACTTCATTAAAGGCGATTTTAATTACTCTAGATTTAGATTTGATCAATAAATTAATTCATTAAATATGTTTGGAAGGACGTATATTTTGCTCGTGCCTTTTTGCGTTACGACGTGACAGCTATTTGCACATGCGCAATGCGCAGTATATATGCCCGAGGAACTATTAGTTAATCTGTGGATATGCTGAGCGCGCTTGAATAAGCCCGCCATTTTATTAATTTCTTGCTTGATTCAAATATTTTTTTTATTTCCTCGCACAGTGCATAGTAAAATGTTGTATGATACACGTACGTAAGATGATTCCCGACTCCGACTCGTATCGATTTATTCACTCAATCGCTTCACTCTGTAATAGTTGTGTTATATAATACCTAATATGTAGGTAGGGACCTATTATTCGTCGATATAATAATAAGTTATTTGTGAAAATGATATTTTAATGTGTGTATTGTAATGTGTGTTGGGACGATGAGGATGACACTGAAATGACAGCAGTTTATCAGTAACCTCCTATTTTAATACTCAAACGTGCTATCAACTATGTTGAAATGTATGGTACTTAACTATAAGTACAGTGCGTGCCACGAAAGATGAGACTTGACACACCACATGGTTTGATTTGCGCAGTAAACGATTATAGGTCTCTTTAGCGGTATGAGGTCTGCGTGCGGAAAAAATCCGGGCGTCTTCAGGGTGGCGGATAGAGCGCGAAAGGCGCGGCCAAGCCTCATCTTTCGTGGCACGCACTGTACGTTATTGTAATCGTTAGTATTAAAACCTACAAAGGTAAATTTCCCGCCTATACTTACTCCCTACTTACCTAAGTATACTCATTTGCCTGCGGAATCAGGCCATTTTCTCTCTGCTGGGACGCAGGTGTCAGAAACCATGAAATCTGTCATCACTCTTGCAATTGTGTATAGTGTTGCCCGGCTAACGGGTTATGGGGTCAGATAGGCAGACACTTCATGTAAGTAAAATACTGATACAGTTGTCTCACGACGGCGGGTTGGTCTAAGTCGTGTGTGTAGATGCACATGCACATTGTTTCTTTGTGCTCAGGCGGTACTGAATAACACATAAAACATGTGAATCTACACACACGACTAAAGGCCCAAACACAAAACTGCGATTGACGCGATGCGAATTTGCAACGCGAAAACAGCTAAGCAATAACAAGCAACAAGCTCGCAGATTTTTACGATGCGACGTCGCAGACGCAGTTTTGTGTTTGGGCCTGAGTGTTGGGGCACACAATGCGCTGCGGCGCCATGCCATGCGATACGGCGAAATCTTTGCGGTGCGGCGCCGCAACGCACCGGCCTTAAGACCAACCCGCCGTGGTGAGATAGTAAAACTGCATCCAGCTGTATCCGGTTAGATTGAAAGCCGATCTCTAAATAGTTGGGCGAAGGCAAGGCAGATTGATTTGCTACGACGCAGGTTACACAAGCATATTTATTTATGTGAGAGGGAGTGGACTGTAATCCAACAAATGGGTCTATTAGGTATCTATCGACTACCGGCACTCCCAAACGTTACCATTTATAGATATAGGTAGGGCACAAATCATAAGTACAAAGTACTTAGTTCTAGAAGTTATTTCCCTTATCTGCATAATCTTCTTCAAACGATTTCCCTATCTGTTTCTCGCGCTGATACATCCATAAGCAAGCACGTGCCTTAGTGTAGCCTACTATTGATTATATAGAATATTTCGACCCGTTACTTACGTAGTAACTGTTAGGTAATCTGTGCCCTTACCGCCCACTTATCGCCAGCGACATCTTTCAGAAAATATTTCGCTAGCTTTGCACTGGATTTGTTTCAGACTTCAGTACACCAAACTAATACTGCTTCTGGCTATCCCGTACCACCACTAGACATTGAGTATGAGGGTTCGATAGACGAATAAGGCAAAGTGTTATTGTGTTTTTCCATTTGCGATAATAATATCTCATTAGCAGCCTGCGGAGTTTGGATTTGTGCCTGGTTTATGACACCAGCTGGTTCATAGTACCCCCTATTACATGAGGATTAATTATCTCAACGTGTTGTATTATAGTAAAGGCACACCCCTGCCAGATCTAACAGGCGTGATGTTATATAAGCACTTATCTACTTCAGCATAGCTAACGAGTCTGCTAAATTACGCAATCCACCGTGACCGACAAGTGTTTGTGCGGTGGATAGTAAATTGTACAGCCTAGCATTGTTCTCTGACAATAATACCTAGTTGATGTATTCAAATGGAAAAGTAACAGGCGGTGTTTTCCTCTATGACAATGTGAAAATTTTGTGTAACATTCAGAGAATTTGTTAGCAATGCGGTATGCTAAATAAACTTATATGTTTTCAATACAGGGTCAATGAAATTAAATATCAAAACTCCGCAAACGACGGGTCTCAATATCGAATGATGATAAAAAAAAAAAAAACTAAGCGTTTAATTTCAAGTAACTACATTACCAGAGGCCATTGATCCTGTAGTCAGCTTTATTTACTCATAAGGTCTTCGGACTTTCGCAAACTACTTAATTAAATTTGCCCCTGTCTGTAGATACATTCAGGTTTTTAAGTAATATGTATGACGGAAGTAAGATTCTTTGGTATTTTCCTCATCATCCAAGGATATGTTTTACTAAAACTTATCTTTTTAACCGACGTGTGGCGACGGAACGTGTTTTGTGAATTGTTTAATACGTGTTCAAAGACCTTCGCCATTTTCCTTAATTGCTCGGTTACACCATAACAAAAGTGGGCCACTGAGTCACACCCATAACATTTAATGTCATTTCTCAATATTTTATCATAACGATGATAGGTTTGCGACTTGTGCGTCATGATGTGATGGAAGTCTCCTTGATTTTATTGACAAAATAAAAATGAATGAATAGATTCCTAACTGATTACATCTTACAGATATCTTCTAGAGGCACGACGTCTCTGACGAGAAAAAAAGTGTCTTGTGAAAAGAGAAGGGGAGAGTTTTTCTTTGCCGTATTTCTGCCTGTGTACCCTAGCCGTTCGATATTTTGTGCTATTTCAAACTGCTGAACGTTTATTTTCTGTCAACAGGATATTATCGCATCTCTTCGAGAAAAGGGTCATGCAACCACCGAGCTGGGACCGACCGCTGGTTTTGCGGCCATGGTAGCTGCTGCCAGGGACTCCTACGGCTACATAATACCACAGACGGACCATAGACGAGTCGGCAGCATCGATGGATTCTAAATTAATATAGTTTTTTAATCGTCGACTGTTACGCTTGGCAAAGAGGTTTATGAGCGTAGGACCTATTTGCTTAATTGTTACATTTGGCCAAATAGCGTTCTAGCTACCGTGAACTTTGTAGTTGCGAAGCCACTTCTTACTTTAATTTGTTAAACTTTGAATGAAATCTGAGTGAAGTCGACTCAAAATTTACTAGTTTCTAGATATCAATTTATTTATAGTGTTAGTGATGAGTCAGTTTGAAAACCGTAGTTTGTAGGCAATGATATTCTAGAATATCATTGTTTGTAGGTATTATACCAATTCATACCTCCTATTATTAAAAAAAATAGCAAATAGCCTCTTTAAATAGTACCATATTTTTTATATATCTACTTACGATCTTTTTTCTCATCGAAAACTTACTTAACTATTACGTTAGTCCATTGGATTAAATCCAAGTGAAAATCGATTGTGATATTATGTTTTATAAAGGTGGATATTTCTGGTTGTAAGTATTATTTTGTTATAGAAATGTAATTAAGTTGCTGTGATGTATTGTTATTCGTGAAATAAATGGTTTTGATGGTACAAAATGCGTTATTGTTTTCTTAGTTTTCAAAAAACAGGCGTACCCGTAACCAGCACACTAAATGCGTACGATAAAAAAAATACATACAAGTCGAAAATAGAACCTCCTCCTTTGTGGTAAGTCGGTTAAAAAGAACATGTTTGCTTGTATTCATTGCTTCATAATCATCATGAAAGCGTAAAACCCGCAATGAAACTGTTGAGTTGTCAATATAATAGGGAGTGCGCGTACTTCTTGCTGGCAGAACAGTTTCGCAATTAGGTAGTTCATACCGTAGAGTGGAACTACTAAGGTAAAATGCCGGCAACATGCCAACCCAAGGACCTGTTTATCATGTAGGTAGTATTAATATTTTTAAAGTAGTTAATATTTTTCAAACGGTTCTATTTGTTTTAAATTGAAGCTAATATTAATCTAATTTAATATTTGCTTCAATTTAAAACTGAACGGTTAGAAGAAATTCGGTAGGTACCTTTTTTGCAAGGCCTTTGATTGGCATGTTATCAGCAGCCGAATTGCGCAAGTGAATTGGGCAAGGCGCAAGGTTTGACCGCTATCAAATCGACCAATAACATCGAGATGAATGACACGATGTGGATATCCGTCTGTGTGATTGGTCGATTTGATAGCGATCAAACCTTGCGCCTTGCCGAATACACTTGCACAATTCAGCTGCGGGTTTTGATTGTGCTGACAACTCGTCACACTAGCTATCTCGTCACTATCTATAAAAGGTATCTTTCACTAATACGTCACATTGTACATGTAGTCAGTTGCCCAACAGCCCAACTCGTCTCAAGCCGTATTTTTCTCTTTCCCAACTCCCCAACTCGTCTCAAGCCGTAGGTATTTTGTCTCTTTCCCTACTCGTCCAACGCTTATGCACAATTAAGCACAAAATGTATGAAACTAAAACATTTAATTTTTTTATTAAAAATCCGTTTTGTAATCTTATTTTATGATATACTTGCGACCCACCCCGGCTTCCTCTGTGATAAATTATACGAGTACACAAAAACCTTCCTCGTTTTTCACTCTTTCCATTGGTGAAAACCGCATGAAAATCCGTTCAGTAGTTTTTGAGTTTAACGCGTACAAACGTGGCGGGGGAATTTATTTTATTTTTAACTAGCTGACCCCCGCGGCTTCGCTCCCGTCAACTGGCTACCTACCTTATCTACCCTACCCAAACTACCCTACACTACCTACCCTACCCTACCTACCCTACCCAACCTACCCTACCCTACCATAACTACCCTACCCTACCCTACCCTGGCTACCCTACCTACCCTACCTACCTACTCTATCCTACCTACCCTAAAGACACACAGACGTCAGATCTCATGAAAATGTCAGTTTAGTTAGAAAACGTTTGTATGGGAAAAAGAAAAGGGCTGTTTTTAGGGTTTTCCCGGCAATTATTCAAATTTTTCTCGACGTAAGAACCATCCTTGGATTTTAAGGAACATTTTAAAAAAAAGTTGGTAAAATTGGACCAGGCGTTGTTGAGTTATGCGCTTACCAACACATTTTGCGATTCATTTTTATATTATAGATTATATATGTAGTGATAAGAAAAAAAACTAGATGGTATGACGTTGGTGTCGTGAAGGGTGGGACGCAACCTGTATGGATACCTTGCGCCGTCTTATGTTCCAAATACGGCAGGCTATGTCGGCGCGCTGCCGCAAATACGGATAAACTTGTCGTGATAAAGTGATAGCCCAATCCTCCAAAATGTCACCTCTGGGATCTGTAACCGGGGATCCCACGGCTGCAGATTTGGAATTGAGATCCCCGAGTAAAAGCATGGGGCGAGGTTGATACCGGCCTAAGGCACCTTAACTGAACAAAGAAACTCTCAAAGTCGATGATACGTTTTGGGCGAAACGTATGCCGATGGTGACTATGGCATCCACGAGGGCGGCAGCCCAGCAGTGTCTTCGTGACGCGTTCCCGCCGATGATAGCCACTAGACCGTCTAGGATTCCTACCGAATATGGTTCGGTTACCACCACCATGTGAATCGACCAATGCGCCATGATCTTTAGCAAAAGATTCTGAGGTTGTGTCTACTGTGATTAATATTTGAAATCTATTTTTATAACATTTTTTATTATTATTGATAGTCTCGCGTTTGACCACTATCTCACCTGATGGTAAGCGATGATGTGGTCGACGATGGGGTACACTTGCCTAGAAGTAACCTATTCACCCTTGACTTAAAGATGAGGAAGATTTAGGTTGTTGCTATCAGGAAATACAGACTCCGGCAGGGAATTCCACTTTATGTGGGCACAATAAAAGTATTCCCAAAACGCTTTGTGCATATGGGTGCGATGTCCACCATATACCGATGACGCATCGCCGTACGTCTTGTAGCCCGATGATGGAATGGGCTAGGCGTAATCAAATTGTGCAGTTCCATCGCACACTCCCCGAAACTGTAACCGATAAAAACTGACAGGTTGGCTGTTATGAGGTAATCTTGAGCATATGTGTTGGCAACACTGGGCTGTTGGAAACCTCGAGATGAAAGTGATAGGACTGATGTTTTTGCTAAGTGAATAATAAATCTATTTCAATCATATATTACATATTTAACATCTTTAAACAGGCATCTCGGCGACGGATGCCTTGACTCGACCAGTCTCTCATTGCCGATGACCCTCTTGGCCCGTTTTTCTATCGACTCAAGTGCATCAAACTGGTATTTGGCAGATCCGTCCATTTTCTGGCGTAAAGTACTGTTTCACCTTCGCAAGGACCTCTAACTTTTTGGCAGCCAGCTGAGACTTGGCCTCAAATTTGGACTAAAATTGAGAGTAGATGTCAACGTAACGCCAAGAAGCTCAAGATTGCCCGTTAATCGCACGGTTAAATCTCAGAAAGTTGGAACCGGGTGTAATTGGCTGTTTTTAGCAGAATAAAGACACGCCTGTTTATTAGCAGCGTTGCAACTGTCAAAATTAGCATCGCTCCATTCGGCGATTGCCTTCAAGGACAAGTTCAAACGCTCAATTATGGCCTTCCGCAGAGACCGGATCTGAAGCCCAGTAGCCCGTTCGTTGGACACGTATCTCTTAGCAACAGTGCTGTCGTCTGCATACCCAAAGGGGCCGGTTGGTTGCGTACCCAAAGCTTTTAGCAGTTTGTTTATTCATTTATTAGATGGAAAACCAACAGCTATACATAAAATGAATAAAATAAAATAAAATTAATCATATGGACCAAGAACGATGTTGCTGAAAGTACCGACCCCTCAGGGACCCCGGCATTAACATCCAGTTGGTCTGACCTCATATTGCATCGGGTACCTATTCACTTGACTTTATAATTTGGTAAGTAACTGTAAATTGAACATATTATTATGCGTCGGAATTGGGAAAGAGACAAAATATGCCTTGAGACGAATTGTAAAACTGACTAAATGTACAAAGTGTACTAAGTATTGGAGATAGTGAAGAAATAGCTAGTATGACGAGTTAACATCTCAATCAAATGCTGAGTAACAATTTATGAAACCATTTTGGATCGATGTGTAAACATGACTTTTGTTGCTGATCACACCAATAGTACAGTACAGCGGTCACCAAAAAACGGCCAAGAGGCTCATCGGTGATGAGGCACTGGTCAAGTCAAAGCTCCAGAGTTTTGAACACCATCGCCCAGTTGCCAGTTTGTCAGTTATTTATCGGTTACATTTCGGGGACTGTGCGTTCGAATTGCACGATCTAATTCCACCTAGCCCCTTTCATCATCGGACTACCAGACGTACGGCGACGCGCTATCGGTACATGATGGACATCCCCACCCATACGCACTAAACGTTTTGAGAATACTTTTATTATGCGTATAGCTAAGGAGTGGAATTCCCTGCCGGAGTCTGTGTTTCCCGATAGCTACAATCTAGTAGTCTTTAAGTCAAGAGTGAACAGGTTAATTCTAGGCAAGCGCCTCACCGTCGACCACATCATCGCCTACCAGCAGGTGAGATAGTGGTCAAGCGCGAATGCTCGCGCTTAAATAAAGGCATAAAACAATTAAAAAAAAAACAAATCGCGGATCGCGGTTCGGATCCGGACTGCCGACCGGATATTTTGGGAACCTTATATTTTGGGATTCGAAGGTTGCGAATCTAAATTTCTATTCAGGAAACCTAACCAAGAAAACGTGTGCGGCCTGACTTATCCAGACAGTTGCACGATTCATAAAAAAAAACGTTAATGCTGGTGCCGTGTCCTCTGCCGGCCGGCCAATGGAAAAACGCCCGTTGCATAGGACGATTTATTTTCGATCGTTTACATTATGGTGACACTAAATCATAGACAATGTAAACTTTCAACTGTCAAAATTTCTTCTTTTTTGCTTGTCTCTGACTCGCTCAACTCGCTGTTGTCTGTCACTTGTCAGATTTTCGCGCCTCGGCAAAATACGCAGATCGAGCGTTCGTTAGTCTGTATTCTTTCTATGTAAATTAAATTGTAATACATTATTGTTTCCACGAATCTTTGCTTCAGCACACAGCTGGACTATAATATTAGTTAAATCAAGGAAAAGAGATTTTCGTCCAAAATGAACATTAAACTGTCGGAAGGATCTCTGGAGGTGAGTTTTTGCACTACATCTATTTGAAACACACTTGCATTTGAAAGCTGATATGAACAAATATATATAAATCCAATATACTTAGATGTATGTTTAAAAGATGTAGTGCACGAAATTCAATGCACTTATAGATAAGGTAAAAGTCAATCTGAGCATCATTGTTTACGGACAGGTTCAGGTTGTAACTTGTCGTAATATGAATTCTTCGGAGTCGTTTTGTCTTATAATTTACTGGTTTGATTGATTTATCTATGTGATGCCATAAACAACTATGGTGCAATGCCTAAATTCTGACTAGAAAGATTTAAAAGAATCTGTGCATCCGTTTTGTTTTTGTCGTGAGTAAATACGATCATGTCTCTCAGTTCCGCAAGGATCTCAAGTGGCTCCCTATCCGTCTTCGCAGGAACATTCGAGTATTATGTCTCCTCTTCAACATCCTTTTTAACCCTACGTACCCTGGATATCTGCGCAATCGCATTTCCTTCACTCGCGCTGCCGATGTCCAGTGTAGATCCCACCTAAGGCATCATCCAAACTTCCCCTCCCACAATACTAATTTCTATTCCCACTCCTTCTCTGTTCATGCAGTACGACTGTGGAACTCACTTCCACCTAAAATCCGTAACTCTATCTTTGTTCAAGAAACAGGTCAACATTCACAATAACAACACCTTTCCACCATCTTGTAATTTTACATATTATTATGTTATATATGTATGTATTTTATCTTTTATTTATGTAGTTAAGGAAAATGCGTACTTTATATATAATTAGTTAATTAATAATAGTCAATTTTAAGTTTCCTTATTTCTTTCTAGACACTGTGTCTTGATCTATCATCCAACTTTCTGCTGTCTGCTGACAGAAATTTCTATTGAAATAATCAGTACCTTTGTGCTCTTTTATCTGTATTCCTTCTGTTCTCTGTTAAGTGTCATGTGTGTACTTAAATAATTAAATAAATTTATAAGTAGGTACTTATAAACAATGACAATACCTTCAAAAGCTTTATAAAAGTATTTCAAATAGTAAATGCACAGTATTTTTTTACTAGCTCCCCGCAGCTTCGTTCCCGTGGCATATCCCACAGCAACCGTTTTCAGGAAAAAACAATTGGCCTATGTTACTATAGAATAATGTAGCTTTCTATTGGAGGAAGAATTTTCAAGATCGGTTTAGTAGTTTTTGAGTTTAACCGTGTCAAAGTCTAATATATTTATTCAACTAGGCCAAAAAGCGGCACTTTTGAACGTCAAAGAATTAAAATTTACAAGTAATCAAAATTGATTGACATTTGGAAAAGTAGCTTGTTATGGAGAAGAATGCACAAGAAACTCCATACTTATTCTTTTTATAAAAAAATATGTTTTTTACAATTTTTACATAAGTACAGACATTAATAAATTAATTCATATATGTGAGGATACAAACAATCAAATCTCTGTAATATTAGTGTTTTTATAATATAAGTGTAAATTGCATTTATTTTATACATTTTCATAGATTTATACCACCTTTGATGTTATTATAAAACCAACATTTCCAGTATGAGTATCTGCCTATTTTTATTTATGCTTTAATTTTAAAAGGTAGTGATTGCTCAACCAAGTCCTATACAAGTATATGATGGATCTGTCTTAACAATATTACTAAAACTACAATAATACTCGAATAACATTCCTACTGTCTTTAATTTCAGTTTTGAACAAAATAGACAAAAAATTAGAAATTTCTCTTTCACACACAGTTATCTATATTTATAGGTGATAATGAATGGTGGAGTATATGATAAACCCATAATGCAAGTTTTGGGCAGCAAGAAGATCCAAGGAAGTGGTGCCAACGAGAGGTTCCGTCTGCTCGTGTCAGATGGCAAGCATTCCCACAGCTTTGCCATGCTTGCCACACAACTCAATGACAAATTGATATCAGGAGAACTTTCTGATTACTCCGTTGTGCAGATTGACCGTTTTGTAACATCTCTGCTGAAAAACACTGGCAAGGGAGAGAAGTATGCTTGATTTATATACCTTACCTGCTTTAACTGTAACTACCTAATCTCTTTATGCTTACATCAAAAACATTGTGTCCTACAGGCGTGTTATGATCATCTTAGATGTCACAATAGTATCTCCTGGTAGTACGGTGGGCAAGAAGCTGGGCAACCCTCAGACATGGACAGAGGAGTCAGCGGGAGCGTCGTCGGCGCCTGCGAAGTCCGCGGTGACACCCGCGCCTAGCCCCAGACCTGCTCCCACACCCATGTCCTTAGCACCAACTTCGACCGCAAACCTTGATTCCAGCATTCTGTCTTCACAGATGACCCATCCTATTGCTAGCCTCAGTCCTTATCAGAATAAGTAAGTAAACTTTTCAAACTTGATTACCAACTACAGAAATCCAAAGTGTAACATCAGTTACACACAAAATTTTGGATCAAAATATCAATCATAACTTTTTGAATACCTAGTAGTTCATTAATGACTAGCTGTTGCCCAAGACCTTGTCCGTGTCAAACTATAAAAATAGTCTAAGTTACTCCTAATAACATTAGCTATCTACCAGTGAAAGACCTGTCGAAATTTGTCAAGTTGTTTCGGAGATTAGCCAGAGAGCCAGTTTTTCTTTTTTAAATTATCTTTTTGTTAAAAGCCGGTTATATACTTTCATATGCATTTAGTAAAATGCTGTTATTTTTACATTACAATCAAACACTTCAGAACGACAGATATATAAGCAAATAATTCGAGTATTTGATCATTAGATGCTAGTTTGGTATAGTTTTAGTAACACCCTTTATTTTACTAGGTGGGTGATAAAAGCTCGCGTGATGTCCAAGTCAGATATACGCACTTGGAACAATGCCCGAGGCGAAGGCAAACTGTTCAGTATGGATCTGTGTGATGACAGCGGTGAGATAAGAGCTACGGCCTTCAAAAACGAATGTGACAAGTTTTATGATATGATACAGGTGAGACCCACAACTTGATTATATTATCATTGTCTTGTTTTCAAATTTTTGATTAGTGACCTTAAGTAATATAGCTCCAAAGCCAGAAATCTTAACCTTTATTCATACGCATACATACTTTTCAACCACTGCATGCACCACAGTGTGTGTTACATGCAGTGGTTGAAAAGTATGTTTGGTTATGTGAAAAGTTTATATGCAACATAAAAAGCTTGAAATATGCATGAAAAATGCAGAAACTATGCATGTTTTTTGTTTAATATGCAATATTAAAGTTTTAGAGAACGCCAATCTGGTCAGTTTCAATGCTTCTAAGACCCAGGCGTGTCTTTTTTTCCGCTAAAAAGAGCCAATTTCACCCAGCTCCATCTTTTCATGGTGTAACCGACCATCTCGAACATCTTGGTGTTACCTTTTCATCGACCCTAAATTTCGGTCCATTCATTGAGACGAAAGCTCAATTGGCTGCAAAAAAGTTGGGGATTCTTACAAAGGTGAGACTTCACACCTGAACAACTGCTCAACTTGTATAAAGCGCAAGTTCGGTCATGCATGGACACAGACTACCTCCCAATAGATACCGCATGCCTACTATTTTGTTTGATTCCGAGTTCACCAAATTTGGCGGAAGGCACGGGTTGCGCGGGGAGTGACAAGTGCGCCGTGATTAGCTATTCACGGTACCTGTCGTAGTGATGGGACATGCGCAAAAAATGTCGATAAAAATATCGATATTTTAAAACAGAATGGTATTTTAAGTAATATTTCTTAGGCGGCGATTTTATACTTATACTTACATACTTTAATTATGATAAAGAAAGATATTGATCGAGAAAAGATTTTGATTTTGGCTTAAAGTGATTTTAATGAAATAATTTGTCTTCTAAGTCTTCGGTTAGAATCACGTAATTTACTTAATTTTGTGTTTTTAGTTTTAACAGTGTTGCCTAATTAAATAATTAATCTACAGAGACGCTTTTTGTTAGGACTATCGATACTAATAAGAGCTTGTTTATTTTAAAAAAATCAATTTATAACAATTAGTTAAAAGTAAAAATAAACTAAATTGTAATTTTTTAAATAATCAATTGTAACTTAATTATTTTATTCTCATAAATATCGATCATCGATACGTATCGATAAGAAAAAAACGTATTTTCTCAACATTTTTACTTCTGTGGGAAAAAGATAGCAATGTAATAAATCCTTATGAGTGAAAGGGACTTTCACAAAAGATATCAACGAGCGCTACTGTAAAGTGTGCTATTTTAATTGACTAACCATTATAACTTGACCTTTTCTAGATTGGTCAATATTTATTACTTTGCCTACCGGTGGAATGTTATCCCATCATTTTTTGAACTTGAAGGGCTGGTTAATTTTCCACACCACTTTACTGCACAATTCGTAATTTTTTAAGGCAAACCGTTGATAACTATTTTAAACAGAATTAAAACTAGAAATCGCTTGCGTCCCTACAGCTCTAATGTCTGGTCAGCACTAAAGAGAACATACCGTGCACTGAGTTATATCAGCCTAAATTGGCTGATGTGTTGTGCGTGTAAGTTGTCTTCTATGCGGAATCTATTGAGAGGTAATTTGTGTGCATGGAGTACTACTCTCACCTCTGGGACGGATCTGCCAAATAACAGCTTGATGCACTTGAGTCGATTAACAGACGGGCCAAGAGACTTATTGGCAACGGTGCACTGGTAGCGTCAAAGCTTCAGAACCTCGAACATCGACGCCGAGTTACCAGCCTGTCGGTTTTTTATCAGTTACATTTCGGGGAGTGTGCGACGGAACAGCACAATTTGATTCCGCCTAGAGCTTTCCATCATCGGACTACAAGATTTACGGCCATGCGCCATCGTACGCGCCGTACAAGTTTGACATCCCGCCCATACGCACAAAGCGTTTTGCTAATTTGTGCGCACAGCTAAAGAGTGGAACTCCCTGTCGGAGTCTTTGTTCCCTAACAGCTACAACCTTGGTGTCTTAAGTCAAGAGTGAATAGGTTACTTCTAAGCAAGCGTGCTTCATGTCGCCGAAACCGAGATTAAACCGAAACTCGTTTTTTCGCCGAAACTCAACCGAAACCGAACTTCGGTCGGACACTAGGCGAAATTTTGGTTATAGCGTTTATTATTACACTTATAAGCAGGGTAACCTACCGAAAAATATAATAAACTGAAAAAATATCCATCATCACCAAATATTAGATAATTATAATATGCAATTTCCGCTGAGAATGCGGCAATATGCAATTTCATATGCAAATGCATATAATCCGGTCTCTATTGATAAGACACAAATTATGATGGCGAAAATATTTTTTATACTACACCTGCTCGGAAAGTACCTTGATACTTTATCAAATTTACGGTAGAAAGTACGTCATTGCATATCGAACAAATATGCGGCGAGAAAACGCATCTGAGCGGGAGAGAAAAGTGTATGAAAATCCATTTCTTACGTGGTTTTTCTTTTTTAATTTTGGGTGAGACTATGCGCTGGTAACCTAAATATCAAAAGCCAAAAAGTTTTTACAGTGAGTTTTTATCTCCAAGTTCGCAAAATGACACTGGCCACTAGCTGTGTGTTGGATGGTGTCAAACAATTTGAAAAAAGAACATGTGAAAATTGCAGACGCCATTGGCGCCATTTTCAATTTGTGTGTTGTTTGAGGATTCAGTTTTCGTAGAAAAGTAAAATAAAACTATCAAAATGATAAGTAGATTTTTTAACTCCGCCGCAGTTGAAGGAAACAGCAAAAATACTGATTGATAACCTTTTACCACAGAAATCAATTAAAAAATATAATAAAACTTATGACGATTTTTTGCAATGGAAAAGTGAAAAAAATGCGGCATCTTTTTCTGAAACTGTTTTGCTAGCTTATTTATTTATTTATTTATATATACTTTATTGTACACCAAGATAATAAAAACAATACATACAGAAACCTTAAAATAGACACAAACATACAACAGGCGGCCTTATCGCGTTCTGCGATCTCTTCCAGGCAACCCAGAATGGAAATAGATAGCCTGGACATGATATGGGGTTGCACTTGGTGCAATTTTAAAATTAAATAATAATTTAAAAACAGGAAGCACAAAATATAAAATACTAAAATATATACATAAATACATACATACATATAAATATACAGGCAAGAAAACAATACAGCTCCAACAAGAATAAGATCACAGTGACACTACCTGTGTACCTGTGCACCAGTAAAGGAACACTACCTGTGTTCCTTTACTAGTGTTTTAAAGGTCGGTAGTGATTGCGCGCGTTTAATTGTCACAGGCAATGCATTCCATAGACGAGCGGCCAGGACAGAGAAAGATTTGTCTAGGAAGATAGAGGAATGCATTGGCATCTTAAGTTTCATGTTATCCGATGACCTAAGAACTTTCGTGTGGCGCAAAAATACAAACCAAGTACGTTATGGTCTATGTACTCAATGTTGAAAAGTACTATATTGACAAGAAACGACATAAATATTCAAGAATACAAAAAACTTACAGCATTTCTGAAAAGAAAGTCGGAGGGATTCCGTAGTAAGAAATCAAAAGTGCTTACTACAAAGGATGTTTATTCCTTTTTGCAGAGCTCCAGATGACAAAATATTTGTTGATGAAGGTAAGTTTATGAACAAAATGCACTGGTTTATGATTTATTACGTACCTATTTATGAGTAGAAATCTACTAGGTTTTCATGTTTGATATTTTTGTTTACAGGTTATTTTGATTTTAGGAGTAAATGGGGCCTGTCGTTCGCAAGAACTTGTGGATATGACAACAAACGATATCGAAATCCTCGAAAATGGAATAATCGTCAATATTCCTAAAACATAAACCAAAATTCAGCGATCATTTGTTATATCGGGCTTATTTTATGAGATAGTGAAAAAATATAACGAAATTTGCCCCAGTGACCCCAAAACCAATCGGTTTTTACTACAATATAAAAACAAAAAATGTACGAAACAAGTAATTGGGAAAAACAAAATAAGTACTGTGCCAAGAGAAATAGCTTCCTACCTTAATTTACTCAATCCACTAGAATACACTGGCCACTGCTTTCGCAGAACTTCAGCGACTATTCTTGCCGATACTGGTGCTGATTTAACCACAATAAAACGTCACGGTGGTTGGAAATCGTCCGCTGTTGCAGAAAGCTACATAGAGAATTCCGTAGAAAACAAAACACGAATAAATAACCAAATATCGGGATCGATTAATGTGCATCAAGACTCATCTCCTCAACCATCAACGAGCGCGGCGATGCCAGATGCCCCTCAGCAGCCAGTTGCCCCTTTGGCACCACAGCCTTCTACGAGCGCAGTGCCAACAGCACAGCCAGTTATTCCTCCTACATTGTCGCAAACATCTCAAACAAACATTAATGGAAAAAGTGTTACATTAAGCTTCACTAACTGCAACAATTTCAATATAAATTTCAATTAGTAAAGATTTAGTTTTTTATTTTCCTCGTAGGTGTAGTATAAAGCACTATGTATCACTCGAGAGAAAGTGCGATTCCCGATCTCGGGTGTTTTAAAGCCCTCGCCTACGGCTCGGGCTTCAAACGACACCCTCGACGGTAATCGGTCACTTTCTCCTCTCGGTGAACAATGTACTATTTAATTATTGTATAGTTTCTATGCAATAAAATTTTCTATGCCATATTAGATTTACAGACACATCTTCATAAATAAATAATATAAATATTTCCTTTAAAATTAGAATGTGTTTGTGTGAGTGTGGAGAAGGGTCTCTTTTAAGCTAAAGACACTCACTACAACTAAATTATTAATCTTATGTAGGTAATTGATACTTCATATTAATTTATTTAATACTTCACACAAAAGTAAAGAGATGGACTTAATGCCTTAGAAATGTTTTACCAGTCGACCTTTGGGTGATGGAGATATAAACAGTGGTAGGTGCAATATTGAAAGTAAATGTATCAGGATTATTTAAATATACATATAAACTATAAATAAAATAATGATCATTATACCATATATAGTCAAAACAATCAACTAAATAATATATAAATATACTTAAGAAATAGTGGTAAATAGTAAGGGTGTTTTTTTAGTATGGTTATGAGATCATTAATGACCAAATTCTACAGAAGGGGGGAAAGGCCAGCACCTGTTCTCACTCCAGAAGAACTGCTTGTTTTCTTACCATGTTAGTTATCCAGTCAATTAGTAACTGTGTTCTGCACAATGCTTGGAGAGGGCAGCACCGATGCTGGAGAAGTATATCTTGTCGTAGACGCCTTCGATGTCTATGAAAGTGCCGAGGCAGAACCTTTCTGATGAATTGCTGCCTGTATTTGACTTACCACCAAGTGAAGAGCGGATTTTTATCTTTCAGGTGGACAAAGTATACTACATCAGTCGCTGTCAACTAAAAACAGCTAACAAGCAGTACACCAGCATGAAGAATGACTATGAGATGACATTCACTGCCAACACAGTGGTTGCCGAATGTATGGAAGACGCTTCCAGTGTGCCCAGTATTAAGTTCGATTTTGTACCTATTAACGAGATTGCTGCGAAGAACGTGGATACTTTACTGGGTAAGAAAAACACATCAAATAGTTTAAATGGATACATAATATATATTTTTCGGTTGTTGATTCGCACACAGCTAATTACTTGGACCTTCTGCTGACAACAGATCCAGACAGATACTCTGTGTTGATAGCTTCACCTTTGGGTAGTTGAGCAAGAGAGTATAATAGAAAGTATACAGAAGGGCCACGCCCGCCGTTTCGGAAATTGACAGCTAAACTTGACAGATTCACTAGGGTTGCTACTATATTGATTCCGAATTTTAAAAATTATGCAATCGGATATTTTGTTATTTTTAAATAATTTTTTAATATAAAAAATAGTCCAATAAAATAAAAGACCTCATGCAAATTAGTCTATATTATGTATAGACTGACCCTTCTCATTAGCGCTTTTGTAAAATAATATCTATAAAATTCTGTCATGTCTAAACAGACAAGAATAATTTAGTACCAGAACATCACATAATTAGTTTTACCTTTCAGATATTGTAGGTGTATGCAAGTCGGCCGCCGACCTACAAGAGCTGACTGCCAGGAGTACAGGAAAATTGCTGAAAAAGAGAGAACTTACCCTTGTAGACAACTCCGGTGGCGCGGTTCGTATTGATATAGATGGTTGGAAATTGTGAAATTGTAATTTGTGAACTTTGTATTGTAATTTATGATTAACTTTTCAGGTTGTCTTAACAATGTGGGGAAAAGAAGCCGAAAATTTTGATGGTAACTCAAACCCAGTCATAGCTGTAAAAGTAAGTACACAACTGAACATCATTACCATAAATAGCAGAAATACGGGTAACCACTGCATGCGGACGTGAAATGAAACCATACAATAAGTGTGATTCTTAAAATATTTCATTCAAACCCATTTCTAATTAAATATTGCATAAAATAAGAAGGTCCGTTTTTCATATAGCAATGTAATAAGAATCTTATATGAATGTGTATAAAAATCAAAATAATATTATTTTACGTTCCAGGGTGCCCGTTTGTCCGAGTTCAATGGCAGTAAGTCCCTGTCGTGTTTGGCGAGCTCCATGATCAGACTGAACCCAGACTTACCTGAGGCGCACAAACTGAGAGGCTGGTACGACAATGGTGGGGCTGATATGGAGATCGTTAATATTTCTGCCAGGTAATAAATACTCTTTCAATGTTAGAGCAGTGGTGGCCCTGTGGTAAAGGCTGCTACTGTCAAGTTGTAGTTCTTGGGTTCGAACCCAGGCAGGCGCTTTACTTTATGTAATTTATTTCATCACCACTTGCTCTAAAACGGTGTAGGAAAACCAAAAATTCGGCGACATATGACATCCACCAACCCGCCCTGGGCCCGCTGTATGGATTAAGGCCCATTCCCTCTCACAGAGAGGAGGCCTGCACGCACAACGAACCAAAAAGGAGTTTGAAGGCGGAAAAGGGGGTCCATGTATCTTATCCTATTCTACCCTTTCAATAAACACCTTTGTGCTCTTCTATTTTTTTATTTATTCTCTCTTTTAAGTGTTTTGTGTTTACATAAATAAATAAATAATAATAAACTTTTCAGTGGGTTCACAAAATCCATTAAGTGGCATTTTTAAAGTCAAAAATTTTAAAAATAATAATAATTGATGCTACTGTCCATTCGCAAAGGTACCTTGTTATGGAGAAGAACGGTCAAGAAAAGCCACACATACTCCTTTTTTTTAATCTCATCTTGTAAGGCTAAGCTGCCTAGACACCTCTGATCTTACTGTTGCAAATTTTATCTCACTATGAAACTCTGCACAGATACTGTAGAGCCGTCATTTTTTTTGTGTTTACTCAACCTAGCTCCTGTAAACCATCTTTCTCTCTAGCAACGTGAAATTTGTGCTCTCATCTGTTAAATGTTCGCATGTCTATTATTACACTGTTCAATTGCCCTTCTTAATATAAACAAAGTTACAAGCCTCCAAGCCAAGGGCCAAGTTAGTCATACTGTTTTAGTGATTAGTTTATCCAGCATAAAATCAATGTACTTGCTTAGTTTTGTACTTTTATTTCGTGATTATTACAACGTTTATCCCCATTTTACAGAGCTGGAGGCTACACGGGCGGCAGTAACGAATGGATCACATTCGCCGATGCCGAGGCTCGTCAACTCGGGTCTGGTGATAAAGGAGACTACTTCAGTCTACTAGGAGTTCTAACATTTACCTTCGCTGATAACGCAGTTTACAAGGCCTGCCCACAAGAACAGTGTAACAAGAAACTTGTTGATCAAGAAAATGGACTCTACAGATGCGAAAAGTGCAACAGAGAATATCCTAATTATAAATATAGACTTTTATTGGCGGTGAGTGTTCTGTTATTTGTGCTTTATTATAGTCATTTACCATAGTTACTTTTCCACGCTGATGAATTTGATTGTATTTTGTACGTGATGATACGACAACGTCGATGGCTCCTTCAGTGTCAATCAAAATCATTGTGACAGTTGGATATTTTCATTCCAACCTTATGCTTGCTCTACACTCACGGCGCGAATACCGTGAAACACGAGTGTAGATGGTTCGGCACCCTCGCGTTCGCGCTTCGCGCCGTTCCCTTTTCGGTGTCGGTTTTTCGGCCCGCGACAAAGCGTTCGCGTTTGGTTCACGGCGCGCGAACGCGTCTACACTCGCAGTAGTGCCGCCAACTTAGCGCTTTCAGCACCAGATCTAGCGCTTTTTGAAACTTTGGACTTTCTTTAAAAAAAAGTAACTGCGCAAATTATCCAGTTACAAACAACATGTTGAGGAAAATTTCATCCACAGATTAATTTAAATTCAAGTCCAAAACTGATCAATACCAACCATATAATTCGGCGACAGAAGCAATTGTTGTAGAATCAGACGAATATGAATTAATTTAATTCCTTTATTTTATAAAATAATTACTTTAACACGTTAGTACTTTATTGTATTTTTACTAAACAATTACTACAATCACAGATAATATAATACTAGCATACAGATGCCTCATCCCATACAAAGAATCGTGCCGACGTAACTAGCGTTTTTCGTCTGATTAATCTGATACTTTTTTGTACACCGAACGCGTTCGGTTCTGTTTCACGGTGATAGATATATGGTGTTAGCAGCAACTTGCAAGTAGAAGGGTTTATTGGTTCGTGAATATTTTTTTCTTTAAATACAGTGAAGGTTCGTTTTATAGTATTTTTTGCACGTTTTTACAGGTATTTTTTGCACCAAAATGTGTTACAATGCAAATTTTAACAACCGAGTGAAATACCTCAGAAATTAAAAAATGCGCCATCTATTGGCATCAATTTTAAATAATCCGTTCAAATAATTATTGAAATGTGAATTAAGAACCCAATATTCCATAATTTTATACTTAGGAGAGTTGATTAAACAAGAACATACAATTTTTATGTTCAATTCCAGTTTTTTTTTTATTTAACACACATTCAATAACAGATACCGCGGATATCGCGCCATCTAGTGAGATTTATTTGAACCAAATTTTCTTTCTTAGCAATGAGACCCCGTGCTACAATATACATTGTTACTCTTTTATATGACATAATATTTTGATACAATAAAAAAAAAAACACGTTTATACATCCCTAATCTCAAATTATTGGGTGTTTTGTCTGAATTTGGCGCCGAATACAGCGAGTTTTTGACAGCTACCATTTAGCGCTTTTTTAAACAGTGCGGTTTTGCTTAGACGAGTTGGCAGCACTGACTATATACAAAGATAATTATAGTACGCTACAGCACATAGTCACAGAAACAGCTAACACATAGTCCATTATCTTTGAGATCGCGAACGCAACTGCGAAACTTTGGGAGTGTGGAGGCATGTAATACTGACAGCGGATCTTGTAAACTGTCTCTTTCACGCGCTTTGTCGCGTCGTCCAGATCCACTGACGATATACGCCAATTCAACGCAAGATTCGCTCGCAAGTGTAGAGTGGGCTTTAGGGCTGTTTCAATTTACTGAGAATTGTAAAAAGATTTATAGTACTTTACATCTTCTGCGTCATTCAATCAATTCTTTTAATTACAGGCTAATGTATCAGACGCGTCCGGCGACCAGCGCATAACGGCCTTCAACGAGGCAGCGGAAGCGATGCTGGGCACCAACGTTGCCGAGATCGGCCGCCTATTCGAGTACGACAAGACGGCCTACACGCAGATGTTCGAGGAAGTCAAGTTCAAGTCGTTCGTCTTCAAGTTCCGCACTAAAATGGAGACTTATAATGTAAGTAGTGTAATGATTGAATATTTTTGAGAGTAATAACAACATCACTCCTGTATTCACGGAAGGATGAGGGCGAGGCGATAAGTTCGCCACACATTTCGTCAGTTATGTTGTATTTCCCATACAGAGGGCGAGCCAACAGGGACTATACATGAAATAAATATTTGTTATTTGACCAGTTTATCGATAAAAAGACTAACATAGAATACTAATAGTGAACTGAACAGAATCAAACTTGATCAAAAAATGAAAGTTACAAAAATCACGACATTTTCGTAGACTTCTATGGCAGCTGTATGGGCATCGTGCCACCTGACGTCATGCGCACGTCTGACTTCTTTTTCTAATTCTCAACTTTAACGCTTTATATCTTCGTCTCTGATATATTTAAAAAAATCTTTCATATTGGTTTTCTTAGTATTTCATTCAGCAGATTTAAAAATTAAATGCATATTCCCTATTGCCATTGATCTGGCAAAAAACCCGCACTGCTAATGATACATTCCTTTAGGAAGCCCTGTTAGTATCCAAACTTTAGAATGAACCTAGAGGCAAGATTTACTGACTGGACTTTTATCTTCAGATTGTTCATACGAACATAAACATTGTTCTAGTTTAGTTTAGAATAAGCATCATATTTGTGTGAAACCTTACCTTTCCTAAAAATCATTCAAAGTATGATCGCTGAATCTTGGCCGTCGCAAATGTGATTGCTGAACCTTACGTTCAGCTATCACATTTGCGACCACTAGATGCGGAACATGTAAGCTATTTAACCAACTTCAAAAAAGGAGATTAGCTTTTGGCTAGGTTTTTTTGCCATATATTTTAATGGAAATGTATTTTACAGGATGAAGCCCGCCTAAAGACCACAGTGATGAACGTGCAACCAGTCGACTACAAGGACGCTAACAAAAGATTGATTGCAAGCATAAAGGCCATCTCAGGCGTCGAAGTCTAGTATATAACATTAATTTTAGTCCTAAAAACCAAACTAACGTTTAAGATTCTGTTAATAAATGATAACTCCAATAATCCACCTTGAAATGTGATTGATAAAATTGATCATGTAATTTGTAGTAAGATTTAATTTCGTATTCGTTGTATTGTAATGTTAAATTATGCAAGTCTGGAACTACACAATATCCTACATATAATGATATTTTTTGTCAATAAATTGTAAGTTTTCATAAAAGCTCTGTTTTATTTGAACAAGATTTCCATACTACCTGCAGTCATTTTCTAGGCCATGCGGATGAACCTGTCTGCATTTGATTTAGAAAGAAAATATGTTATAAAACAAACTCGAAGTCGAACATAGAACCTCCTCCTTTTTAGGAAGTCGGTTAAAAAGATATATACAAAGACTCAAGCTAACAATGAATATAAACACTAATAAGTGGCATTCCACTTTATTTTAAAGAATGAATTTTATAAACTATTTTTTTTTCAATAAAATTTGTAATACACCATTGCCCACACTAGGAATTTTATCCTGTTTGGTTAGTGCGTTTACAAACATTTGAACTCACATACTCAAGACTCCCAGACCCGGACCAATAATCTGTAGGCCATACAAATATTCGTTCCGTGAAGAAATCGCGATTCGTGTCGCGTAACCTAACCAAACAGGATAAAATTCCTAGTGTGGGCAATGTTGTATTACAAATTTTATTGAAAAAAAAAAAGCAGCAGCCGATCAACCACTACGCAAACTAATACAATCATAAGTATAAATTGATCAAATTTATTCATGAAAGTTATTGAAGGGGTATTCCTCGTCCCTGTCGCGGGTTGCGGTCCTGGGCATATTCAAAGAAGTAAACGATTCATTTTAACTTAATGTATTTTGTTACAAAATGTTTTTGTTTACTATTAATTTATAAAGATAAAACTTTCTTTCGACAGAGCCAATTAACCGATTGCTTATCACAAAGAGTTCAAACCAAGGTTAATATACATATAGAAATCAGCCAAGTGCGAGTCGGACTCACGCTCTAATGGTTTCGTACCACCGAAACCATATAGTTTACCATTTTATTATGGTTAGTTACTATGATAGAGGCCATTGATAACAACACGTATCTATTCTACTGGTTACATGTTTAGGAATATACAAAACAGTGGCGTGCGTAGGGCCGGGCTTAGTAATGGGGTCCCGTTTCCGCCCTTTGGATGAGGAACCTTAAAGTTGATAACATTGAGGGATTTAACAGACTGCAACGGATACAATCATTTCAATTGTATTGTAGTCCGTGCGACATAAAGCAATAGAGAACCATCGTGCTTTGTAGTATTAATAATCAAACGCAATGCTAAAAACATTTGTTATCTTGTGTGTGTTTTCGAGTTCCTTTGCATGGCTTCCACCTGAACGATGCGAACAAGGAAAGACACATCGAGAACCAAGAACTGCTATCCTAACTGCTAAGAAAACTAGAATGGATCCCAGCATTGAGGACATCGCCGCCAAACAAAATGTATTTTTGACGGAAACCTATAAAAGTCACCAATTTCTTGGTGTGCCTATACGTGCTGAATACGCTCCTGATGGGACCAATTACATATACGCCCCGTATAACTGCACTTTCCATACTTACGGTCCTCGATTGTTATCATCCGTGAGTTGCTCTAGCGCTGCCTGCAAGTTAACCCACACCGTGTCTACAGTGGATACTTACTCATCGGCCGAAGGTTACAATTGGGGCGTAACGATTTCTACAAAAACCTCGTTTCTTGGCAAGAATTTTGAAGTGGGCGGAGAAATTTCACTTGGTGGAACGTACTCTTGTACCTTTACAAAAGGAAGAACATCGACAGAAACAGTGGAATGTTCCGAGTCTGCCGGCAAAGATGGAAATCTTCAACTTTACAACGTTAAATCAGACATGGAATGTGATTTTGGTAGAATTACATTGGAGGACGATCCAAGGGACAACAACAGGCATTTTGTCACGTCCCATGAATATTATTTCACTGAAAGTGAACTAGCAGAGATTGAAGAGAGTGCAGCGGCTCGTTTCGAATCTTCCTTAGAAATTATGATTGATACAAGTAAGATTTCAGATCGGTTATTTAAAAAAATAATGATGGCGATCCCTCTTTTCAATCCTTATACAGATAAGATTTTGGTAAACTATCCCAGAACTATCACGGTAAACTATTTAAAGAAAATAAAGTTTATTCAAGAATATAGAAAAATTATCCCTTTTACCACCGAAGGCGGAGATTCTGTATTCCAATACGCATGTATCTTGACTCCATTTTCATAATTTGGCCAACGAAAATACTTAATTTAAACCAAAATAGTTCGGTATTTTGAATTTCGGAAACGGATAACATATTTTTTTTTTATTGCCCGCCTATTCTATGTTTGTTTTCTCTAATGTTTTTTTAGTCATAAGTGCATAATTATTTTAAAATCATGGGTAAAAAGGAAAGTTGTGATCCATCGACCCGAAAAACGATTATGGCACTGTATGAACGTGATTGGTCGTATAAAAAGATTGCTAGTCATTTGAAGTGCTCCAAAAATAAGGTTTTTAACGTTGTAAATCATGTAAAGAAATTTCAAACTACCAATAATGTTCCTAAACCTAAATCAGAAAAACGACGACGCCGCGTGAAGATGCTTTAATTGTTCGCTCAGCGAAAGATGATCCATTTAAGGGTTCTGAAATTATAAGGGAAGTTTTTGGTCATGGATCTGCGCGTACGGTACGAAGGCGCTTAACGGATACAAAGCTTTTCGGATTAATCGCCCGGAGAGTACCTACCACTTCTCAAGAAGGTGCACTGAAGAGCAAGATTAAATTTCGCTAGAAAGTATGGCGCCTGGACAACAAATCAATGGACAAATGTTTTATTTTCTACTGAACTAGCTTCTGACGGTAAGAAGTATGTGCGTCGGCCGGCTAAGCAGGCATTGAATCCTAAGTTCACGAAAAAAGTAGTCAAGCATGGAATGCGGAAACATAAAAGTTTGGGGATGTTTCTCAGGGCATGGTGTTGGGCCGGTTAAAAAGATCGATGGCATATTAGACCAGTTTCAATACAGGCATGCATATATTGCAGAATACTATGCTTCCTTACGCTGAGGAGACTTTGCCTGTTGTCTGGACATTTCAACATGATAACGACCCTAAACACAGCTCATTCAGTAAAAAAAAATCTTAGTAATCAACAAGTCTCTGTCTTAGATTGGCGTGCAAACAGCCCCGATCTAAATCTGATCGAAAATCTTTGGAGAGAAGTAAAAAAGAGTGTGGCTGCTAAAAGGGCGAGCAATTTGAACGATCTGTATAATTATGATGCCTTTGTCGAATCTTGGAACACCATTTCTGTTGAAACGTGTAAAAACTTAACTGATTCTATGCTCCGTCGCTGCATAGCAGTTATTAAGCAGTAGCGGAGCCTATTTATTAAGTATTGTCTAAATAATTAAATAAATTTTGATACCGTTTTAAATAAAGTATTTTTTACTCGTTCCTAATTATTTGTCCACAGCTAGGAAGTTTCGAATAGGTAGATATTGGACCATAGTTAAATTAGGTTTGTACTAACTGAAGTTCAACTATTTTGCATATCTTGTAGGTATGTGGTATTAAAGCCGATTAAAATAGTCTATATATAAGTTGTGTAAAGTTATTATCATTAAGTTGTTTAAAAAGTTACAACAACTTGTTTAACCAAAAGTAGTAAAGTGTAGTCACAACATCAACCGTTCCTAATTGTATGGCCACAACTGTATACAAACAAGAATGACTAACTCAAGAGTTTCTAATGAGGAAATAAATGAGGCCTTGCTAAGTATATGCAAAAGTACTCTGTGTGTATATGTTTGTTTTACGAATGTTCATCTGTAGGGCCTCAACTGTTCATCCGATTTTGATGGGTGTTAATCGATTAATTTCGTTGCGGGATCCAAGACAGTTAAATTCATTCGCCGGGACTTTGTCGAGCTTCATTGCCTCGGCGCTTTTCTGGTGGTCGCCGCTGTTGATTCTGGCTTTCAGGAGTTGCAGTGGTTTGGGAATAGTGCGGTGGGACTGTCCCAAAAAAAAAAAACTTTTTGCTCGTGGTTATCAATGTCATAGACTTCTAGCTATATAAATAACAAAACAAAAATTGAATGAGTTTAGGGAAATCTATAGTCACCTTGCAGTTGCAAGTCAAAACAGCATGCACAGAGATATAAATACGGACAATAGCATGCTTTATTTGTGAATTTGTGAGACCTAGACCTAGCATACACACTCAAGTCGGTCACAGAAATGTCAATCTCCATAGATGGAGCTTTCTCGGATGGATCCTATTTATGCACGTAAGCAGTGTCTCTCGAGAAATTGAGGCCCACCACATTATTATCTGGCGAGAGATGCCCTGTCACCTGTACACGTGAGGGTCGTGAGGGCATTAGGTCCGACATTGACTGCATCACCAAATGGTGTACCTAGCTGAATATTGGGCCGTTAAAAAAGGCACGATTTTAAGTTGTCATCGACACATTATGAAGAAAACTGCAAAATGGAGAAACGAAACGTTGTAAGGATTCCCATGACATTGACAATTTGGTGTTTTTTTACGCATCCGGCTCCGGCATCGCGCCGGGCGGTAACCAAAAAGTAAGAATTAACCGACTACCGGACTATAGAAACCGAGATGATTATCTACTGAATATTACTCTTTGCCTACTGAAAAGAGTGAGTGTTAACATTAGCAAGTGTGGATATTTTATCGGTTTTCCTCCTAACCGCTAACTTAACCTACAATCCTACGTTTTCTTGAAGTCTTATGTTCGTTACAACAATTTAGGTAAATACTATTTTCATTATTATTCACTGAAAAACGGTACTTCAGTACGGTGTCACCTCTTATTATCACGCTTTTTTTCAATCACTTCAAAGTTCCTTCACCCAGAATAGCAATTGTAACTACAAAAATCTAGGATTTTTGTGTCATTACATTTAATTTGTTACATAAAGCTGTGTCAATTTTTTTATTTAATGCAACTACTTAGTACCTTTAGGTAATTATTTTTTGTCTTTTCCAGTTGCTAACAACAGCATTTCATTTATCTACAGCCATGGGGCTTGATATTACTTTCTTCTATAATGCTAAAATACATGAGTGTGAAAATAAAAAGGAGACAGGTGAAGTGATTTCTTTATGGAAAAGTAAAACAGAGGGAAACAATTTTCTTTTTAACATGTCATGTCTTGAAGTGAAAGACCTTTTTAATGAAATAACATTTAAAGAATATGAATGTCCACATTTGAAAGATGGAGCAACAAATAAAGTTATCTCATTACGTTCAGGCTATTCTTGTTCTGTGTCTAATGGATTTGTCCCAGGAGAAATTGTTGAATACTATCACCATGATGGATTTCACTATGGAACATATTTTGCTTGGCAACGTGATGTTGCCAACTTGCCTGCATTATTTAATAAATATTTATCAGATTGTGATGGCTACTATACTGGCACTGCCTTGCTACATCTTCGTAACGCAATGGCCAAATACAAAAGCGAAAAGTCGGAAAGCTTTAATGAATATTTCACGTTTTTGGAAGTTACGTCAGATGAAGATTTGATCACTTCAACTGTAGTACGCCATGGCTAAAAGCGAAAATATAAATAGGACAAAACTTACATGCCATAAGGCCCCATTCGTCAAGTATAATGTAGCGGCATTAAGTGTTATGAGCTGTGGTTGCCTTTTCTGTGCTCTTGTTATGGCTTCACCAAGCCTAACTCAAAATGGTCAAAACCAAGTAGCAATTCTGTGCTGTACAAGATTAATCCAAGAGGCTGAACAAGCAGGAAGAAAATAATATACACTAAATTTTCACTAGTTACTTTATTCAATCTCATTTGATATGACTCATAATTTGGCTAAGGAATAGAATTTTATAACTGATGTACTTGGACAACTGTACCTATTTTATTTTTTTTACTTTGTTACAAGATTTTATTTTAAGATTATTATTAAGGGCAATATTGATTGAAAACAACATCTTAGAACACTATTGACATTTCCTTTTACTTAAATATTTGTATGATACATAGAGAAAAACAGTGAAGAAAACATGGTGCGCCGTCCCCAAGTAACATGGAACAAGGTCAGGAAGATGCTGATAGAAGTAAACAGTGTCCAAGTATTGTTTGAGGTGCATAAAATTAAGTAGCTAATGTCATTCAATACAATTACAAGGGGTTATCATTTCTATGCAAAATGTACACTTATATTAGGGAAATTCAATAATTTAATGTTATTCATTAAGATTACAGTAAAATTAATATGACTTACAAAGAAAATGTAAGTTAATACATGGCAGTGATTTATTCATACGATGATAGCGACAGTGATCGCTTTTCAAAAACTTAATTTCTAATTTAGCCTTGTACTTAAACAAAAATCTGAATTAATTCTAAAGTAAAGCTTATTGTTTAAGATTAAATGATCGTGCAATAAAATAAATGCCAAAAATTGAGGCGTTTTAAATTAACTTATAGTCCTCATACTTTTATGTAGATATATTATTTTCCATGTAACTTAAAAAGTAGTGACAAAGGGCGAATGAAAGGTTTAGATGAGCTACGTATCATATACCGTTATTGAAAGTTTGGAGAGTTAATTATTTATATTTTATTTTTACTATTAACAATCATGCTTCATCGACAAGTGAACGTGAAAATACAAATTGAAAACTTTATCAATAGCGCACAAGCTTCTGTGCCCACAATATGAAAACACGAATAATGCAAAGCCTCTCACATGAACATTAAATAGCTGCTTTTTATCACAAACAATAACTAAATAAAAAATTGCTGAGGCCAGATCTTACGACAAACCTATTAATTATCGAAGGTTTTTAAAATAATTTTTTAACCTGCACAAATGAAAATCTAAAAAAGTTGACATTCTTTTTTTAAAAAAATAATTATTGATTCATAAATGCGTTGATCGTAAATACATATGGGAAAATTAAAGCCATGACCAAGAAAATTCGACAATAAATACAAAGTTTTAATCTCGCAGTGTCAGACCAACACATGGCTTGCCATGTTGAAAATGTCCACAAATATTAAACTTACACATATTACAGCTAGTTAATAATTACGATTTAATATTCATCAATTAATTGTTCCATTACTTTTACATAAATATTAAGAAAATATAATTTTTAAATAATTTTCAATTCCAAATTTTATGACATTTACATAATAGTAAAATCAATAAGAGATTCTAGACATCACTAATTAATAGAAATTAATATGTGTACATAGACAGACATGATTCCTATTTATAATATAACCGTTAATAAAATAGTTTTTCAATAATATGAAGTATATCATACTAAAGGGTAACTTTAATCAAAACATATATTTAATTCCTTTAAATATCTCATTAGTCAAAGTCCGATGATCTCATGTCACCGGTACATGTATCGGGACGCGGTCGCCGGCAGTCCTCGCTTGAGGATACGCGGATACGCACAGTCACTTGTCTGTCTGGTCGTGCACTAACACTAAAATACGAGTTCGCATTACAAAAGACGCAAGTATACGCGATACGGATATATTGAGCGAGCGGTAGAGCGGTAGCAGTCAGTGGGTCGCCTGCCCGGGCCGAGGCCGCGCCCTGCGCCACTCTCATGCGCTCTCCGACCCACGCCACGCCACGCCTGCACACGCCACCCCAGATGCAACAGAAGCGAACTACGACATCACATTAAACGATATTTACACACAACTAAGGACGAATCAATAAATTAAAGCGAATAAATAAAAGTAACGCTCTTTGGAACGGATTACATTCGAGGTACGCCAGTACACACAGATATTTGAATGTGTTCCGCCCAACGCGGGATCGAGACGCGCCGAGGATCGACAACCGGGTGTCAAAATATCAATCTACACTTAACGATAAAAAAATTAAAATAATTCACAAAATATATCCTTGAAAAAGGCGGTTCTCACTTAATACTTAGATTCAAATTAATGTCACATTTTCAGATCTTTTTGTTTTTATATTTCTTCGCTCTAACTGATACAAAATAAAATTGCGAATCAACACAATGCCACAAAATAATTAATAACCAATCGAGGTTAGTCCTATAAAACTACGAAATTAACTAAAAATAAATCAAAAACAAATTGGGTGTCTACAAAAGAATCATAGCACTTAACACTGTAAATAGCCAAAAACAAGTACAATTTATGCTATTATTTTTGAACAATAATATATTTAATATTAGAGTAAAAATTCAGTACGACTCGCAGTTATTGCGACACAATAATTAATTTTGATCAGCCCAAGTACTATGATAGTTTCGAACAACAAAAACAACGGGACCGTCGCTACTGTTGCGATAGGTCCAAAACGGCATCGATAGGTCGCTCCCCGTCGCCGAGACGCGACCGCGCCCGATGCGAACCGGGCGCGGTCGTGTCGCCTAACCCGAAGGACGCCCGAACGAATGGCTCTACCAACAAGTTTATAGCTCAAACGTGTCTATAAGCAGTATGGATTAAAGATTGAAGTCCTGAAGAACAGTACTCCTCACGAGAGGGAGATCCGTTCATCAACGGAATAAGATCATCTTCAATAGCATAGCGACGGTTGAGTCTATAAGCCTTTTTTGGGTTTGCCGGTGCGGGGCGGGGAGCGGGGCTTCGTGCGCGGCGGTACGGCTAGAGGTGGCTAGCCGCGACGTCAGGCGTGCGCATCAGATCCAGCGCGCGCGCACGGGGCGGTGCGCACACGTGCTGCGCGGAGAGAGCGGGCGCGGGCGCGGGGCGCTAGCGAGTGCGCGCGCCTCACGGCACCAGGTCGGGCAGGCGCCCGCGGCCCTAGGGGCGCGCCCCGCCTTCCGCGCTCACCACCTAAGGGTCAAACAACACTTATATTAGAACTGTTTCTTCTTGGGGTAACTCTGAAGGTAACGGATTAGTTTTGAGGAGACTAAATACTCTGAATACAATCAAACTTTGTGGAATTGCCAGCTGCGTTATAGAGTTATACACGGTTACATTTAGATCGTTTTATGCCCGAAGCGAAATGATTTTCATATGAGTCTTGGTAATACAATCGATTTGTGAAATAAACATTAGAATCAAGAAATAGCAAATTAACAATTTTGAAAACAAAATTTGAAAGCGACGTCAATCCAATAGTAACCGGCTAACCAATAGCAGCGCGTGCCAAGCGGGCCGACGGGCTGAGCGGTCGTAGCTCCCAGCGTGAGCGGTTCACTTAAGGTTACACTAGTCGATCATTCTTTCATACAAACATAGTCTGGCGATTACTCCACTGTTTGACGATGTACTTTCAAAATAAAAAATTATATCAATTTGTCTCATCATTATCTAGCCCTGTATGGAAACAAAGAAGTAAAAAATGATATATTTGAAATTTATGAGCTTCGAAATTTCGTATTTCAACACTAATTTTAACGCATCTTTTGGTGGAAATAAATACCATAAGAAGAAGGAAAATTGAAAAAAGGCCTCCATACAGGGATAGATTAATAATTCAATAATGAAAATAATTTTATTTTGAAAATATACATTTAGTAGTTTTTTCGTGATATCTAGACTCCCAACCCAAAGGTCTGTTTATAAAATTTCGTGCGCTGTTTTCGTCCTAAATCATCATCCTTTTCGATAAAAATTTGCAAAAGTGCTTCTTACCGCACTTCACAGCATCTATCTCTTTCGCACGTATTGTCGGATGAGATAGTATGCATTTTAACCTCGCGCACAAAATAGTTCGTGCCGTCGACTAG
This sequence comes from Orthosia gracilis, assembly GCA_947562075.1. Classification (NCBI taxonomy): domain Eukaryota; kingdom Metazoa; phylum Arthropoda; class Insecta; order Lepidoptera; family Noctuidae; genus Orthosia; species Orthosia gracilis. The sequence goes on along the minus strand of OX387275.1, from coordinate 30,873,138 downwards.
GTGAACCTTAAAGATGGAACCACACTTAAGTGGCGTGGCGTGTCGTGGCGCCTTCCGACGCAGTTGATTGACTACAAAACTCGTTGCGTTATGACGTAGGCTGGAACAGAGTCGTTTGATTGGTGGATCACGCGCCACGCCACGCCACGACACGTAAGTGTGGTTCCGACTTACGGCGTGTATAATCCCCAATGTTAACGCAGTACTGGCCGTGCGCACGCTCGGAACCAAAATATCAGTATTGAACCTCCTTTTGAACATTTTTCTTTGCAAAATATTCTTTGATTTGCATATCTTAGTTCAGTTATGAAGAATTTCTAGCCATCAACTTTTCTGTGTAAAAATATTTATAAACATGCAAGTCGTTTTGGAGGAGTATCCAAAAGTAGCGAAAAACTATCGTGTTGTAAATATTTTTTTTTAGGAAAAACTATTAGTTACTCGAAAAAATCATATTTCACAAATAATGTACATGAACCAATAATAAATATATATTTCTTTCAAACTTTTTAACCTACTAAGGAGCGTTACTAAGGAGTATGCTTTAGAAAGTAACCGTTTTACAGCACTAAAGCGGTGCAAGGCCCTTAATACCTATGTTACGTCTAGGGAATTACTATTGGTTCTCACGCTTTCGAGTTAGTAATTTTTTTCAATTCTTTACATATCGATATTGTTTCATGCACCGGATCGACTCCACAGGATTAAAACGATCAAAATGTAACAGTGTATAGTTGTCACAGCGGATCTTTTTGTCTCTGAAGTTGGCTCTGGCAACCATTGCACAAGAAACAGTTTGTATTCGAGTATACTGCATAGACTAAGCGAGATAGGACGATGCGACAAACTTAAGGTGAAAGAGATAGTTATATAATTATATCTTCACCTTTTCAACATTGACACAAAAATAGCTACAGCGCAGGATCTTGCAGCCAACTTCAGAGACACAAAGATCCGCTGTGAGTATTATATAAATGAACATAACATAAGATCACCCCTGTATTTCCCACAGGTGCACAGGACATCCACATTTCGCCAGACTATAAAGATGAAAAAAAAAATCCCTTCATAGTCCTTAATGTGTTGATTATGATTCAACACAGAAGAAAACATACAGGACAACCAAATAAAGAAAACATTTTGACTAGACAGCATGTTGTAACTAAAGAAACATTGCTACGCTAAAAAGAACTCTAAACACTTAAGCTTAGAAGTTACTCATTCTCCGCGTCTAGTAGTAGAGACTTTGTCGTACTAAAAAATGGTGTTAAGTTAAATAGAACTTTAAATAATTGTACATAGAAGTGACTCACTTTTCGCTCCTTGTAGTAGAGCTCCTCGCTCTCCTTGTCGCACAGCAGCAGCACGACGGCGCCGAACAGGAAGATGGCGGCACCCCAGCCCACGCCGTACGCCCACCCGAACTCCCACACCGACCTATTGCCTGTACACACGCATTACTCTCAATTACCACTGAATAAATAACTACACAGTCGTCATCAGTGTGTTAATGGTTGCTATGGCAATGTACTGAAGTGGTCTTTTTGAAATTCTTACTGATGAAGCCATGACAAAAATAAAAATTAAGACCATATACTTACTCTGAACAAGACTCTCTAAAGAAGAAAGACATTTATTAGGTGTTGCAGGCGGAGTACCAAAAAAAAAATTTTTTTTTTCTTTATCAGTATATGATAGACCGTTCAAGAAATGGAAAAGAAACAGTTAAGTAGTTTAATTTAATTAAATGAGTAATTAAAAAACATAAATTTAAAGCTTATGTATTTTAATTTAATTATTGATTACTTACCCAGATTTAACTCCGCAGCGAAGCATACTGGGTAGATCACCAATGCTATTAAAATGCACATTACTGAAAAAAAAAGAAAATTATTAGGATATCAGTTACTTGTAATGGTCACGGTGTCTCAGCGCTAAGAAAGAAAATTTGGTTCAAATAAATCTCACTAGATGGCGCGACATGCATGGAGTTGTTATTGAATTGTGTGTAAAATTAACATTTTATAGAATTGAACATAAATTACAATTATGCTCTTATTTAATCAACTCTCCTAAGCACAAAAATATGGAATATTGGGCTCTTAATTCACATTTCAAAGATTATTTAAACTGATGCCAAAAGGTGTCGCGGTTTTACATGTCATCACATAAATTTTGGTGCAAAAAACTGAAAAAACGTGCAAAAATACTATAAAACAAATCTCCACTGTATTTTAAGAGAAAAACATGCATGTACCGAGTAAACCCTTTTACTTGCAAGTCGCTGCTAACACCATCTATCTATCGCCTTGGAACGGAACCGATTGAAAACGATGTACAAAAAATAATCACGAAAAACGCTAGTTACGTCGGCGCGGTTTCTTCGTGTGGGATCACCACATCTGTATACTTGTATTATATTATCTGTGTAATGGTAAAGGCACAGAATATAATACTAAGTGCTATATAATAATAATACTAGTGCCGACGTAACTAGCGTTTTTCGTCTGATTATACTGATTATTTTTATCAGAACATCGATCGCGTTCAGTTACGTTCCACGGCTATTGATGGTGTCAGCAACGGCTTGCAAGAAAAATGGTTTATTTATTCGCGACTTTTTTTCTTTAAAACGAGTGACGATTTGTTTTTTAGTATTTTTGGACGTTTAAAATTTTAAAGTTTCATTGTACCAAAATGTGTTACTCAATACTTAAAAAACCGAGTATCATGCCTCAGAAATTTAAAACCACGCCATCTATTGGAATCAATTTTGAATGATCCGTTCAATTAATCTTTGAAATGTGAATTAAGAGCCCAATATATCATAATTTTGTGCTTAAGAGAGTTGATTAAACAAGAACATACATTTTTTTATCATCGTCTCTAGAAAATCTTAATATTTCATTAAACTCAATAACAAATCGAAGCTTATCACGCGATCTAGTGCAATTTATTTGAACCAAGTTCGGTTCGGTCTTCGCGTTGGGTGCCCGTGGCATTTAAATGCAATGCTGAGAATGATGATTAGTTACTTGCTTTAAATTTTTCTTGATCCATAAACCTCATTTTAATAAAGTTGCAACGGAAACTAAACTTAATGTGGACGAATAAAAGTTACTTTTCTACAAGCTTTTATTTTGTTTCACCTGTCTGGTGTCTGTAATCAAATCTTGCTAGTTAAATTTGACCTACTTCCCGGTGTTGGATTGAGCTGAAATTTTGCACATGTTTGTTGCCCGTGACAGTGCAATTTTTTGTGTTAAAGATTGCTTATTTTATTTTATAGCTTCTACTAATCACATAAATGATGGAGAATACATACGGGCTAGCGACATGGCAAGCACAGCGAACCGATAGTAACGGAACTTGGTGCGGTGGTCAGCGGAGCGCAGGCCGAGCCCGGTCAGCAAGGCGCCGCACACATCCGCCGCCAGCGTCGCCACGCACAGCCCCGCCGCCGCTCTGGGAAACAATTTCATTAACTTATTTATTGGACAAAATAAACAATTATTATATGCTACAGAAAATACAAGATAATTATCATCAATTACTAGGTTAATTACCCTCATATCCCCAATTATGTTTAAGTCCCCTGTACCTATTACAAGCAAAGCATTGACATCAATAAGACACAAGACCAGCAGACTCTGGACTACTACTAAGAATTTCCTTAGTCCTGCTCCGCAGCCACTAAGGCGCAAAAACAAGTGATGGGCAGAAAAGTTTTGAAATATTGTTGGACCTTCTGAAGACTGTATGAATATATTTGAATTGTATAAACTCAATTTCTTTTATTATTATATAAGTGCACAGCACACGTGTGAGTACTATGTTCCGACTGTAAATCTACCATTCACTGTACCTACGTGTCGTTCGTTAACTTATGTGTGCCCTGGCAGTTCCGTGTGTCAATGCTCTCTCTATTACTCTCTGATGGTGGCACATGTGTTGGATCATTCGGTTCCCTTCATGATGGTTGAGCTGAGTGGTGCCGATCCATGCGTCATGTTCGTGAACGGGCGCCATCAGTTGGGATTGGTCATAACTTAGCTGCCTCGGCCTGTTATTGTATTTTTTTAACTCTTTGTTACTCTAGACGCTTTTACGTGCACGTCTTTTTACATCGTTCTCACATATATGTATTTTTTCAACAATAATGATGTAACCAAATACTTGTAATTAAAACTGATGGAAAAGAGTGTCCGTGGAGTTTCTTGCAAATTCACACCATTGAGACCTACTGACGCTTGCGAATTTGCAACTACAGTCATATTTTTTTTTTGTTGGACAATTCAAAAGTACTTCTGAGGTTTATTTGAAATAAAATATTTGATTTTGATTTTCCAAATGGAAAAATCTACCTAGCCTGACCCAGGAATCGAAGCCTGGGCCTCATGGTTAGCAGTTGCGTTTGCAAACACTATACCAACGAACCAATCAAATAAAATACAAGAAAGCGTTGAAAACTACAATAACAAACGTGTAACCTGGTGTGGGTTTACCTATTAGCAAAATAATTATAGAAGTGAAACTGATTAATACACACATAATTTTACGGTAAATTATAACAATTATTTTACCGACTTTTTATTGACACAGAAAAACGTGTATTCATGCCACCGGTTTATTTTAAGCGCCGTCAGTTTACAATAAATCGCATGAGATTGTAATTTTCATTCTTCTCAATAAGAAACGCATACACCTATTGTAAACTATCGAATTTGGATTGGGTTTAATGTAAATATTTGAAATGATCTGATAATAAAATAAACCATTATTTTTTGTGTGGCCTCACTCAATAATGTTTTTAAATTAAAGCTTCTAAATTATCAGCAAGCATTTACTAGTTATACAGACAAGTACATTAAAAGCTGTTTTTCTGCCTCTATAAATATTTAAGCGAAATCCTTTATTTTCTAGTAGTTTGATTTTATAAATGATTATTTACAAAAGCAGTTCTGCATCGCCTGCCACCAAGCCATAAACGACAGAATTAAGAATACAATATCAGGTTCGTTAAAAATGTTTGTTCTAATTAATGTTATTACTTTAGTTTAAAAAATAGTACCTACGAAAGACAACGACTTCCAAAAATAAAGTTATTGTTCACTTTGTAGTTTTCTTATTTGGAAGTCAGTAGTATTTTTTTGTAAACAGTTTTTTTTATTTGTACCTGCCTAATAGGCAAGTTGTTTAGTTAGATACTTACAACGTCAGTGAAATGAGAGATCTGCGTATCCCTTAAGACCGTACTGGCGTGATGTTATTTTATGAAATCGTATAAACAATAAACAGACATGTGATTGCAGCCGAGAGATTTGCCGTTATTTATTGAAGAGTTGTATATCTTCGTAGTTCTTCATCATCTTCACTAAATTAAAATGGGACCAATCTCGGAACATATTCCTCCAAACAAAAAAAGAGTTTTCAAAATCGGTCCACAATTGACGGAGATATCGGTGAACATACATGAAAAAAATACATATATAATGTCGAACATAGAACCTCCTCCTTTTTGGAAAGTCGGTTAAAAATACCATTATTTTATGGACACAATAATAAAGGCACTTTTTTACTACGGAGTTTGGGACTGTAATAATAAAATATTTCATTAAAACCCTTGTTGTAATAATCATTAAACTGCGAGTTGATACTAAACTTGCGAGACTTGGGATGGGAGATTAGACATCAAACTAAACTGGGGGTGTTAGCAAGCGGATTACAAACTTCGAGGAGAGATAGCAGGATACTTAGCAAGATGGATAAAAGCACTTTTCGGATCGTCAGCGCAGATCCATAGATTAACACTATTGATAATGAAAGTTCTACGGCCAAAAGATTAAGGGTTTTACCCGACTGCCGAAGGAGGGTAATGTGTTTATCAGTCTATGTATGTATGTTTGTTCCTATGTGGCGCTCTCGAGATCAAACGCATTGGCTGATTTTAATGATTCTTACATCAAAGGATTTGTCTTAACCCTGCAAGTGTCACTGACTACATTAAAATTGGAGTAATAGAAAAATGGCGGATTTTGGGCGCCATATTGTGAGGGACCAAATGTTTTTTTTTCTTTCAACCCCTTCGTGTGAGGTATCAAAATAAAGGATTTTAAGAGCTGATTTCAAAAAGATATAAAAAGATATATGTTTAAATGTACCTAATTCTGAAAAAAAACCTATAAAATTATAAATAAAAAGAGATAAGGGGCACCTCTACACCTGGGTTGGTGTTTTTAGGGACCCACGTTGTAGTGGTCTTAGCCAACAATGCACCCGAGAAGCAGCAACCGAGACTAATCCAGTCCCACTAAAGTTTGGTTTAGCCAGATCAATATATAGGTATTAGACAATATCTATCGATATTCTAAATCATGTGCACTTTAACTGATCTTTTTGTTTCACCTTGCATGCACAGACTGCAAATTACCTGCCTTAAAACGATTAAATAGGTAAGGCTCACTCACTTGATATAAGGCGCGGGTCTTGCAGCATAGCAGCCGGGCTGTGCAGTGATGTCAAAGGGCAGCGGCGTGGGTGCTTCAGGGTCTATACAATGCATGAAGAGGCCTTGCCGCCATCCCGCCGCCATCAGCCAGTCGGCCGACGCCAGCCCCAACACCATCAGAATTACCACCAACAACCCACATATCAGCGCGATCACCTGGAACGAAAATGAATATAATTAGAGATAGTAATTTTAAACCACTTCTCGAGTTCATACTGTGGCTAGTTGTGGTAAAAATACCAGAATAGTACTGGTGCGTCTGATTTTGATTAAATGATGTGGAATCGCACGGGTAGCAGAGTATATTTTTTATATGAGGTATAATTGCGTAATACATGGTTTTCATAAACCCTTTCGTATACGCGACGCATACTAGCCTGCAGCCTTATTTTTATTTATTTATTTATGTACACTTTATTGTACATCATAATAAAAAATAAACTTAATACTAAAACATACAATGGGCGGCCTTATCGCATTCCGCGATCTCTTCCTACTCTGAGAAGAAACACCGAAACAAATTCCAAGAAGTTATTTCTAAGATTAACGTAAATGCTATTTTGGGCGACGTATTGATGTAGTGGCTAAATAAATTAATAATAGCTGCCATTGAGGTAATAATACATATTATCTCAATGACGGCCAGACGGGTTGATCTTCAAGGTTAAGCAACGCTTGCCGGGGTCAGTCCGTGGATAGGTGACCATCAACATACTGGGACGCTACCGTATCTCGAAAGCGTTACGGTACACAGAAACCAGAAAACCTGAAACCAGTCTTTCCAAGGTGTAAGTATCGTGTTATACAGTTTACTGAGTTGTGGCGGTCTGATAGTCGCGTTATGTAAAATACTGGGTATTCAGCTGCACCCGTTTAGACTGAAGTCGAACCCAGTATAATAAAAAACTTTTTCACAAAAAATAAACCGACTTCAAAAGTAAAACACTAAAAAGTGCGAAATAACTTTCGTTTCGGAAGTCGGTGTCTTTGGTACCTCTTGTTTTTATCATTTTTCTACACCGATTTCCGAAACGAAAGTTGTTTTGCACTTTTTATGTTTTACTTTTGAAGCCGCTTTATTTTTTGTGACAATGTTTTTATTTCTCTCTTTTTAGTTTTAGAACACCATCATTAAAAAAATCGTACACAAACTAAAATTACATGTCCAAGTAAACAATGTTAAGAAAGAAAGAAGAAAGAAAGAAAAAGTATTTAATTGTCACAAAACGACATACAATATAAATATATGCTTATGCTAAACCCTTAACAGTAGTATTAGTAGTACTTAAAGTAAGTTAGTAAAGATGAGAAATAAATAAAATAATACCATTTACTACCTACATTTTGAATAACACAGTAAAGAAATAGGGTGAAAAAGATGCCAGGCAGATGCATGTCGTGATTGTGGCAAAAAGGCTTCCACTCAGCATAATGCTGTGCCGTGGGGGATCCACAGCACGGCGCTGATTTTCAGTGGTCGCCTAGGAAGTGACGTACGGAAACCAAACTTATTGTTTATGTAAAAATAGATACAAAGAACATAAAATAAATACAGTAAGATATAAATACAGCATGATAAAAATAAACCACCCAAAATTATGGTGTGACCAAAACCAAAAGCGGGAGTATCTTAAATTCTTATCAAAAACATAAAACTAATACCCGCAAAAACAGGCACACTCCATGTTTTGTCTCGCTTCCACACCGCACTCGCTTGGCGCTGTTTATTGTATAGCCTTATTTTGAGAGCCTTCGTGACGTCGTGCACGAGCGAGCGTGCTGCGCGTCGTCCGGGCGCGCGTTATTTAGATGCGCGCCGGCCGGAGCGCCGTGAGGCCAAGCGGCGCCCGAGTCCTGTGCAGTGTGCCGTCATGTGTGTGTGCGTATTCCGCGTGGTTCGACCCTCGATGCCCGGCAATCACAACAAGAAGAAGAGAAAGTGCGATGCCCAGCGAAAGAACGCCCCCACATCGCTGCCCGTGAAGGATCTCATGCCGCCGCCTCGAACCGTCTCGATACGATGCCAATGGATTATGAACCTTAAGTGAGTAATTTTAAAGCCTAAAAAGATTATATTTATAAAATGTACTTTGTTCAACCTTCTGTTCTTCTAATAGATTTCTTTTTAAATGAAATTTAAAACTTTGTTTTGTTTTCAGCGATCTTATGGGAGGCGGCAAATCATTCCAGCAGCGAGTGGCGGCATACTTAAAGCATCCTCTGAAGGCTGCGGTCCCACGACGAGGCAACGAGAGTGGTTTGGATGTGGAACGGGCGGAGTAGCTGTAGTGCTCGTGTCTCCAGATAAGCTTTTTATACAGGTATTCCGGTTTGTGTGTTTGAATAACGCCAAACATTAAGACTGCTAAATGTAATTTCCGTCGTGCAGCCATTTTTAACATATTATGCTCATTTAAATGCGGTGTTACATGATGCCTCCGGGGTATACTGAAACAGTAACGCGCACACGCATTTTGTACCCGCTGTATTAGACGCTCTGTGCGAGAAAGGAGACACGGTCCGTATACAGTGTCACAATAATTCAGTTTGGACAGTACCAGGCTGTCCACCAATCTCTTCCTCATTGCAACATTAAGGAAGTCTTTCACCCGGTACAGAACCTTTAGCCTATAAAAACAGTTTTTCACAACGCCATTGACATGCGCCTCAAAACGAAGTTCTGGGTCAGTGACTAGACCTAGGTTGCAAGCAGTTTCTACCCTTTCAATGTTTTCTCCCTTGATTTTAACTTTGGGCTTTGCAGAAATAATTGACTTTATTTGATTTCTGTTTCCCATGACCATAAACTTAGATTTTTTCGGGTTCAGTACAAGTGAGTTGGCTGTAGACCACGACGCAATTCTGTCCAGTTCCTCATTCAGGGAACGTACGCCGGCTGTTGTGTTACCAGTGTTGAACGAGGCATACAACTGAGTATCATCCGCGTAAACGTGGTACTTGCAGTTCCTAATACACGCAGTTAGGTCGGCACTATAAAGTATATAGAGTAACGGCCCGAGCAGCGATCCCTGGGGAACTCCCCTTGTGATTATTTTCGGAGAAGAAGTTACCGTGGAACCGTCTTTCTTGTGCAACTCGACCCGCTGTGACCTACCCGTTAAATAACTCGCAAACCAACCCGTTGTCTGGCTGTCAAAACCATAATATCTTAATTTGGACAATAATAGACGAATATTAATTGAGTCAAATGCCCGCGAGTAGTCCAGCAGTACCATTATGGAACCCTCACCACGGTCCCGCGCCTCAAGGAGGTTACCAACGACGTCGGCTAAAGCAGTCGCGGTTCCGCGTCCCTTTCTGAAACCTGACTGCAGTTCAGGCAGCATATCATGCTCTTCGAGAAACTGGGTAACCTGCACATACACCACTCTCTCCAACACCTTGGACAAACATGGCAAAATACTTATGGGGCGAAGATCTTTGTAACTTTGTGGGTTATTATTTTTCGGAATAGGCCGTACTATCGCATTACGCCACAAGTCAGGAAATACGTTGCTAGTAATAGATCTGTTAACTATCTCGGTTATCGTAGTCAATGATTGTGGTAGCGTAAGGTTTAACATGTCTTTCGATATACCGTCAATCCCTTGCGCATTTGAAGATATGTTTTGCAATATTTTTGAAACTGTTCTAGCGTCTGTTGGCATCAAAGTGAATTTTGCGGAACCGAATTTGTTATTTTGAAAGAAGCTTAGTTGGGATGTGTTCACATTAGGGTCACCCGGTACATCTAGAAAGGCTGAATTTATCCCATCTGGGTCGTCAAATTGTTCAGAGAGCACACCATCATCCTTAGTCACTGGAAGCACATGTTTTTTTAAATTATACCACAGTGATTTAGAATCGCTAATGTTGTCATTAATATATTTAGTAAAAAATGCTTTTTTCTCATTTAGTAAACCAACTACTGCTTGGTGCTTTAGATCTAAATAGTAATGCTTGTGTGCTTCCAGTTTTGTTTGACGATACTTAAGGCGCGCATCATTTCTTAGTTTAAACATTAATTTTATAATGTCTGTTATCCAAGGCGTTGGCTGAGCTTTAAGTGTTCTGGTTTTTATAGGTGCGTGAGCGTCGAAAAGGCTAATGACATGAGAATTAAAGGAATGTACCATATCATTTACATCCTTTAATTTGCGGATTGAGTCCCACGGGATCGCCTCCAGATCTCTCCTGAAATCGTCAGCCTTAATGTTCCTAAACGCGCGATACACTACTCGTTTGCGTAATGATTTTTCTTTTTTAAAAACTATTTCACATGAGACAAACGAGTGATGGCCGAGCTCCGCGACGTGGTCCACAGAAACATTCCGATACCGTGCATCCGTACAGATTACGTCGATTATGTTCATAAATAAAAAAAAACATAAAATGAAAACTCCTGCACCAAACTATGTTTAATTTCTATGCGACCAAATGGCAACTATTCCGCATCAAACCAAAGAAAAACACGTGAATCGGATCATAAATCTCAGCGTAATCGGTGTACATACATAAACCAAAATACCAATCGAATTGAGAACCTCCTCCTTTTTGAAGTCGGTTAAAATGGAGTTTAGTTCCATCTCGGCACCCTGTTGCAAATCATGTAAGGTTCACATAAAAAAAAGAGAAAATATTTATTTCGATTAAATCAAGTTGATCTAGTTATAGCCCAGGAAAAAAAGACATTTGCTGTGAAAAAAATCCTAGATAAGTAATTTCATCGGAATAATGTTTAATATGGTAGTAGTAATGTTGCCGGAAAGTGCTATGACCCCATAGCACTTTCAGGCAGCATTATATTTCAGTACCGTTAACTTTCTGTTTTACCGTATTTTAAGTACACTACCCGCCGAAATCTATAATATTTCTGTCAAAACATGGAAACATACCAGAAAACGTTTGAATGTTAAACGGCTCTCTTAAGCAACTTGATTAAATTTAATAAATATCTTTCTATTTTTTTATGTGAACCTTACATGATTTGTGACAGGATGTCGAGATGGGAAGGTGCCGAGATGGGACTAAACCATAGAATGGTTTAGGCAGATTTATTGTTATCCTGCGTTTCTAAAATAATCTATACATATAAAATGCTTTGTCCTGAATGACTGACTGACGGATCAACGCACAGCTTAAACCGCTGATCGTAGAGACTTGAAACTTGGAGGGTGTATTCTTTCTATGACGTAGGCATCCGATAAGAAAGGATTCTTGGAAATTCTACCCCTAAGGGGGTAAAGAGGGGATTGAAAGATTGTATGAAAAATCTTATTCCTTCGGCCAAAATTCTTGAGACTTGGTACAAATAGTATTCTAAGTAAATAATAAAGGTTGTCATTATTAGTTTTTCGAAACTACCCTAAATGATGATTTAAGGGGTGTTGAAATTTGTATTTAAAATCTGATTTCTTGAGTCAATAAACTTGAAACTTGGTACAAATACCAATCCAAATAAATAATAAAGGTTTTAATTATTAGTTTTTCGAAACTAACCCAAAAGATTATTTAGGGGACGTTTTTATTTTTTTGAAAAATCATATTTCTTGGGTTAATAAACATGAAACTTGGCATAAATACCAACCTAAGTAAGGAATAAAAGTTGTCATTATTAGTTTTTCGAAGCTTCCCCCTAAAGGCGATGTAGGGGTTGTCCATTTTTTTAAAGAATCTTATTTCTTGGGTTAATAAACTTCAAACGTGATATAAGTACCAGACTATGTAAACAATAAAGGTTGGCGTTATAAGTTTTTCGAAACAAACCCAAAACTAAGAATCTTACTGGACAGGTTCTAGGGGAGCACTAAGCAGGAATTTCGGAAATTCAACCTTTAAGGGGGTGAAAAGGGGCAAAATTTGTTTGTTAGAAAAATCTAATTCCTTGGGGATAAAGTAAATAATCGAATTTAACATAAAACGTTTTTTAAAACTTCCCCCCAGATATGGTTAAGGGGTGTTAACTTTTTTTTGAGGCATATTACTGCGTAATATTACTAACATAAACGAAAAATAAAAAAGAGAAGAAAAAAGTGAATATTATATTTGGGTTGTTCAAAACTCGACCTTCAACGGGGCAAAATGGGGTTATTAAGTTTTTAGGAAAGGATTTTAGTTTGTGGCGGTAACCTAAAATTTAGTATTCGTTAAGTCAAATAACGAATCGTCCTAAACCAATAAACCCTGTATATCTACGATACCCCATTTTTATAGATTTAACTAAAGTTTATTTTTGGTGGCCTTCACTAATTGCACATGAGTCATTCAAAAGATAAACGAAATCACGTGAACGAAGTCGCGGGCGAAGTGCTAGTATTAATATAAAACTTTAAGAAACAAGCTTTTAATGAACTAAAAAGTGTGAAATATAATATCGCTTGTCAAAACACAGCCAATGAGCCCAAACACGGTGGTGCTACCTTGATTGGTTGAGGAGTTGCTTTGGCCACCTTCCGGCTCTACCATAAGACCAGCTCCATAGTACGATATAGTTTCAATATTTCAAAAGCAACACAAGTACGCCAAGATTCAGCTTTATCGGATCCCAGGAAGTGCTTGAAAAATGGATTACTTTTATTATGCGCGCAGCAAAAGGGTGGCATTCCCTGCCGGAATCTGTATTTCCCGATAGCTACAACCTGGGAGTCTTTAAGTCAAATGTGAATAGGTTACTTCTAGGCAAGCGTGCTCCATCGTGGACCACATCATCGCTTCCCATCAGGTGAGATAGTGGCTTGCGCTTGAAGCCTACTACGAATAAAAAATAAAAAAAAGAACTAGTAGCCAGGCACACATACGAAAGCAAGGTAATTAAAGCTTGTAAAAAAAAGTTACCTCTATTTTGGCTTTTTAACCGACTTCCCAAAAAGGAGGAGGTTTTTCAATTCGACCGTATATATATTTTTGTTGTGTGTTCGCGGATAACTTCGTCGTTTATGAACCGATTTTGATGATTACTTTTTTGTTGGAAAGGAGATATCCCAATGGTGGTACCATGATAAGGAAACCAAGATCTGATGATGGGATCCTAGAAAAATCGAGGGATCTCTTCAAATATTATAGGCATACATATAGCGATTTTGGTATTTTCATCAATAATGCAATCATTTGCACTCAGAACGTATCATTTAATGAAGTGGAACTGATGAAGAAGACCACAATGGTCACTGGAACTCCGAAATAAAACAATGTATCCTAGTCGTCTTTGGGCTTATTTGAATCTTCATGAGATGTTCTTTGGCTATAAATGATATTCATGTTAATTAGAGGTACCTACCAAAACTAAAAAGAGGAAAATAAAAAACTTTATAACAATAAATCAAACCGACTTCCAAAACAAAACACTACAAAGCGAAAAATAACTTTCTTTTCCGAAGTCGGTGTCGAATAACGGGAAACAATGGGCACAAAAGATAACGACTTCGGACTTATTTTTTGCTTTGTAGTGTTTTGTTTTGGAAGTCAGTTTGATTTTTTGTTATTGGTTATCATTTTATCCCCAATATGTAATACAGTACTGTATGGATCAGAATGTTGGGCTGTGAAAAAGATGGATGAAAAGAGATTGCATGTAGCAGAGATGAGAATGCTGAGATGGATGTGTGGAGTGACGAGAATGGATAAAGTGAGAAATTAATAAAAATATTAGAGGAAGTTTGAAAGTGGCGCCAGTGACAGAAAAGTTGAAAGGAAACCGTTTGTCCTGGTATGGTCATATGATGAGGAGGGATGAAACGCATGTTACTAAAAGAGTTATGAATATAAATGTGGATGGATGGAGAGGGAGGGGACGGCCAAAGAAAAGATGGATGGACTGTGTGAGGAGTGATATGAAAGAAAAGGGAGTCAGTGATAGCGTGACGGTGGACAGGATGGTATGGAAGAAGAAAACGTGTTGCGCCGACCCCAAGTAACATGGGACAAGGGCAGGAAGAAGAAGAAGAAGAAGATGTAATACAATAATAAGATTCTCCCTATGTTCTATGTTGGGAGGGTTTGGGTTGGGGTTTGGGCCATGGCGGCCGTTTGGTGGTTATTCCAACCAGCCCACCTCCCTCCAGAAGTTAATTAGAGCTGCTAGTTTTCTCAGAACGTCTGTGTAAGATCTGGGTGAGAGAAGAAATCATTCAAAGAGAATGTGCGCGACGGTTTCCTCAGCCTCCATGCATGCCCTGCATAGAGGACTGTCCGTTATTGTGTGGAAGTGTTAATAGAGCAGTGTACCGTGATGGTCCCCGTCACCAGGCGCAGGCCATTCCTGTCCAGGGGTAGTAGTCGCCTGGTAAGCCTATTATCCAAGGATGGCAAAGCTTCTTTGAACTGCCTACAGCCCGGTGTCGAGGTCCACTAGTTCTCCGCCTGTGTTTGGGTGAATTCCTGTAGCCACCTGCGTATTTGGTTGAAAGGGATGTACAACAGGTTCGGGTGCTTATACCGCCGTACTGGATCTGCGTCTCGCAAGCTCGTCAGCCGCGTCATTACCCAGCGATCCGCTGTGTCCCTTTATCCATTGCAGTGTCAACGTGTTACGACTAGATACAATTATTTGTTCTATTGCGTTATGACATTCTAGTTAAGACTCTCCCTTTGAATTACCTATGCGGACGACACGTGTAATGTAAAGGCAATTTTTAGATTATAATACCGGATAGCGAATTAAAAAAAAAGTAACAATAAAATACTGTTATTTCAATACTGTTTCAGTCGCTGCCGAGAATTTATAAAATAAAATCTTGTTTACAGTTAAAATATTATGTTTTTCGAACTGGTTTCACAATGCGCAAAAACCAATACACATTTATTCTCTATTCCGTTAAAAACTTGTGGTTCGAGCTTTCGCATAAAGTAGGTACACACCGCAAAATAGTTTTGTGTGCATGCATGGCAAGAATGAGGATTGACAGCTGTTTATATTTTTGAATACGTATAATTTTACAGTGTTCAATTATTTAGGAAGTCATGACGCAATAAGTGCGATCATAACAACATAATATAGAAAGCTCTGTAGGAAAGTATTTGCATACATTTTGCTTATCAAGCTCTATTAGTATTATCTCATGATTAGATGAAGTACCTTTCTTTTATATTTCTCGTTATCTTGCTCATGAAGTTTTGAAGACGATCCCCCAGAGAAAGACTAAGACTCACATTTTTGTCCAAGAGAGTAGTTGTTACATCTTTCCCCGTATTAATCTTAAATGCATGTTGAGTATGTAATGCGTAAAAACAATGTTCTTGGTCCAAACAATGAATTGTGTTTGGAAGAACTGCCACCCTTTACTTGTTAATATGAAGCAGAGAGTAGAAATTGGAAGAACATAAATTAAAGAAACGATTTTGATACCCCACATGAATTCACATGATGGGTAAAGAAGAAAAATAATTTTGGGCCAACAGAATATGGCGCCCAAAAGCCGCCATTTTTCTGTTTTACATTTTCAATTTTAATGTAGCCAGTGATACTCGCAGGATTAAGACCTTAGACAAAGTACCTATAGATGGAGCCATAAAATAAGCTTGATTGATAGAGCGAGATCACTAAATTGGCAGCCCCACGGATATAATAAGGACAAAATATTGTTTTTGTCTTTGTCACCATGGCCGGCTTTTGTTGTTTGGCAAGATCTAATGTCATGGCAGGTTTTGACAAACAAACTATTTTTATTGTTTTTAATTAATGTATTTATTGAGGCAAGGAATTGGGTTATTTATAGATAATTAGTGTAAGTGCAATGGTTGGTTGTAGTGTTCTAGGCTGTAAAAGCCGAAGTGAGCGAAAACTTTATGGAATAACAATTCACTCGCAAGTAGACGAAATTATCTTTCCTTTAATGATCCAATTATGATGTTTTACAGTGAGATTCAATGATTTTAGCTAAGAAAATTTAGATTAATAACACGTTTTCAATAACTTAAAATAAAATAAACTAAAACTAAGGAAGGTTGTTTCATGTGCGGCCACGCCATGGCTCCATCTATAGGTACTTTATCTAAGGTTAAGACGAATCGATTGACGTAAGAACCATCAAAATCGGCCAACGCATTTAGTGTCTAGATCACCACATAAGAACAAACATACATACATAGACTGATAAACATAATTATTAACCTCCTTCGGCAGTCGGGTAAAAATTAAAAATTATGTTAAGATTCATGGAAAGTTGAAATACATCTCGTTGTTAATACAAAGAACGGAAAACGATGCTGAGTAATTAACCTAATCTAAAACACTATTAGTCATTAGAAAAATATTGCCACAGTTATTCACGAAGCTAAATGTATAATTATGATCCAATATGAGTAGCTCAAATGAGACGCAATAAATAGAAGTCAAAACACGCGGTGGGTGTGTGCGTCAAAGTAGGTACATCTACCTATTCATAGGAAAGAAAAGCGGGAAAGTGAGACGCACCCGTCCGACGGTGTCTAGAGGTGAGGGGGGACGCGCGGGGCGCGGTCATCGATCGCAGTCCCCGACGGCCGTGCTCGGGGCTGGAGGGACCGCCATCAGCTGTTAGAGACGGCGACGATCCGCCTCTCGGATTCCCCAAGCACACTTCACGCGTTCCTCTATTGCCTCAAGAGTTTTAAAGCTAAGTACGTATGGCATGCGACACCGGCGCACTTTTACTCCCCTCTCCCATTGTTGTCTACTGGATGCAGTTTTACTATAGGTAACAATGATACAGCCATTGCACGCCACATTGGCTAAAGCAAAAGCTGTTTTCGTTGTAATTTATTGAAACTATAGTAAAGACAAATAATCACTAATTCTTGTAATTAACAACTGTAAGTATACTTCGTCTGACTTGATGTCGTCTGGAGTCTGACTATTTCAACGTATAATAAAAACGAACTCGTCATTGAAAAGTATGCCTTTATAAAATGATTTCGGATCGGACAAAAAGGGTCAAATATAAATCTATTAATCAACTCTTCAACCCAAGCGGAAGCATCTGTCATCAAGAGGGATTTCATTCATTAAATTACAAAGCGAATGAGTTCATATTCTGTACTTCCGGTCATTTATAAAAGGGGGAAGGACAAAAGAAAGTTTGAATCTAAGCATAATTAAATACAATACCTAAGTATAATTTATGTTTATGGATTGAAGAAAATTCCAGAAAATATACTGTTGGTATAAGGCGTATGGGCGTCACATTAAAGCTTTTTACCCGACTGCCGAAGGAGGGCAATAGTTTCTTCAAATTCAGCTTTATCGTCCCAATTTATTTGAGATCGGCACAGCATGCCTTTTCTTTAGCCTATTATCATAACTTATGTAGTGGAGGGGCTGAGAAATAACTCTGAAACTTAGACCCATTGGGATCTTTTGTGGTTTCCCTAGCCTATTAACCATATTTCTTCTTTCACACAATTCATCAATATTTAAAATTCTTGATATTCATACTCTTAAAGACATCATCATCAACCTTTTTACCAGACTGCCGAAGGAGGGAATGTGTTTATCAGTCTATGTATGCTTATTCCTATATGGCGTTTTAGAGACCAAACGCGTTGGATTTTGATGATACTTACGTGAATCGATTCGTCTTAACCTAGCGAGTGTATAGCCATATAGCATATAGTGGGCTACATTAAAATTGGAAAATAGAAAAATGGCGACTTTTGGGCACCATATTGTAGGGGCCCAATTTTTTTTTCTTCCAAACCCTTCCTGTTATCAAACACTTATAAGTTTAAATGTACGTAATTTGAAAAAAAAAGTTAACTAAAGAAAATCATGCTGTGCAGTCTGACTGAGGTTGCATCTGGTTTTGGTCAGTCAGCTCGCGAAAATGTATCCTGCGACTACACAGCATGATTTGGTTCTTGTTTACGCTTCTTAAGCAGTCGGGTTTTTGATTGCTTGAATTAACTTTTTTTTTAATTCCCATTGCTGGGACATAGGCCTCCTCTCTGTGAGAGGAAATGGGCCGTAATCCACCACGCCCAATGCGGGTTGGTGGATGTCACATGTATTCGAATAGACAAGCAAACTCTAAACTTTCCTCTTATTACAGTTACGTCATAATTTGTTCATCTTTCAGCAAACCGACCGAAGGTTTAAAGAAACAAATAATATGCCATAGGTTCTACAGAACATATGTACGAGTATGTGTAAGAGGGGAGATCGAAAATCCAATTTCCGTTCTCAGATACACTACAATGCAAACAAATCCGGTTCAGTTGTTCTTACTCGCCACAAGTGGCGTTCGAACTCAAAGGCAAACCAGCGTAGCGTAAATGTATGCAAGTATATCAGCCCAAATTTTTTGTCCTCAATTACTGGGTCAAGGGTTTAATCACAACGACACGCGTCTTTTAATAAAGCTTCATTTATTATAAGTGCATGCTCTACGTTGAACGAAGTGCATTCGATGACATTGTCTGGAATTGTCAATTCATTCGTCAGTCTAACGAGGTTGATGCAGAGAGAGGAGCGCACAACGGGGTACCACCCCGGTCCACCCCTCACACTTTCAACCTCGCCTTTTATACGCGATGCAACCATAGTCTGTTGAGATTCCATAGTGGTCAATTAATCAGTTTTCTAGGGATCATTAAAAATTCGGTTACAAAAACATACGAAGAAGTGAGAAATAATGCCATTGGTCTAGTGTAGGACCACTGTAGGGTCTCGTCCAAAGACATTCCTACATCGAGACATTAGTATGTATAGAACTGCAATAGCAGTCTGTTGTAGTGGTTCGAACCTGTGCAATTTGATTGGCAGGCATCTCGTCTTGCTCAGTGGCGAACTGCGGCGGTGGTGGTAAGACTGGCGGCGGGAGGGCGCGCGGGTTTGAGCGGAGCCCGCCCGGGCCTGCGCCCGCGCGCCCCTGCATGCGCTTGCTACCGGCCCGCCACCACAGCACGCGAACACGGGCACAAATCAACACATCACACCACGAACACTAATGCACTCAACTGCTTGGACACTTGCCTTTAACTTCAAGATTTATCACAACATCAGCCTTCAAGCACAATTTGATGGGGTTCAATTGCTTTTATCTTAAAAACAAAAGTTTATAAAACCTTAATAATAAATTCCTGCTTAGTTGGCTTTTAGCAAAGATAGATAGAGCGTAATCAATCACCACCTATTGGGTTACAGAAACAACACAGAAAAATCGTCCCTGTCCCTGTCGGCTGTAAACTACTGATTGAAAGGTGATTGATTGTGCCAGCAAAAAGAATTGAAAGGGATCGGGCACGAAAGCCCGCCAAGCGCTGATAAATGAGTTCAAGCGGCTGGTAGGGGGATCCCTCATAATAATTATGTGGTTATGGCGTACATATTACGAGAAAATCGACTTTATTCACTGCTTTCATAATATAAAATTGTCATCGCCATTAGCCGTATTCGTGATTACGTCCTTCCACATCGGTTCGTTGATATATAGGTCACAACACCCACAACCCTGCGCTTTGGGGTAAAGAGTGTAGTAAACGGGGTCACCCGTAGCCGACAAGCGACAGTGACGGTGGACAATAACATCCATGATACATGTACCGTCTCAGAATTTCGACAGACACACAAATAAAACTTCTAAAGAAAAGGCTAGTATTTTCTTCCGTTTGTTTTGAGCCACTTTGGAGGAATTTTCCTAGTGCAGAAACTTTTTTGGCAATAAAAATGAGAACACATTTAAAATATGGTTCGGTATATGTTCCAAACACCTTTCAGTTCGATGTAGCGCACATATTATGTAAAAGAAAAAATAACAAAATATGGTAAGTCTTGCAGCTACCAAACAAGATGTGGAGGACGAGATTGTCCAAATGAGTTTTACTTTATAGAAGATTGAGTAAAGACGTAAAGTTTAATGGGAGAATTCCACCCGTGTGTCCAACCATAAAGTAAACTATGTCCACTACTTTCGAGGACGCAAATCAGTTAAAAGCGAGACGTACCTACATATTCATTAATAACTATGAAGAAGCTTTAGATAATAAATAGCAACGACTGTCGTGAATTTGAAAATAAACTAAATAAATGCGGTCAACATTCCGGCGACTCGATAACAAAACACGTCACCTTAGAACATTGCAACAAATATAATCATACTCATCATTTATGAAAGTGAAACCAATACAAACGATATAACGGCAATTATAACTAATTATTATAAATATAATACGCCGTCTACATATTTATACGTGATAAATACAGAACAAGTGGCTCATCATGACTATAAATAACATTTATCAAATAAACGTTGTATCATAACTACAAAGCTAATGCAACGTTTATTTGGATTCGTCAAACCAAACAAAGCGAGATAAATATTCATTGTCTTAGAAAAATGTTAGTTTTTTCGTTTACTCCGGCAGCATCGGAAACATAAATAATCTGACGAATACCCATATGGATTTAGAGCAGTCATATTATTATGTGATAATGATGAGTCACAAACCCCCGATTCAAAAATCGAACGTTAAATTGTGAAAGGATTTCGATTTTTGCAACAGTTCTATTTCAAATCAAGACATAAGGATTCTACATTATTGAAAAGCGTCTTGCTGCTTTTCATTAAGCAAGAAGGAAGCTCTATAAAGTTGTATTCTTCAGTAGCAGTATGGCTTAGTTCTATTCTGTCTGGAAAAGTTTTTTTTTTTAATTAGCTCACTACACTCCTATGCTGACAGTTTTGCTTTTGTTCGAATGACTGTCTAACATGAATTTGTTGGGTTGATAGGGAATCAGTACTATCAATTAAGTAGCTTATTTTCATAAAAATCTATACGATTTCTGAATTAAGCATTTTAAATTGAGTTTTTGTCATACTCTAGCTTGAAGATCTATCAAATTTTGACATTAAAGTAGTTTGACACGTTCTGAACTCCAAGTACTCAAATCAGAAATCAGATCTGCCGGTTATTTCATGTATTCCCAAGAATCCTAATCCTCAATTAATACTATTTGTATCGGTATAAATGCTCTAATAATTCGTGGTTGAAGTATTACTTGTTGTGTTTAAGCCATTGCTATCATTTATTTTGACTTTTTTTTGTAAATTAATTATATTAAAATTAATTGCCGTTTATGTATGTTTTTATCTTTCTGAACCCATATTTTGCTGTCTCAATTAATTGAAAATCCAACAACTAAAAAAAAATCAAAAACATTGAAAGAAATACTTGTTAAAAAAAATATATTATTATTATTGGGGGTCTTTCAAGCCTTAATGGAAACAGCATCATAGGCCCAGTGAATAATTTGGCTGCGCCAACAAAATTCACCCTATGCAAGGCACTCGATATGAATTATTAAACATTCTTATAAAAAAAACGTTTCGACGGTGTAAGAATACGGCACATTTGTGTAGAACTCATTAAATACACAAAAAACATGAAACATTATTTCGTCCTAGTTTTCGGTAACAATCGTGAGGTTTGCGCATTGGGTCGCGCCGGTTTGGGCCTTCGCATAAAACACCACCTTGTACGTATTTACCACATTCAGCTGCTAAAAACTTTTGAAATAAATCACAATCAACAATAAAAGGGGGTTCGCTTTGGATATAATCGGCTATGTCATGGTAGGCTTATAGGGCGGGATTCGTTATTCGGGCGGTAAGACCGGGCGTCGCGGCGCCTGACACGGGACTGCCGCCCGCCCAGCCTTCCCAAACCCCCTTGCATCTACCCGCCCGCCCGTGCCCCAACAAAACACAGATTATGGAAACACATTTATTAGCCAAAAACTCTACTTAAAACTCTATCGTTCTACAAAACGTACACAATTATCGTTTAGCGTTCAATACCATCGTTTGTTTTATACGTCAGTAGAATAAAAAAAATCGTTTCCGATCGAATTATTTTTGACACAACAAAGCACTTAGCGAATTACGCTCACAATCCAGCTACGAGTGTTCTTCATCATCACACCTGCGTGATTTGTAGACGAGGCGGATGTGGTTGACGTCTAGGAGGGCGTCGAGGGCGGTGCCTGCACCACTCGCCAAAAGCTCGCAGCCGTCTCGAACACGACGTGCGTGAAGGTATCCTGCACCAGCCGCGTTTCTTTTCTTCTGCTCCGAAAGTCGTAGTCATCCTGTCGCCAGGTTTAGGCACATGGTAAACAATTTTGGGACTATCCACGGCCTCGGAACCCGGGGCTACACGATATTTCACTCCTGATATAGCTTTTTTTATTCCGTTAAATGCTCGTCGAGCCGAATTTTCCTCTTCTTTGATGTCAAAAGTGGTTTCTCTTGGTACAGCAGTTAAACGACCAGTCGGTGGGCAACTTGCAACCATGGTCTTGTCGGGCTCAACTTGTTCGCGTTTCATCAGAAGTCTCATCCTGGTGAGTATTGTCGGAGGAGGTTCGGTATTCGTTCCGACTGTACACACGCGTGGTCTGCTGTGACTGCTGTACTCATGCTCTGCGTTGATTGTTGCTGGATATATTTGACAAGGAAGAGTCGCTGCGCGTCTCGGTAATGGCTCATCTTGCAAGTATGCGATATGCAATGTGCTGATGCTTAAGGGTTGCTGCGGAGCAGGCCAGAGTTCCCTGGTGGGCGGCACGGGCGACGGTCGCTCTCCCAACATTCGGCGGGCGAACTCGCCCGGCTGCCACAAGTAGCTCGCTGTCAAGTTTCCGTGCGTTTGCATCACGATTCCAATCTTCACTAACAGTATACAAACTACGCTCGCTAATCCAATACTAGGCTTTGTGCACTTGTGGGTTTTCGCAGAGATATGTCGGCAAAGGCATTTTAAATTGGATCAAGGATGGCGAATATTTAATAAACAAAGCGTATGGGAATAATCCACTTTGTTTCTTTTTTTTGCAATGTGTGTGCATACTACGCATGCATTGCGGTTTGCGTATTGCGTTGTTGTTTGTTAATTTTCATATTATTAAGAGCTAAATTGATAGGGTCAAGTATTAGAATAATAATAAAGAAAATATTTGTGGTTTTACGCGTGCGTATTCACGATAGTAACCAATACGTGCCATAGAAGGTTCATATAATCAAGAGTTTAGCATTGTTTCAAACGTTTAAATAGTATTAAAGTACACACGGAAAAACAGTTAACTATGCACGTATACAATGCAATCTGCAAGCAAACTGTCTAACTAAACCGTTGTGTGCATAATAGCTTTTTGTTTTCAATACCTCTGGGATAAGTTTTACCAAGGCCCCAGGCGGAACAGAACCATGAGCAAATGTTAAGGATCAAATTGTACCTGTTCGTTGTCTTTGTATATTTTCAGGGCCGGCATGTGATTAGAACTCGGGCTGAGAAAACCCGATGATGTATCATCGTGTTCAAGCAGTATAATTATCTTACAGTTCTGATATTTTCAGGTTCATAATAAAAGTTAAATCATATTTGAATCAGTTTCATTCAATATAGTGAACGCAGTGATTAATTATTTTACGCAACTCATTACGTAATAATGGTATAATTCTGTACAATGGAAAGTGGTAGACCGTACCGTCATCGGCACTACCAACGGAACGATGGCTGTTTGAGTTGAGTCAACCAAATTATTTTATTTATTTCCTGTGAGTATAGGGCCAAATCTAGTATCAGCCACCTTAATAAAAATACATTACTGTTCAGGACCTCATACAACAAATTTTTGGATAAAAAAGATTGATTTGCCCTGAAAACAGTAACATCAGAAGGTCGATCACTTTTTGCATCGATTCAGTAGCCCATTTCGGTAACGCGCCACTGCATCGTAACTCTTCGCAATTTGATGCATTTCAACGCTAGATAGTAGATAAGTAGCGATACTTGCAATCACATATTATCGAATTAGCTTCCCTACCAGCGCGCTACCATTTCGGACAACATCTAAGGTGCGACGGCTAGGCAGCTGTGAAGGCACAACAAGCCGTACAGGTGTTGAAGCGATGCAGAATCGTGGTTACGTGGACGAACGTAGACCAGCGGGCAGAGACAACATCGCAATCTTTTTACCCGATAGCGGGAGGGTAATGTTTTTCGAGCGTATGTATGTATGTATTTATGTCCATTTCGATAGCACGCTCTACAGCCCAAACGGCTTGACGGATTATCACATATGAGATGTCGTCTCAATAATATGGGTATCAAATGATAGCTAATAAATAGGCCATTCCAAAAATATTTATGTTTTAACACTTTTATGTTCCTATTTTGGCACAAATTTAAGATAAGCGTAACTTTGATAGCAAAATAACCACATAACTTATTTGTAGAACTCGTTAATTACTAAAACTAAAATGCCTGAAATAAAGCAAATTATTATAAAAACAAAAAACCCGAATGCTAAAAGATAATTAACTGAAAAGAGAAAATCAAGTACTAGTACTACTATAATTTATACAATAAATATTATGAGGTGCTGCAGGCGGGGACAAACAAAAATTATAGAAAAACCGACCATAACTTCGTTTGTCACCGCTGGCAGCACCTCATAACACTACTAAATCGCTGCAAAAAGTCATCTTCCTTAGTAAATTCATATTTGTTAAGTACAAAGCACCTATGTTTAAAAGACAAGCATAGATACTATTGACCATATTATGGCTAACAATAATATGTCTGTACGTCAGAAACCACAACAGTGAAGGCCATGTTATTATATCATATATTCACACTAACCTTTTAACAAGAGGTTTATTTATGACCACAACATAAATGGTGAAGAATGTAGTCTTTTCGTTTTAGTATGCCAATAGCGGTCATTGCCCTTTCCCAAATATCTCTTCATATGAACCCAAACAATCCATACTATTATAATATTATAAATGCGAATGTAACTCTGTTTGTTTGTTACCTTTTCATGACTGAACTTACGTAGATGTTTGACATGGAGATAGTTTGAGGCCCTAGGACTAGGACCTTTTTTTGTCCCGGTATTGTGTTCCCTTCGGATGATAAACACTGTTTTGTTATTCATTAGTAAAAACGTTAGGTATCACAATCGATTCAGGATAGCAATATTTCAGATTTTTTAAATTAAGAATGATAGAAAATGTAGGTGGGTCAATGGCCACTATTATCATGGTAAAATCATCATCATCATATCAGCCGAAAGACGTCCACTGCTGAACATAGGTCTCCCTCAAGCGTCGCCACATTGACCAGTCCCGTGCGTCTTGCAACCAGCGGATCCCCGCAACCTACCAACCCCGCACCTGGTGGGAGGCTTTCCAACGCAACGTCTACCGGTTCGCGATCGCCACTCCAGAACCTTTCTGCTCCATCGGTCATCCGTCCTGCGAGCAATGTGCCCTGCCCACTGCTACTTAAGTTTGGCAATTCTTCGGGCTATGTCGATAACCCTGTTTCTCTTACAGATCTCTACATTTCTGATTCGATCACGCAAGGAAACGCTGAGCATAGCCCTCTCCATTGCCCTTTGAGTGACTGTAAGCTTTCTGATGAGGCCCATTGTAAGCGACAACGTCTCAGAGCCATAGATCATCACTGGCAACACACACTGGTCATAGACTTTCGTCTTGAGACACTGTGGCAAATCGGACGAGAAGATACCGCGCAACTTCCCGAACGCTGCCCAGCCGAGTCGGATTCGACGGTTGACCTCTTTCTCGAATTTGGCCCTACCCAAGTACCACAACTTCGAGTGTAGAGTCACCAATCTTGATAGGAGTGGGTGTTACATGGTCATTCACCATGACCTTGGTTTTGTCCATGTTCATTTTAAGACCCACTCTTTCGGAAGCTCTACTGAGGTCATCGAGCATTGTACTGAGGTTCTCCATGGTCGTGATCCTCAGCTATGACCAATATGTCGTCGGCAAACCGAAGGTGAGTGATGTACTCGCCATTAATGTTGATGCCCAGCCCTCTCCTGTCCAGAACCTTGAATACATCCTCCAGCGCAGCAGCGAACAGTTTCGGAAAAATGACGTCTCCCTGTCTCACGCCACGCTGGAGAAGGATTGGTTTCGAGGTCTGATCCTGAAGACGGACTGACATGGTGGCGTTTTTGTACAAACACTTCAACACCTCAATTTGCCTTTTCGGAATCCGGCTTGTTAGGGAGGGTGGAAATCGACAAACCTGCGACCGAGACGATTCGTGATGATTCTTGAAAACAACTCGTAGACATGGCTAAGAAGTGTGATTGGCCTGTAGTTCTTCAGCCGAGCATTTTCGTCCTCCTTGAAGAAGATTACCACCACACCCCTGCACCATGCCTCTGGCGTTTTGCCATCGAGTATGACGGAATCAAACAGCTTCTGAAGGGCCTTAAGGACGGTTTCCCACCCACCTTCAGGAGTTCGGCCGTGATTCCGTCGTCAACCAGCGCCTTGTTGTTCTTAAGCTGTTTCAGAGCCATCCTAATCTCGTACAGACTGACGTCTGGGATATCTTCGGTATAGTGTCGGGTCAATCTAGCTCTTGGGTCGTTTGCTAGATTCGCAACGGGCTTGCTGATTGATGTTTACAACTGCCCTTAGAATGTCTCGATCTCCCTCAGAAGCTCCGGTTCGGCGGATACGGTCCTGCCCTTGTCGGTCTTCAGTTTCTTGAGCTGGCTCTGCCCAATAGCCAGATCTCTTGAAAATACCTTGAAGCCTTTATTTCGCTTAATCGCGTCTTTAATACGCTCGGTATTAAAGCGGCGCAGGTCTCTTTCCAAGGATTTTGAGATCTTTCTATTGAGCTGCCGGTATTTGCACGCCTCATCTGAAAACTGCAGGATCATCTCACGCCTCTCCTTCATAAGCTTCAGAGTATCTGTACGACGGGTCTCGAAATACGTAGACCCGACCGTATGGACAGCTTCCACGAACCCATCGCTGTATTCGTCCACGGAGCTCCCTAGGCACTCGAAACGATTCTGGAGTTAGAGCTGAAAGCTTTCGGGGTTTTGGATCTGGATCTGTGCCTGACGGAGCGTGGAATTCATCAGTCGAGACCTTTCAAGCTTAATATTAATGTTCAATGTGCCTCTTACCAAGCGGTGATCGCTCCCGGTTTTCACCGAATTGATCACAGAGACATCATTGACCATTTGCTTCTTGGTTGAGATGATGAAGTCGATCTCATTTTTTGTTGCACCATCGGGGCTTTGCCAGGTCCACTTTCTGTGTTCACGCTTTTTGAAGAAGGAGTTCATCATATAGAGGCCCTCCTTCTCCATAAAACTGGCCAGTAGATGACCCCGGTGGTTCCGTCATGCCTCTCCAAATTGCCCCACTTGCAGCTCATCCTCGTCTCTTTTGCCCAGTTTCGCATTGAAGTCCCCCATGACAACGGTGAAGTGAGTTTTGAAACCATGCGTGGCTCTGGAGATATCCTCATACATGGTCTCTACCTCTTCGTCGGGTCGTGCGGAGGTTGGGGCGTAGACCTGTAAGATATTCAGCGAATATCTTGAGGATATTCTAAATATAAGGTATGCCACCCTGGTCGACACACTCTCGATCTTCACAACTTTGTTCACAAGGGACTTGTGGACGATAAACCCGACACCCCTGGGACTGCCGGTCACCCTCTCGGAAATAGAGCAGGTTACCGGATTTGTGGATAATCGAGTCCTCACCCTATCTTCGGACTTCACATAACCCTAAAATACTCCACCGTAACCTGCTCAATTCCTCCTCAAGTTCGGCCATCTTCTCGTCGGTCCGGAGTGTTCGCGTGTTATACGTTGCCAGGTCCAGTCGTCCGCGTTTATTGGGGTAGCAGAATCCACTCCGGAGATTCTTCGCACCCCTTGCCACGCCATCGCCTCGACCGCTACCGTCGTCGAGAGTAGACGGGCTGCCGGGCACTCGGGGCCGTTTTTTATTTGTGCTATTCATTTTGGGGGGTTTGCCGTAACCGCCACGCTTGGCAGGCGGGTTGGCGATAGCAGTTTGTTCTTAAAGTGAACAGAGAATGCTGCTGCCTATTCTCTGGTGTTTCCCTTAGTCACCTCTTACGACACCCACGGGAAGATATGGGATGGTGAAATTCTATATGTCCGTCACCATATGGTACCTTGATAAAATGCTAAAGGTATATCATACCATTAGGGCTAGAGACACACATTTTAATGTGAATGGTAAGCCCAACTTTAATCAGAAGAAATAACTATGTAAAAGTTTTTTTTTTTACTTTACATTAAGGGTTTTCGACGGTGTTTAACAAATGATTATCAGGATCTAAAGAAATTCTAATTTTCTTTAGAAAATTGGAATTAAGCATTATGCATAAGCAGTTGCTAAACAGCATAATTTTTTTATATATATAAGGATTAGATAAATACAAGAAAATCTTACCTTTAGTGGTCTTGTTATAGTGACAGTCTCAATGACTGTTGTTGATGCCATTGTCAATTATATTCTCTCCTGCAAAAGGTACAAAGTTTTTTTATTAGGAATTAATATGCAACAGATTTAAAGTATAAATATTTTTTAACCTTGATACCAACAATCCAGCAGTAAGGCGTGCACACTATGCAAAATACGCCCTTGGACACCAGTCCGTTTAACCAGTTAAAGCCGTTTATATAAATCATTTATATATTGATTTATATAAACTAATTGAAGTTTCAATAAAAATATAAGAAAGTAATTTTAGGTTTTGTAATTTTATTTCTTATTTTATATATATTATGTGAGGGCCATCCAAGGATAACGAGGATTCGTTATCCTTGGATGATCCTATATGCTTTTACAAACTGCTGTTGTGTTTGTGGTTGATCATAATGCCCATTGTCTTTATCTTCTATCAACAACAATGACACTTTCAATGCTTTAAGATGGTAAATAAGTGAGAGCTGGTAAACAAAGTTGTTGAGAATTTTAATGAATTCCATTGAGGTTTTATTCTAGAGAAGTACAAGCTGGTACTCAAGAACTCAACAGTATGCAGACAATGATAAGAAAATCAATATGAAATAATCTTTTGAGTAATTCTAAATGAAACAAGCTTAAGTAATAATAAGAAGTAGAAATTCAGCTTTTTTTTTTCATTGCTCTTTTTACACTCTTTTTTTCATATAAACTTTAACTATACCACTAACTCTTCTGTGCATGCATTATGATTTAAAAAGGGTACAAAATGTTCTCCTCACATATTATTTCTAAAACATGAAGACAATATGAACAGGCAGAAATAAAATCTATTTATTGACCATATGGTGAAGTACATTTTTACTTTCAAGATCATTTCAATGCAGAAATTAAAACTTTATAATATTTATACTAAACTGGACACTAGCCTTGACCAAGTCTTATAGTTAGTGATGATTCACAAGCATGAGTGAAATATTAATTCACTGTTTTCAAGGGCATAGGGTACACATTTCTGTAGTTTATATGGTCACTGCATAGGTAAATAAATAGGCAAAGTTCCAAGGTCATTACAGAATACATATATTTTACAAAAAATAACACAATTTTTTTTCGCTTTTAACTTCTGTACGAATAATAGAAATTTATGTTATCACTTTGAGATTATTTTGTTAATTTATTACAATTATTTAAATATCAATAATCGTGTAGATAGATTTCAACTTAACAGTGGAAAAACAAATAAATTATTTAATACTTACATGAACGAATTTTATTTAAAAAAAACACAAAGCCGTGATGTGTTCACGATTTCTCCTAACAGAAATATTGTTATTGAGGAAAGGTGGGATACGTACGCGAAATTATAACATATACTGTCTTTCACAATACATTACGACATTAAACAGCCAGAAATTAACATAGAACTAGATTTCACGAGTGATCGAACGTTTATTTCACAAATAAATAATAATTCACTTGACAAACAATGTATGACAGAAGTAGAGACAGGAGACAGCCAGCAGCAACCAGCAAGCGCGCGGCGGAAAGCGTGTGTTATAGAGTAGTAGAGCTCTACCTTTCAAAAATCGATATTGATTCATCAAAAATAGTATTTTTAATACAAAGACGAAAAATATAAAAATAACAAAGTGATATCGCGTACTTGATAATCGTAAAAATATTAATTTTATATTAACTATAAAAACATGGGAGTGGACTCCAACATAGTTGGGAAAAGGATAAACAGATGATGATTAACTATAAAAACAACAGTGTAGTCTATTTGGCCAACCTATTGTAGGCTCTTTTCATCAGTATAAGTTATTTCATTAGTAAGTGTTTGCTTGGTGTATTGTGTTTTACACAATTTAATAAGCTGCAAACTCCAAACTCACACAAGCCTTTCGTGCACACAGTGTTTTTCGGCCGTGGGTCCCGTAAACCATAAAAAAATTATAAGTAATGGCAAAACAATATTTTATCTAAATTCCGGTTAATTTCGATATCGACAGCCTTTTCATGTTTGCTTAATTGATTATTTAAATAAGCATTTTACATGAAGTTGCTCATGCACGTGATAAATTCATGGAGGAACCCCATGTATAAGTATTGATATAATATGTCAAGATGGTCACTGGTTATTTACTATGTATCAGAGTTCCTATGTATGTGGTGTATAAGGGAAAGGTTTTATGAATAAAAGCACAGAAAGACAAGACTAGGTATTTATTTCAATTAGGCTTGTCAATTAATTCATACTGAGGCTCAAGATAGCTTACCGCCCGTTCGCTAAACCTAGTTCTCGTGGAGAAGAAGGGCAAGAAACTCCACGGAAGCTCTTATATAGTATTTATAGATATCTTTTATAATCATATAAATATTGTTTATCACAACAAAGATCCAATTCCACTATTACTAATAGATGATGAATCTTATATCATTTCACATGACGTATCATATTATGGTCATTAGGAATAAATACCATAATATGAAACAGATAGATTTACAACACAACCATTAGCAATAATCAAGTTATAATATGAAATAACTTACGTGAAGCTTGTGTAGTGCATCTTTTCACAAAATATAACAATTCAGGAAAACAATATCACAATATAATATCTGATCTATACTGGCTTGTAGTTCACAACCAAGTGTCCAATCAACTTACAAATTACCCACTATTTATAGTAACGAGTCGACTTGTCTCAATACGTCAAATGCTAGAAAATGGTGCGGTATCCCCACCATTTTCCACACTGCTATAAATAATCTCACAATTAGGTCAATAATCAATTCTTAAGTAATGAAACCTTTTTAAAACGTATCAAGTCAAATAAGGAATTTAATATCGCCCATTTAGTCATTCTTATTCAATATTCGAAAGAATATTGATACTAACTGACAGTCTTGTATCAATTGTCTCAAATGACTTATAATACTAAAATAGCAATATAAAATCCAGGATACATCATAATGATCATTACAAATTACTTAATACTTTATAGGAATATCATGACTGTGGCTTTAATGTAAATTTAGAGTTATTTTCTGTCCACACAACAATATTTACTTAAGTGGGTACTCTAACAATTGTAGGTATTTGACAACACAATAATAATTTAGATAGGTACTTCGACATTTGTCGGTAGATGCTTAATAAATATGACAGTTTGTATTTTGTAAAGAAAGAAAGAAAGTTGTACCAAACCATTGTTCTTAAAAAGTGAAAATTAATGATTTAATGACGTCACACGTACTTCATATTCTAACACACGCATATGTTATTTACATGAAGATCATGTCAAATAACAACAAATAAAAGAAATTTTTTTTTTTTTGGTTTTGCGGTAATCACACACTGAGAAAACAGTCACTCATGGTGACAAAACTGTATCAAATCCACACTGCATCGTACTAAAGTGACTATTCTTTACCAGGAATGATCCTTTATCACAGAGACTTTTTATACGCTAGACAGAACGTATTTATGACGAAAAAGAAACAGGTGTTTCGTTCTTGCTTATAGAAAAACTCTATGAAAAAAAGAGACAAACACTACCATCTTGAATGTCAGAGTGACAACTTTTCAGTCATTGAGGTCATCTTTCGGATACCAGCTGTAATTTAAGATTTTCGATGTTTCCACGCATTTTTTAACAGGAAGAAACTTGTTGATTAGTTATTTTAATGATCCATGGCATGTGTGGTTATTGGTTGCAAGAGTAGAATGAGCATATTATCAGGCAATAATTAAAGGGTAACTTTCCAAAGGTGAGTAATCGTCTAGCATACTGAAACTATTGTGCAGATTCCTTCCATAGGCTATCTAGATTAAAGTAATCTTAGTTCTTAATACGTCGAGGAAGTTATTTATGGAATGGTTTCATTTAAACCATTCCATTTAGTGCAATAATAAACTTTATGTGTTCGCTGATAGAGCTATGACAGTTTACGTACTTAAGTTTTGATTTGATTAACAACATGTTAGAGATGAACAACAGTCAAAAGAAAAAATATCGATAGTATTTGTCCAGTCGTACGAGAGCATAACAAAAACTTTCACTTTAATAACATGATGTAGTATTTGCGCTAGCTATTATTAAACATTATATACAACATGTATAATGCATAGAAAAGTTATAAAAGAGTGGAAGTGTACTTGTACAATGAGGAGATTACACGACCACTCCTTATATAATTATAAAGAATCTCTAAAGAAAACATAAAAAAAGCCTGCAGTCAGGGAAATACGGTCGCGAATTATGACTCCTAATCCTTTTTGATGATACAATAGCTTTAGAAGCACAAGAACCCTCAAAAGATGCTCAAAATTGCGATGTCAACAGAGGCCTAGTGTACAAATTTGACAACTATAAATGTAAAAACAGCACAGTATGTATCTTTATTTTTCAGTTTATGGAATATCTTTTAAATTAGTTCATTATTGGAGCAGGGAATAGGCGATAGCCAAACCTCTAATTAGTCTTAAATATGTTCCGTCTAGGTATACAATGTCTCTGGTCACTGCTGTAACTTAATTCGTTGTACAAACCGTGTTACCTGGCCAAAATTTTCCATCTTCCAAATTTATTGAGTGAGTTATGCATAGTTGTAATGGCCAGACTCTGAAAACATCGATTCAAATTCGAATACTCGATTGCTAACATTTTTGTTTAGTCTGTCTGGTCAAAATTTTCTAAAGCTTTGGTTCCCGTCAGGGTAATATGTATTCTGTGCTTTGGTTTGACAGACTCAATTCAAAAATGTAATGTCAAAATATCAATTTACGGTTGATTTTGGCTGTGGCTGTACCGATCATAAATTCCTAACCTGTCAGCGAATGTGAAATATCCTTGTTTGCCGCTTGGTGAATGGGTGGTGGTTGTTATCTTTACTTGGCGCGAAAATACTCTGTTATTACATTTTAGTGCAACTTGCAAGCGCCTTTTGATCATGGCGGTTGTTAAATCTTTAATGATACGGGGCATTCGTAGTTTTGGGCCTGATGATGCCGACGAGCAGGGCATTTCTTTTGAAAGTCCTCTAACTCTGATACTGGGGCAAAATGGATGTGGTAAAACAACTATCATTGAAGCTGTGCGTTATGCCATCACGTCTCAAATGCCGCCAGGAATGGGTCATGGTGATAGTTTTGTACATGACCCTAAAGTAAACAGAACGACTGAAGTTCTGGCACAAATAAAACTGAAGGTACGTACATCTTACTCAAGTACTTTGCTATCCAAGAAAAAGCAACAATTTCTCCATACAGCAGCCAGGGTAGAAAATCAATTATCTAACACGATTCTTTGTTCTCTCTGGAAGCTGCTGTCTTAGGTTTACTTGAATATATTCAGTTCCATAAAGTATTTATTATACCGAACAAGTGCGAGTCTGACTCGCGCACGAAATGGTCCGTACTATTATCGCAAACACGGCAAAAAAAACACGTTTGTTGTATTTATTTAATTTATGGCCCTACTTCAATATTTATTTAATTCTGTTTTTAAGGTTCCGTACCCTAAAGGGTAAAAACGGGACCCTATTACTAAGACTCCGCGGTCCATCTGTCTGTTTGTTTGTCTGTCACCAAGCTATATCTCATGAACTGTGATAGCTAGACAGTCGAAATTTTCACAGATGATGTATTTCGGTTGCCAGTATAACACAAAAAACAGAATAAAATAAATATTGAAATGGGGCTCCCATGCAACAAAACGTGATTTTTTGCCGTTTTTTGTGATAATGGTACCTTCATGCGTGAGTCTAACTCGCACTTGACCTGTTTTTTAGTATTTGTTGTTATAGAGGCAACAGAAATACATCATCTGTGAAAGTTTCAACTGTCTGGCTATTACGATTCATGAGATACAGCCTGGTGACACGCAGACATATAGAAATAGGACAGGAGTCTTAATAATAGGGTCCCATTTTACCCTCTGGGTACAGAACCCTAAAAAAAATACTTGATGAAAATTAATAAGTACCCAACTAAATTATTAATGGGCTGACTCTAAAATAAGTTTTATATTATTAGTTCTATGTTCCTATTTCAGCTTTCAAATGCAAAAGATAAAAATATGGAGGTAACAAGATCAATGAAGGTTGTGTTACAAAAAAAGAAAGCAACTTTCCGTACTCTTGATTCCTTACTGTCGGTTACTGATGAGAATGGGAAGACAAAGGATATATCTAAAAGATGTGCTGATCTTGATGCGGTTCTACATGACGAGCTTGGTAAGTAATTTGACTAGCTGTCTTTATAGAGCAGTAGAGGCCTAGTCGCCCAGCCGCGACTTACAAGTATAGGTCCTAAACCCTGGCAGGCGCTTTACTTTGTGTTAATTACTTCATCACCACTGGTCAACTGTTTTAGAACCAAAAATTCAAAGACATGTGACATCCACCAACCTGCACTGGGCCTGCTTGGTGGATTACAGCCCATTCCCTCTCACAGAGGGGAGGCCTGCATACACAACGGGACAAATTCGAGTGTACCTGCAGAAAAGGGGTCCATTTATTCTATCCTAGCTGTCTTTATAAAATATATTTCTACACTATAGTTTGATCAAGACCGCTGTACCCTGCCTTAGGTATGTGTATGCCGAGATGGGGGGGCAACGCAGTTTGATAATCTTGTCAAACCTTTAATAATAAATTTGCAGAATAACTCTCATTTAAGTTCCTATGGTGAAACGGAAGATGACGTTGAAGCAGAATCTATGTCAGAATATATATGATTATATGTTTTATTCTGTTTAATTTTGGGTCTGATATTTTTTTTTTATTTCCTTTTGCAATCTATTCCTAAAACATTCAGCAAACGGTTAAGAACGTAATATTTGGCTTGGAAAGCAGGCAGTCCAGTAACATACAGCCTTATTATATTTTCTCATCCTCCCTACTGTGGAGCTGTGCTCTTTCATTTCAGTAGAGTGAATTTAGAGACACTCTTCATTAAGAGCGTTGCTAGAATGTTTGGATGGTTTACTAGTGTCTTCTTGTAGCCCGTCATAGAAAATTATGATTTGTTCTTTGATGGTTTGAAATCCAAGATCGTGGTGCAACTGCTGGTTTGTTACAAACCAAGGGGCATTCATGATAAGTCTTAACATCTTTGATTGGAACGTCTGTAATATTTCAATGTTTAAATTAGAGGTGGTTCCCTAGAGCTGTATCCCGTAAGTCCAGACAGGTTTCAGTATGCACTTGGTATAACAGTTATTTATTTTCTAGCGACAGCTGAGATTTTTTGTTGAAGAACCAGTACATTTTTGGGAGTTGGATGCCTAGAGCTTTGCACTTGGTAAATATGTGGTTTTTCCATGTCAGGCGACTATCTCAATAGAGTCGCAAGTTATTTTGCTTCTTTTGCTTGTGGAATTTGCACCTTGTTCAACTTTACTGGAGGGCAAGTGTTATATCTCAAAGCAAAGGTCACAGAACAGAGAAAGACAGTATAAATCGCATATCGCTTCATTAGTATTGGAATCACCGTACCCAAACTCGCACATATACAGGATAATTGTATTTCGTCACACTAAGAAATCTTTAGTGTGATTGGTAGTTTAATTTTTAGAAGAAAGTAGGACATGTCAATCGTCGCTTATTTGAAAATAAACCACAGTTTTATGGCCATAGAGTTAGTTTATTTATTTTATTAATTATTTTTATGAAAAAAAAAACGTTGGCCCACACTAGGAATTTCTTCCTGTATCGTGGGTGCGTTTACAAACATAAACTCACATACACAACACCCAGAGCCGGAACAACTATCTGTAGGTCATACAAATATTTGTTCCGTGCGGGAATCGAACCCGCGACACGCAGCGCAGCAGTCAATCGCTCAACCACTGCGCCAACCGTGCGCCCAAATTTGTTGTAATGGAATATTAATTAAGCTTTATCTTTTTCCAAAAATTGCCTGACTTTTACTTAAATACGAGTAATATAACCCTACCTAAGGTTTTACATTCTGACTGTACAAAATTTGCTTAAAAAAAGGATTCGTCCGAAACACCACTCAAAAATATTAATATTAATGAAATATCTATTTAGACCGGATCGGACGAAACACAGCGGCCGAACACCTACTAAGCCATGAAAATAAACAAAACAGAATACGAGGGCGGCACTGAAAATTTCGGGAATCAAGGAAGTGACACAACATTACTATTTAAAAATGTATTTATTGCTTTTCGAAGTATTCTCCTCGAAATTTGACACATTTTTCCATACGATGGAACCAATCATTGAAGCAACCATTCCATTCGGAAGTTGGGGTCTCCAAAATGGCCGTTTTGTAGGCGTCCACTTAGGTGATGAAAACCTCTGACCACGCAATTTATTCTTTATTTTAGGGAAAGTATACAAATCATTAGGTGGGGGCTATACGGCGGATGGTCTAATAATTCTATGTTTTCTTGCTCTAAAAACTCTTTTGTTCTGTGCGCGGTGTGAGAAATCGCATTGTCGTGATGGAGGATGATGCGGCGGTTGCAGTTCTCTTTACGGTGTTCAGAAACGACCTGTGGCAAACAAATCCTAGCATACCATTCTGCATTAACCGTTCTTTGTCCCTCAAGAGGAATAGTCGCAACATGGCCGGTTTTGGAGACAAACGTGGCCACCATTTTTTTGCAACACTCCGTGAACGAACAATTTTTGTTGGCTTTAACTCATTTTCGAACACCCAAACTCGTGACTGGTTTTTTGTTTCGGGTTCGTACGCGTATATCCAGGAATCGTCACCTGATACAATGTTGTATACAGCATTTGAGGATCCTGCGTGGAATCTTTCGAGAGTTCTGACGCACCAAGTAACGCGAGCCGCTTTTTGCTCTTCACAGAGCGAATGCGGTATCCATCGGGAAAACAACTTTTTGACACCTAATTGTTCATGCAAGATTATTTGTATTTGACTCATGCCAATGTCTAAAGTTGCTGAGCTTGACACGTCCACGTTGAAATTCAGCAAACCAGCGATAAATTGTGGTTTTGGATGGGGCTTCTTCATCAAATGCAGAAATCATCCGGTCAACACACTGTTTTTGTGTTAAACCACTTCGAAAGTCATAATAAATCATCGCTCTTCAATTTTCTCGAGTCAATTCCATTTTCTCAACGACTAAACAAGTTTGACAAAACCTTGTGACAAGACCGAGAATCTTTTTTTAAATAAATAAATGGTATTCGATTTTTAAAACCAAGGAGTTTTCAATTAAAAAGATTTTAATATGACAGGAATAGTGGAAATATTCCATTCCCGATAATTTTAGTGCAGCCCTCGTAACTGGGATTTTTTAAATGCTTAGGTCTGTCTAATTTTAAGATTGAGACGATTAACTGTAATTCTTCTGAAACAGTGTTTTTTTTTTATTTCTTGTCGATTTAGTCTACGATTGTGATGATTTATTGTGATTATTTTGAAACAGTACTTTTTTATAATGCTTAAATCTATTTTAATCTAAGATAATTTCCTGTAACTATTCGAAAGCTGTGATATTTTTTAATGCTATTTTATTTTAAGAAAAACGTCTAATTTCTTGTAAGATTAAGATGATTTATTGTGATTATTCTGAAACGGATTTTTTTAATACTCAAGTCTGTTTTAGTCTAAGATTAAAATTATTTACTGTGATTGTTATAAAATGTGATTTTTTTCATAGAAATAGTAAACATTTATCCCTTAGGCAATCTTTTATTGCTGACTGTACCAAACATTCCCATGGACCCGTAGGGAAAGAAAATATTTCATATTTTAAAATGTGGTGGACCTGTTGGGAAGTAAAGTATTTTTCGAGAATATTAGACTCTTGGACCTCTGGGAACAACCCATCAAAGCTTAAGTGGGATTTAATTAATACAAATTAAAATGA
The DNA here is from genome assembly GCA_947562075.1 of Orthosia gracilis. NCBI lineage: Eukaryota > Metazoa > Arthropoda > Insecta > Lepidoptera > Noctuidae > Orthosia > Orthosia gracilis. The sequence goes on along the minus strand of OX387275.1, from coordinate 30,834,481 downwards.
AACAATGGTTTAATTAATTACATAAGTAAAATCAGCTAAAGCAAAAGCTTAAGTGGGATTTAATTAATACAAATTAAAATGAAACAATGGTTTAATTAATTACATAAGTAAAATCAGCTAAAGACAAAAATACACAGATTATTGGGCAATCTGAATTCACGAAACCAACTTTCTTATAGGTTTGAGACTTCGTGAATTACACTTGTTCGATTAACCTTTCCTCGATTAGAATATTACGAATAGATAACCAATATCCATGTTATATTTATTTCAAACTTGGTTAAGGCAGAATTAGAAGAAAAAAAGGTTTGAATACTGCAATGTGTTTGATTATTAATACTGAATCACCAAAAAATGGCACACTTGTTTAATGTTTTCCGATATAAAACAAAAAAACAATTTAAGTTTAAAATATCGATAACGCCAATCTCTAATTGAGTAGATGACTATGATGTTGGAATCTTAGAGAACAATATGTTTGAGTTTAAAAGAAATTAGACCATAAATTTAACAACATAAAATCAACTTTTACTTGTCTTGTTTAATAAAATATAGTTTTGCAAATTTTAATCGAAATAAAATCAATTAAGACTGCCCGATCGCGATGGTATGACATACCTCCATTTGATAAATTTTTGGTTCTGCTATCGTGTTTACATTCTAAAACAGCACAATAGGGCATTCTTATATTTTCTTGTTTCGAGTTCTTTTCATCGTGACGGTTTTAATAAGACTGATGTGCGTAGTTTGTGCGCGGAAGCAGACATATGCGGAACTGCGCAATACTCGGGGTACGCGGGCCTCGCATACAGGCGAAGGCGATTTTTTTGTTCTGTGTGTGACCTGAACAGATTTTGTTTTATTAGCTTTGATACGCCAGAATTCTAGTCATTCGGAGATGGTATCTAAACAGATTTGAAGCATGTGGCTAGCTTGTAATAGATCTTCATGGACAGTTAAGGCTGCTGTGTCATCAGCAAAGGAGCCTATTACGACTCGTTCCGTCATAGGAAGATCTGAAGTGAAGAGCAGGTACAAGGTCGGGCCAAGATCGCTTCCTTGGGGCACTCCTGCATGGATTTTGTGGAGGTTTGTTGAGTCCTCGTCTTGCTTGACATAGAAGTACCTGTCTTCAAGATATGACTTAAGGAAGATGAAGTAGTTTGTCGGGCGATCCTTTTTTTATTTTACAAAGCAAACTGTCATGCTAGACTCTGACGAAGGCCTGAGATATGTCGAGGAAGGCCGCACAGCAATACTTCTTATTTTCGTAAGCTTTGTGGATATTTTCAACGTTGCCATGCTTCTGCCTAAAACCGAATTGATGGTTAGGTTTGATTTCCATGACTTTCGACAGAATGGGTAGCAGGCTGATTGGCCTTTACGATGAGACTTCTTCTGGAGTTTTGCCAGGTTTAAGGATCATTATGATTTGTTCCACTTTCCATTGCTGTGGGAATATACCTCTTTTCAGGATACAGTTGAACAATTGTGTCAAAAATAAATAGCTCAGATAAAATTTTGGCTAAGGTAATTAGGTCATATCCTGACCTTATTTCGATTTAGGCGTTTTATGACAGCAGCGGTCTCTGTTTTCTTAATCTTTTTGATTGGCAGGTCAAGTTGGAGAGGTTATTTGATGAGCTCCTTGTAGTCGGTTCTTTCAGGGCTTTGGACAGGGTTCAGTACGTCATCTAAGTTATAAGCAAAGGCATCTGCTTTTTCTAGGTCCCTTAAAATTAAATATAAAATAAAAAACATTAAAATAAAAATAAAAGTTTTAATTAAACTTACCTTGTTAATTATTTCACTTACCATATATGTCCTATGTTACTGGGTTTGGTTCCCGCACTTAGTCCTTCGGGTGGACCATTGTGCGTACAATCACTTACCATAATATTAGTATAATATTTCCTAATATTTATACGAAGCTATATCTGTATCATAGATATAATAAACAAGGAGATATGCCCGGTAGACGAAAATATATCGGAAACCTGTGTCTCCAGTTTGCCCCTACCACACGGCAACTACTACACATGCAGTTCAGTAAAGGCAATAGATACGCAGTCGCGCACACACCCGCATTTCTTAAATCAGAACGTACTACACAATAAATTATAAACCTTATCCCTTCTAGTACAGCGTGTATATACCAATCACCGTACAAATTACGCACACAAAAACATCAGTCGCTATCGTTGTGCTATGCAAAAGCAATTTATTTTACATACACGCTAGTGATTGACTAAATCGGAAACTTATCGATTCACCCATTTATTATTGTACAATTTTTTTTCTTTACTTGAAAATAAATAAAAAACGGTTTGTCCAGAAAATTTTATAGTTAAAACAAATATGCAGCTAAAAATATAAATTATTAAGTAAATCAAAAAATTCAAACAATCAAAAATCCGGTTACTTTGGTTTAGGCTTTCATAGTGTAATGTTTAATTTATTTTTAATGTAGCAAATTTTAATTGTTTTGTGCTGATATTATTGTTATTATGTTATGAGTCTGTTTTACTTGAAATAAATAAATTGAATTGAATTGAAACAGGAGATATTGTTGAACCCTGCTAGTGCTATGGTGTTTAATCACTGACCTGTAAAGTGGAGGTATTTGTGCAGCACTTGACACTTTGATATTATTGGGGTTGCATTTTTTGTCAAAAAGTTGGTTACGCATTTCTCTACTACACTGTAAAATAATCAAAATAAGTAATACACATTATTTCGCATCGATTTTCCAACCGGTTGAAAACAGTTGACGAATTGAAAATAAAATATAATAACAATATTTCATTCGTCATCGACATTGTTATCGATAGCCTACGTTAGTGGATCTGCACAAGCACATCACTAACTCGTCGCAAGGAGCAGCGGCCGTACTACGCGATGCATCCGCTCAATGATGTATCGTTTTGTGATTTTTACATTGCTTGTCCAGTCACTTAGCGACAAACTTAGGTAATGGTTAGGAAGCAATGTATTTATTGCAAAAATAGTACAGTCGCTGTGATATTTCAATACAAAAATAACATAGTAGAAGCAAGAAATATTTTACGATTTGTTGTTTTTCATGATTTTAAAGACAAATAGAGTGAAATACTTGTACTCACTTATTGTAAGTGATTCTATGATTTACAAAGTTTTGGTTTAGGCTTCGCTTTTTACAAGAAACCACTGAACAACACGGCATTCTTGTAATTTTTCACGATGACGGTCGAAAGCGCACTGTTTAGCGGAGACCGGCCATTTGCCTGTGACATGCTCAGTCAGCCCACGTCGCGCGGACACCGACACGCCCCCTTGCCACTTCTCCTGTATTTTATATTTCTATGATCTGTATAGTTTTATAATATCGTAAGATCCGTCCGACAATATGAATCTCATGTGAACTCATGCTCTTTTCTTCCCTTCCTCCGCCTCGCTGAGCCTTTCTAAGGTGCGTACAGTAGTTACGGTGAAACTGTAATCTACACTTATTAAGGGTGATTGGAAGTTGGGTGCAAAGCTTTAAGGCATAGATAGTACAGACAATTTAAGCCATGGTTTTCTTAGACGAAGTCTTACCATTTTTTTAAACCAAAAACGAATAATTTTTTTTCGAAATTTCCCAAAATTTTAACTTAACTGCTTATTTATGGTCAAATTGAACGAGAAATGAATTCATTTTTATTTTATTGAAGTAATGTGTAAGCAATCTAGCAAAACATGTTCTAGGCCTCTGTGTCGTTAGACGCTTCCATCACAAGTGCGTAACCATAACTCTGTGACAATGAATCAAGTAAATTGTTCAGCATTGCGAAGGAAGACTTGCGTCAGGTAAAACATGTACCTACATATACATCAATAAAGTAGGTATTTTGTTTTGATTAACCACGCAAATCCATTTATCATCTGTCATATCTTTTTACTAGCTTTTATGTAACTTGCAATTTTTGTTTGGATCAAATTTTGCAACAGAATTTATTTTCAGGTTCTTTTTATTCATACTTTTATTATGTGCATTCTACAGTTTATTTCCTTATTCAGTGTGTGCAAAAAACTAAAATGCTCAATTAATATAATCTTTTCATAAAAAAAACCGACTTCAAAAGCAAAACTCTAAAAAGCGCAAAATAACTTTCGTTTCGGAGTTTGGTGTCTTTGGTGCCTCTTGTTTTAATCGTATTGGGACACCGACTTCCGAATCGAAAGTTATTTTACGCTTTAGTGTTTTGCTTTAGAAGTCAGTGTAATTTTTATTAAAAAGTTTTTATGCCTCCTTTTTTAGTTTCGGCACTCCAACAAACTTCTGGGCCGCCCTGAAGTTGGTTTTCCGGATGCGCGAGGCACGAAACGCTGCTACATTTGTATAGATTTACTACTGCGCAGCCATTGTAGCCAACGTCAGGCCGGCCAAGAAGTTTGGCGATAATTATACCTAAAGGATTGACAAAATACCCATAATAACTCAATTTACACATTCGTGCTCTTTGTCGCTATGAAGTTTGATTGTATATTCCATATCTTGAAAACTGCTGAACCGATTTTGATGAAACTTTCACTATTCCCTTAGTTGAGAACTATTTTCGGAGATATGCGTGGACAAACATACATACATACACTTATATTTGGCACATGTGTTTGAAAACCCATACAGAGTAACATATGTGTATATTGTGCCATTCCAACAATATTACATATGTATGTGTCAAATTGATTACCTCCTTTTTTTTAAAGTCAGAAAAAAAACATACCGTTACCATGACTGCCTAAAACTCCAGTTCACTAAATTAGTAAATAATTTCCAGGTGTATCAAAGGCAATCCTGAATGCAGTCATATTTTGCCACCAAGAAGAAGCAAGCTGGCCTCTTGATGAAGGCAAGAAGGTTAAAGAGCGCTTTGATGAAATATTTGATTCAGAAAAATATAGCAAATGTTTTGAACATATCAAGAAAATTCGAAAAGGTTATGCTACAGACATCAAAATTCTGTGTGAGTTATAACATTATCAAAACTAATAAAAGCTACAATTCACACCTCCACATTCACCACTCTTACACATATGAAAGAGCTATTGTTTATTTTGTCTCATTACTTCTCCAACTTCTGACCCTCTGATTTAACATTTGATATGGACACAAGTGTTTTAATACCAATAAAGAATTTCTCTATTTAATTATGTTTTAAGTAGACATAAGTGGACCATCCATAAATAAACTAAAATTTAATTTCTTTCAAAATATGTTTGAAAAAGAAAGAAATATTATCTAATTGCGATAATCCTAATTAAATTTGGGTTTTTTTACTTATAGCTGATAGAGTTGATGTTTTGGAAGAACAGAAAAAGGATCTTGATAAAAAGAAACTGGATGTTGTCAACACTGAGACTAGAATCTCTGAAAATGAATTGAAGCTCTGTGAAATGAAAAAGGAAATAAAACCCATCGAAGAAAAATTGAACTCCATCAAAACCCTTGAAACGACATTGAATACTTATGATGCTAAATTAGGGAAATTAAAAGTGAAGTATGTTATTTGTATTGATCCAAATAAAAAAATAAAATAAATTACCCCCAGCAATGATGCAACCTGTGATTGGGTTGCAACTATCATCGTTTGCATTTCCTGATTTATTTTTGTTACTATTGGCAAGCATATAAATTTGCAATTCATAATTATGATGTTTCCAACTTCTTTTATTATGAACCAATTAAAATTTCAGACTGGAAAACTGCCATAAAAGAGAAGAAGAACTGAAAAAAGATATCAAAAATGTATTTGAAGGCTCAGTAGCAGAGTTGAAAGAAAAAATTTGTAAGAAATAATATTTTAACATTGTTATACAAAAATATCAGATACTACAATAAATTGGTAATATTAAAATTATTATATTTTTAGGCAACTATGAAGCTACTGTGAAAGCCAATCAAAAGGAACTTAAAGAATCTTATTCAAAAATTACTAATTTCAATAATGAGGAGGAAAGGGTAGCCAATGAAAAAGATGCAAATAAGAGCAGACTTGAAAAATTAATATTGTTGGACAGCCAAAACGATAAGAAAGTTATTGAGCGAAATGAAATGATTGTGAAAGTTGCAGAATTAGCTGGTAAGACTGGCATTTTTTGTGTAATCTTTTATTTTACTAGTTGGGGTCAGCTCTCACTGAAATGCGATGCGACGATGATTTAAGAGGCCCGTAACCTCGCGCTACGCTGCGGAACGAGTCGTGCCGCGTAGTGCGGGCTTGCGGTATCTTGCACGCACGTCTACTATCAACGAAACATCGATCGATCACGACGCCGTAGTATTTAAAATCTCTCACTGAAATCTGAACCTTTTATGTAGTAGAAAAAGTTGTATTTTGTAACGCAAACTTAAAAAGTTCGCGCAGTGTCGTGTTGTTTCTAGGTGTGAGTTGATCCTCAGCATACAACTAATGTTTTTATATTTTTACAGGAGTTGATGAAATTGTATCAGTTCAGACTGCTGAGGAAGCAGATCAAGGAATGAGTAAAATAACGCAAAAGATTGAAAGTCTGAAACAGGAGCGTAGTGAACTAAAGGTAGAAGCTGACAAACAGGAGAACGAAAAGCAGTCATTAGTGGATGAAAGTCGCGTTGCTCTTGTGAGTATTATTTTTACCTACCCCCAAGCGTCGCCACATTGACCGCTCCCGTGCGTCTCGCATCCAGCGGATCCTTCACCAGGTCATCGGTCCACATAGTCCATCACAACTTTTCTGCGCCATCAGCGATCCGTTCTGCGAGCAATGTGCCCTGCCCCTTGCCACTTAATTTTGGCAATTCTTCGGGCTTTGTCGGTATCTCTGGTTCTCTTGCGGATCTCTAGATTTCTGATTCGATCACGCAAGCAAAACGTCTAGTATAGCCCTCTCCATTGCCCTTTGGGTGACTGTAAGCTTTCTGATGAAGCTCATTGTGAGCGACCACGTCTCAGACCATAGGTCATCACTGGTAACACACACTGTGCATAGACTTTCGTCTTTTTGTCGGGCAGTGATATTGAAATAAATTAACTTCAAGTCACGTAAGTCGGGGCCATAACAACTGGGCCACCACTGCTCCTGTAGTAGAGTTTATTGAAAGTATGTCTTAGAATATTTAAAATGCTTATATTATGATTTTTAGTCTCGTCACAACCAACAAATATCCAGTAAAGAAAAAGACATTGAAAAGAACAAGAAAGAAGTAACCAAACTGGAAAAAGAGATTGTTGCTGCTAACGAGTCAAAAGTACGTTTAGAGGCCGCAGAAAACAAACTCAAGGTTGCTGAAGAGTAAGCATCTGTAATTAAAAAATATTTGACAAATTTGTATATTATGGAAATAAAGTTGTCTCAAACCTCATTTAATAAACCCTGCGGTTTTACAATAATACAAGTACATACTTGGTCTATGTCTAAGCAGTTTCTATAAGCATATCTTCTAATTTAATTACAGAGATTATGAAAGAGTAGATAAAGAGTTAAACACAGAGGAACTTCAAAATCAAATCAACGAGGACGAAAAAGAATTAGAGACACATGATGAAGAACTTGATGTTATCGATAAAAAGGTAAGATAAACTTAATTTAATCAATGGTTTATCAATAACGAAGTTTCCGCCGAAGACATAAGGCTTATTTTTATGTTTATATCTTCAGATTGCAAAATTACAAAAACAAAGTGCCAAACTGAAAGAACGCGAGGTGAAAGAAGATTTGCTGAAGCAAAAGGATAAACAGTTAACTGTGCTTAAGAACAAGCATAAAACTTCGTTAACAGAACTATTGGGTACGATGCCAGAGAAGGAATTCGCAATCTCATTGAAAAAGCTCGAATCTTCCCTGAATTCAGAAGTCAATAAATTGAAGAAGACTTTGAACCAAAAGCAGACTCAAGTAAGTAATGTTGTCGTTGGTATTCTAAAATCTTCCTAAACATGAGTTCAATTCAGTAATATTTGTGTATAATTCAAGAGTTTATTCTCAAATTGTATCATATATTGAAAATTTATATAACTTCATCATTATCTTCCTGTCCTTATCTCATGTTACTTGGATTCGGCGCAACACATTTTCTTCTTCCATACCGTCACTCCCTTTTCTTTCATATCACTCCTAACATTGTCCTTCCATCTATTTTTATCCATATTATATTCATAACTCTTTTAGTAACTTGCGTTTCGTCCCTCCTAATCACATGATCATACCAGGACAAAACGGTTTTAATTTACATAACTTAAAAACTCCAAATATATTGAAACTTGTGTGTCGTTAGAAGATTCTTTACTGACTTTTTAACCGACTTCGCAAAAAGGAGGAGGTTCTCAATTCGACTGTATTTTTTTTTTTTTTTATGTTTGTTACCTCAGAACTTTTCATTGGGTGAACCGATTTTGATGATTCTTTTTTTAATTGAAAGCTGGTACTTGTCGTGTGGTCCCATTTAATTTTCATCAAGATCTGATGAAGAACTTCGGAGAAATACATCAGAACTCTTCAATAAATGACGGCAAATCACTCGGGATAAATCTAATCGCATGTCTGTTTATTGTTTACACCATTTCATAACATAACATCACACTGGTACGCTCTAAAGGGGTACGCAGGTGTGAACAGTTCACCCTGGTATTCTTTCATTGCACCGATTTTGTATAAGTTTCATGTCTTGGGTTAATCTATTCTAGCTTCACTTTGGGCACTATACGCGTAGGTACCTAGCCTATAGAACTGGTCTATTATGTACCACAACTAAAAAGTGGAAAATAAAAAACTTTTCTACAAAAATTACAACCGACTTCCAAACAAAAACACTACAAAGTAAAAAATAACTTCAATTTCGGAAGTCGGTGTCAAAAAATGAAGAAACGAAAACAGAAACACCGACTTCCGAAATTGAAGTTATTTTTTACTTTGTAGTGTTTTTGTTTGGAAGTCGGTTGTAATTTTTGTAGAAAAGTTTTTTATTCTGTGACTTGTCTTAAGGTTACGATTGTGATAACTATAACTTTCCATTACATAGTGTAGATAAGTACAAACAAAAAAGCGAAATTATAGACTTGTTAATTAATTATACGCTCAATATAAATAGTCCACAGAATCAATATTAGAAGATTTCGTAGGTGTTCCTCAAGGTTCTATACTTGGTCTATTTTTAACTGAGATTACAACATAACTAACGATGACTAGACTTATTGATAATTATATGTGTTAAATGTTATAATTTCTTCACAATAGGTAACTAAACTTGAAGAACAGCGAAAACATATTCGTGGCACATTAATGGAAAAGACCAAAGAACAAGAGGAGGCTGAAGAACAAATGTACAAAGTTTGCGGCACGTCAACTTATGAAAACACATTGAGTAAAATTATTGCTAATGTGGAGAAGCTGCAGGTTATTATGTTTTATTATTTTAACTCTAATTGCAACTGGACTCGTATTAACAAATGTTTGCACGGCAACATCTACCGAAATATTCCAGGTCACGGTCTACCTGCGTTCTGAATTTCATCCAAATCCACACCGTCGTTAAGGCGTGATTGACTTACAAGCATCCAGATTTCAACATTTATAATATTACTAGGTTATGAGTGTCCACATCTTAACTCTCGTTTATATTCCAGGATGATCGCAATGTCCTCGAGTCTTCGATGTTTGTCATCACTAAATACGAATCGCAACTCAAAGCCAACAGCTGTTGCCCTCTTTGTAACCGTGGATTTGACTCGGAAACTGAGGTAAGTATTATAATCAAAGTATACAAGGCGACATTGACACCGACGCGAACAGGAGCACCTTTATACAAAAACCCTACGAAAAATTCCAAAGCTAGGGGGTCCAGAAACAAGTACCTATGTACACAACATGTAAGTTACGTTCTCGATATTATTCTATCATTAAATTATTTCAGGTGACAGATTTAATAAGCCAACTGAACACGAAAGTTCTAAACGTACCAGACGAACTTAAAAAGGTGGCAGAAGAGCTCAAACAAGAATCAGCTAAGAAAGATGAACTACTGAGTATGAAGTCTTTGAACGAAAAGATTAAATCGTTCAAAGAGAAGGACAAACCACAGATAGAGCAACGTATTGCTGATGTCGAAACTGTAAGTGATGATGATGAATGAAATTTTTGTGCACCAAAAAATCAACACAACAAAAAACAGAGATAAGATAATATTTCTTAATTTTCAGAAAATAACCAATCTGACAGAGGAGGTTGAGGGCTTATCCATGTCTCTCGTAGAGCCCGAACAGAAATTACAGACTGTAAAGCAAATTCAGGGAGATATGCCATTGCTTGACCGGTACAACCAAGAAGTCAAAACATTCACCAAGGAGGTGAGATATCTTTCTTCTTTATAAAATTCAGACATGCTATAACATCATTTTAATGCCCTCATGATTCCAGTGCCAGAGAGAGACGGATTATACATGACTGATAGCGATGGTGCTATCAGTCATGTATAATCCATCTCTCTTTTTTATTAATAATATAATAGCCCGGAAAGGAATTGTTTTTTTTTTTAACATACATGCGTTGTTCAATACATTATTCATCCCATCTATTCGAAAAGAGGCAAAGGGGCCCCCGATAAGTGTGAGCATAATGGGTCATTCTTTACTTAATAACAGTGACGAAATAATCAATAAGTTTGAACGCAATTGGCTTCGATAAGGTCCTGGCCGGTGATAAAAACCGGCCAAGTGCGAGTCGGACTCGCGCACGATGGGTTCCGTACCATTATCGCAAAAAACGGCAAAAAAACACGTTTGTTGTATGGTAGCCCCACTTAAATATTTATGTTATTCCGTTTTTAGTATTTGTTGTCATAGCGGCAATAGAAATATATCATCTGTGAAAATTTCAACTATCTAGCTATCACTGTTCATGAGATACAGCCTGGTGACAGACAGACGGAACGCGGAGTCTTAGTAATAGGGTCCCGGTTTTACCCTTTGGGTACGGAACCCTAAAAAGCGCGCCTGTCGACGAGGCATTGGCTAATTAAATTTATAAGAAAATACGAGGGAACTTCTTATGCTCTTTTTTATTACTTTTTATCAAAATATTTGTCATTTTTAATTTGATTCACACAAATTGAATAAAAGATGAATTCTAGCAGTAAAAGTGAAATATTATCACTGGAAAGTGTAAAATTAAACGCAGAATTTATCTTAAACATTTTACTACCAAATAAATCGAGAGAAAAATATCTAAAAGCCTATGAAAATTTATATAAGTTGACTAAACTAATATAAATTTGTAATTTGATTATGTAACTATAAATATTCGTTAATACTAAAACCATCTCTTATTTATTTTTCTCATAGAGCATTGTGTTTGGTGAAAAGCAGAGTGTGCCACACGGTACCAAAATTATTTAACCTCGAGCGACGTACTTTGAATCCATACCGAAGCGAGGGATTGTTGAATAGAATCCTAAGCATAGCGAGGGATTCAAACAATCGCTCTCGCCCTCAATACATTACTTTGGTCAATTGTACACAATCTACTATTTATCACCTTGTACTGAGTATTGTTTTTGGTGTCCAATAAAGAATTAAGATTGTTCACTTGATTTTGTATTTTTACAGTTCGACGCTATAAACGCACAATGTTCGGAAGTTGAATCTGATATGACTTTGGAACAAGCTACTGCTAAACAAGCAGAACTAAAACAAAAGATAGCCAGTTTGAAAGCAAAACTCAAGGATGCTCAAAAGAAACTTAATGCGCACAATAAGAAAATGCAGGAGTTGCGCGACAAGAAAAACAAAATTAAAGATGATTGTCTCAATTTGCAGAAGAAGGTATTGGCCAATGACATACTTGCCTAATTTAGGAGAATTGTGGTATTAAATCACAACACAGATATTTTTTTTTAAATTTGCTTGCATAATTGGTTGTCACTAAGCAATTATCCTCTTTATTCAACATCATTCCACTCTCCCACACTCAATATTAAAGTATATATGTATTAACATGAAAATAAATTTTTCACAGGTTCAAGCAATATACAACCTTCAAGAAACGAAAAAACAATTAGAAACAAATAGGGAAACATTCATTGAGGAACTTGCCCAATTGAAAGAAGGTGTAGCAGCTTTGAAAGACGCTCTCAAAGAGAAAGAAGATGCTAAAGCTGAAGTCGTAAAAGTGAATAGGTAAGGCAGTTAAAAATAGCAATTTAAGCTAGAATTTTAACCGAAAGTCAGCTAATCAAATTCAGCTCAGCATTTGTTGACTGTCGAAAAGTACAAAAGTCAGTCCCGCAAAACGCCCGCCAGTCGCCATTTCCCCTGGATAGGAATAATGACAAAAACATGATAAATTAATAAAAAATATTGGACACGTTTTGTCACGTTTTACTCAAAAGTGACGTCACAACTCCTGAACTTTGATGGGCTTCATCTTTGTCAATTTTTATTGATTTGATTAAGTCCAATATTATTTGATAATTATCACTGACGGACTTACTAGAATTAGGATAGTATTTAAACGAGTGACTGTAAATTAAAGTTTGAAGTGACAAAAATAATTAATTTACGTAATATTATTACTAAGTGAGTGACTGACTGCGAGTGACGAGAAATCAACAGAACAGCAACTTACAAACATTAATTTGAGTTACTTAAAATACAAAATGAGAAGCTTCGTAATATTTGACTTCTTCTTCGAAGCTAACCTGTCCGTGTCGGGGTGTCCTAAGTTCCCGACCTCGCTTCGCTCGCTCTTGGACTAATTCGTTAAAAACGATTTCACCCGAACGCCCGCGCATTTCTAGTAATTTAGTCGCATGGCTAGAATTTTAATATCTGAAATGGATTTATCACAACCCATTTTTTGTAAGCTCGTTCTAGATTTTATTATTAATCAATATTCGTCGTTAGTTTAGTTAATTTTTCGCTTACTCAAATTCATACCGCTCAAGTTATTAAAATAGTATCTCATCATTAGTCGCAAAGTTTTTTTTTCGATCGTTTTATAATTCCCCATAGAATTAATATTTTTCTACCCAGAAATCATTCCTATTGATGATCTCCCCAGCAGTACATCTCACTATTAAATTCATCTAGTTTAGCTTGAACCTATTACATGATTTTATGTATTTTACAGGGCTAAAATAGAAAATAAAAACAGCGAAATAGTGAAAATAACCATTGCATACGACAAAGTGAAGTCAATTGATATCGATATTAGACAACACATAGAAAGGAACATTCCATTGGAAAAGCAAAAGAAAGAGGAAGCAATAAAAAAACTGGAGGACAAGCTGAAACAGATACAGACTGATAGACAAACCACTACCAAGAGGATTGAGACTTTGAGGGATAGTATTGCTAAGGAAGAGGTAGGAAATATGATACAATATCCCTGATATATCTCTGATTTTTAATTTCGTAGACTAACTGAAATTTGGGTGTTGCCAATATACACCGTGAAATTTAAATGGTTGTTTTCCCGCAGCGAAATGGTTTTGTCTATGTAATACAATCGTTTCGTAGTTATATAAAATATTAGAAACAAAAACTGGCATATTTAACATTGTGAAAAACTAAACTCGAAAGCGATCACGAACCAATAGTATACCTCCCGATATCTACGGCCGAACGACAGCAGGCCGTTGACCCGGGTGCTAGGTCACCGTCGAAAGGATTAGGTTCGAAGGCGGCACCGTTTGATCATGTTACGCGCGGGCTAGATTATGCCGTATAATTACACGCGAGAGCTTATTTTACTTTAAACATTTAATAAATCGGTCTTTGCTTTGTCGGCTTGTGGCTCGCTCGTTTGTTTTGCGTGCAAACTTTTATGCCGTATCACCACGTGCGAGAGCTTATTTGGGTTTGACCATTTATGCATCGCTTTCCTTTGAGGGCTGCGGCGCCGGCGCGTGCGACGCCAGTATTACATGTTACGTCTAGTGTTACTATTAAAGGCCGCGAGGCCATTGACCTTGATTGCTTTTCAATCAGCTGTTATCCAACATGTTATTAAAATTTTCCCTTCATACTTTTACGGGCTTAGGACCGTCATAAATACTTTCGGTTCGTTTGAAATTGTTGCGCGCAGGCTAGTTTATGCCGTATCACTACACGCGAGAGCTAATTTTACTTTGAATATTTCTAAATCGGTCTTTTCTTTGTCGGTATCGCGATGATTTTTTGTATTGTTCCGTGCAAACATTTTATGCCTTATCACTACGTGCGAGAGTTTATTTTGGTTTGACATTATTTTGTGCATCGGTTTTCTTTGTAGGTGGTGACACGAGTAGTACCTAGTACCTACAAGTTACGTCTAGAGTTACTATTGTTACTCACTTTTTCGAGTTGATGAATATTTTTTTAATTATTTTAAAACAGAAACATCGTTATTTATTTACTTTAACTCTATACTTTGAAAGTACTCCTTAAAGCAAGTCGTTCTGCCGCGGGAAAACAACCAATTAAATTTCAGGGTGTATATTATTATAATACATATTATTATTAAATCGTTTTTAAGTCTCTTTGGTTACCAAGCGGGTCGCGGGGAATGTTGAGCACCGTTCCGAGCGCGCGATTGGTTGGTCAGTTGACACAAGGATCGTCTGACCAGTCGTGTCGCGTCCATGTTCCGTTCGCATTATATGGTGGTTTGTCAGTTCCTGTACTATGCGCGAAGTTACCCCCGCTACGCCAAAACCTCGCCAAGTTACGTGCCGACAACTATATCCTGAGTGTTCGAAAATCGAACAAGATCGAAAATTAAACTATTTCACAGCAAAAAAAAAATACATTTGTTAAGAAACTGGCGGCCCTTATTTTAATTTCTACTCATTTATGTCAGACTTAATTCTATCCATCGCTTTTATTTTACTGTTGATTTCATATTACAAAAAAAAGTTTGTGTACTATGTTAATACTGTTATAATTGAATGTATTATGTTAATATTCATAAAACATTTATTATTATATTGAGGAGTCATGTCACATCGATTTGATTAATCACTTATGATTAAGCCTTACGCACTTGAAACATTTAAAAAATAATCGTTATTGGCAGCTGTCAGTTTAGTCTACGAAATTAAAAATCACAATATAAATTACATACTCTATTATATTTTCCAGCAAATTTTTAACATTGTCCAATAGAACCCATTTCCAGCCTTCCTTTTCATCTACAGGTTATATTATTTGTAAAACGCTAATAGTCTTTCAGGGTAAGAGAGCACTCATGATAATTCTTCTTCTTCGTCGGTAAACTCTTAGCAGAGTAGTTGTGGTCATGTTGCACTGAGATTTTGGGCTGCCATATGATCGATGCGACGACATCCATCTCTGTCGGCTGTTATTCGTGTGCACTAATATAATGCAAAGGGCCGCCTAATACATACTTAATCTGCTCAGTCTTTCGTTCCACTCTACCCCTAACTACAGGTTCATGATTATAAACAACTTTAACTATCAGTGAAAGATCCAAATACCTATCAATTGTTTCATACATTTTCTGCAGATAAACAACAGCAAAAAAAATTGTATGAGTCAGCCTGCCAGTAGTAACCTTGGTATAGTAATGATATGCAACCCTTTCCAGATTTACAAACGCGAATTGGACGACAATTTGAAACTGAGAGACATTCAGAAGGAAACTACAGAATATGAGAAAGAGGAGACTGAGATCAAAGAAAAGTTGAGCACAATCAATAGAGATGATTTAAATGAAAAGAATTCTTTGTCTGTGCAATACAATAAACTTTCCAGTGAAAAGTTCAAGACTGATGGTATTATAAATGAACTCCAGGTAATATTCACAAAGACGTGCTGTTAAGATAGCCTAGATATTTAGAGTATTTACTATCAAAAATTTACGTAAATTAAAACATATTTATCTAAAAGATTTAAAAGATGATTAAATAAGTTTTTTTTTTGTATGAAACAATAAACAAAATCGGAGGAATAATTGAGAAGTTACACACTATTGAACTTATTCCACTCACGTTTTCACGCAAAACGTCGTATGTACTAAAAAGCGTGAAGTCAAAATGGCGTTTCTGCCTTGTGCCCTTAGATGATAGTAGCATGGTCTTCTTCACCATTTTTTAAAATAAATTTTGAAGTGTTACTATGGTGGCTTTTCCAATTTTTGTAAAAATAAAAATACCCTATTTTAACTTTTATTAAATATTACAGAAAACACTTGCCAAAAACAAATCAGATCTCAAAACTGCTTTAGCTAAAGATACTGAGAAGAAATACAGAGAGAAATATTTTGAACTGGAAGTGACAAAAATGCTAGACAAGGATGTAAAGGACTACTTGGTGAATCTAGAAAAATGCCTCATGGAGTTCCACAAAAGGAAAATGGAGAGCATAAATCTCATAATAAAGTAAGTTTAAATTAAATAAAGAGTTTATATTATACATATTCTCTCAGTGTGTGTTTTTGGGCAATGGAAAAGAGTTCTAGTCACGTTATCAGGTGTAAAAGTATATAATAGGATTAAGAAAGAAAGAAAAATGTTTATTTGTGACCCGCACAGGAGACACGAGATAATCAAAACACAAACATTAATAAAAAATAAAAATAACGAACCCCTTGCGAGACCAAAAAGGTTCCTATCTCAGATTAATACATTAAGGGTAAACAAAACAAAATATGGCACAAACAGAAAACAATGGAGTTCCGTGATTTACTTCTCGCGGTCAGGATGTCCACTAGAACAAGGTTGGAAGAACCTACAGTGGATTTCCACAAATGTACTTGCTAAGGCCATGCACTCAACACAAAAAAAAAAAAAGTTTAATATTGTGTGTGGATTCGTTTTATTAATATATTCTTCTGCATTTACAGAGAACTTTGGAGTAAAATCTATAGTGGTAACGATATAGATTACATAGCAATCAAAGCTGAAGGTAGTATGGATATGAATTCAGAACGTCGTAAATACGAATACAGGTAAGATTTCTTTCAACATTTAGGCTGGCTTAAAAATCATTCACAACTTCTGCTATGGGACCTAATATTCTGAAATAATAAAGTATGCTACTATTCCATATAAAAAGCAGCTTACATGGGTATTGCATTTTTGTGATATAAAGTCCTGTTTGACGATCTCTGAATAGCAGTTGGAACACAGTTTGTATGAAATTATCTGCCAACAACAGCAAATTAATTGTAGGTAGTAAAACAGGCTCTAGATGTAAGTATACAAACTGTATGGAGCCACAGAGAATGCAATGCTTATTAATTTTTTCATCTTACAACATTTATATTACAGGTTTTTTTGGTTTTTCTATACCCCAATTCGATAAATACGCAATAATCTTCACCCCATGACAGAATATTAATGAATTTGAAGTCAGCCGGTGTTCAACAAAGATTATTTCGTTTATAGATGTTTCTGTGACCAATAAATTTTATTACAGGGTGGTCCAGTGTAAGAACGGTGTTGAAATCGACATGCGAAACAGGTGCAGTGCTGGTCAAAAGGTGTTGGCTTGCCTTATCATAAGACTAGCTCTTGCTGAAACATTCAGTTCTAGGTAAGTGCTAATACGGTGCTAAAATAGTTAATTAGGGTCAGCTCACACTGAGATGCACCAATGCTTAAAGAGCAGGGGCGTAGCTACCGCCGTATCTGCCGTATCAATTATACAGGGCCCCCGGGCCACGGGGGCCCCCGACGTGCGTAAGCAAAAATTAATAAAAACTTCCCAAATTTTTTTCACTGTTGTTCATAGAGGCAGAAACTTTAAAAAAACTATAGTCATCATCAGCTATAAATGATTTAATATAGGTATCAGTTTGGCGAAAAAAAAAGAGTCTATATTTAATTTGAATTGTTTGTAAAATTTTTGGAAAAAGTGACAGATAGATAATTAAGAGGATTTTTTTTTTTTTGATTTTATGCATTTTTTTTTCTTTTGTGATAAATTTTTACCGTTCATAAGGGCCCCCATCCAAATTTTTATACAGGGCCCCGCCAAGGCATGCTACGCCACTGTTAAAGAGCAGCATGGGTCTAGCTCTTGCACGCCGCAACTACCGGCAAAGCATTCCTGTGCTGTTGCAGGGCGTATTCTCTCACTGTAAGGAGAGGTATCACAATTCACCCAGAAATCGATACGAAGAAAATGTATGCCGATCGATATTGCTTAGAACGAGCGAATACCAAATTACATACTCCAAATCGGTATCTGTGCTATAGGCTGACAAAGTATGCATGAATTATCTACTAAGAATTTTCTTAACTCTAGTACCAAAATCAGAGGTGTGGTTGACCTTTCTATTCATTTTAATTGTTGAAGTACCAGGTACCTAAAAAAAAAAAGGTTTTTCTTACACCGTCCTTTATTTACCGGACACCAGTTCGTTGCATATTGGCATTCTGGCGAAGAAAGTAGCTTCCGTTTTTTTTTTTCCGGTACCCCATGAATTTGGGGTCTGCGACATAGGTAGGGTTATTTCGGTCGTTGTAAGAAATCGATTCGCATACAGTTAGTTCACATCGATTTTTGGGTTTGCGGTTTTCAATTTGGACCATCCCCTTTGTACGTTTTTGTGTAGTATAAACGAAGTTCTATATTGTATTGCTATCATAAAAGTGCCTGTCTCGTCAAGATTTCGTGTCAGCTGACAACCTTTATATTGTAGTCTTTGAGACATAATCTCACTAATATTACAACTTTCAGATTCGGAGTTCTAGCCCTAGACGAGCCCACTACAAATCTAGATCAAGATAATATTAAGAGCCTTTGTATGGCTCTCGGAGAGATTGTACAAGAAAGAATGATACAGAAGAACTTCATGTTCATCATCATTACACACGACAGAGAGTTCATCGAGTCTTTAGGACAAATAGATAAGGTCACACACTTTTACGAAGTGTCCAGAAATGATGAAGGAAAGTCTAGAATTAAAAGAGTAAAGTTTACATAATATCCTTATTATTATTTTATAAGAAAAGTATTGTAATCATTCCTATGTTTCGCTACCTAGTTGTTAAGAGGCAGTGCCTTAATTTCTTTTATACTGATATTAACACTATTTTTTTTATAAGGAGATTAAAAGTCCTTTTCTTAATACATGTTTTATTTTTTATATAATATATTAATTTATACATCCTTAAAATACTAAATCATTATAAATAATTTAATTAACCGCCACTCCTGTTATACAGTTTAAGGGTTCACAAACAGCGTTTTGGTCAACATGTAGAATATTACTCTCTTGTAAAACAGTCAAAGTAACACCCAATAATTCAGCCACTTGCGTAGAAGGGAACGATTGTGCCAGACACTTGGCTATGTATGGAACTAGGTCTTCAGAGAAGCATACACATAAAGAAATAAAGTTCTGTTTCTCAGTATCAGTGAAGCTTTGTTGCTCTCTATAGTAAAAAGCTAATAAAACCTGAACAGCTTTGTTGAAAGAATCCCTAAAAGCATTGTATACTTCCTTAACAATATTCAAAGGTGCAGTTACTCTCATGGAGTTTAAAACTGTTAGCATCCCATTGCAGTACTCAGCTAGGGGATAGTAATCTAGCAAGTTTTCTGGTGGCCCTGTTGATATACTTTCGTTTATCGGCCGCGGCACATTTTTCAAGCTCGGTACTTTATACGATCGCATCTGATTCTCAAATTGGCTGTCTGCTTTGTCTAGCCCACTATGAAACTGTGTAAGAATGTTGTTGTGGAACAGCGGTGTTAGAACACATCTCATGTCTGCCCCAACTCTCCCGAATGATAAGCAGAGATACATGCATTGATTAAGAAGGGACTCGAAACTGGCTTCGTCTTCTTTCGGCAAGTCTTGGTTTAATATATGCGCCAATATTTCCACCTGAAAAACATAATCATTCATAAAAAGTGAATATTGGATGGGAATGCCGGGAGGGCCATTCATAGAAATCAATATTCAGAAAGGCCAGATGGGCAGTACTCATAACTGGCGTACGTGTATGTCCAGATCAATGAACGTAAATGAGTGTGCGTAGTCGCAGCGGAAAATGTGAATTTTCTTCATTTCAGTTAAGCAGATATTTAGTGTATGACGTCATGTAATTGTGTATGATAATTACAAATTTGTGCATCCAACCATTGGAGAGCTATTCAATAAAAACTGTTTCCGCTGGAACTACGTCAACCTAGCTGCACTTTTTTAGCTAAGTTTATCACTCGGGCGCAGATAGTTGATTGTTTACCTAGGGAGCAAACAACTATTTTAAAGGCGAGAGTGTTTCTTTAAATCAAGAGCGGAGCGAAGGATTCTAGAGTAGAATCTCGAGAGTAGCGAGGGGTTCTAAAGTAGAATCCTGACTACAGCGAGGGATTCAAAGTACGTCACTCGAGCTTAAAACAGTGTTGATAAAATCTGAATTTGAAACAACTACGAACGAAGGTAGAATGCATTTAATTTCGCGCGTTGTTTATTTTTCATCAACTTTTTTTTTAATTTAGCGCGCTCGCAATTTTTTAGCCAGTCGCTTATTAAATACATTGTCCCCGCATGGTTTGTGATTCAACTCTTTGCTGATTGGAACATTTACTAAAAATAGCCATATTCCAAATTCAAATCAATTTTGGTCCTTAAGGGATTAATGAGCTATTTTGGTCCCTGTTTACAAGGCATAAACTAGCTATTTTTGGATAGATGTGATAAAAATAATTTTAAGAGTATAAAGTTAATGCAGTTGTTTTATGTGTAAGTACCACCTGTACGAAATTATTAAACACAATAACGATACTATACCTACAAAAAAATTCAAACATTAGCTCTATATTGCATGTTCTGCTCACTGTTCGGTTTGTACAAAAGTATTGCGGTGGTTCTGGTATTTTTTATATATTTCTTTAATTATTTAGTGTAATGAGCTGAAATATTACATGTGAATAGTTGCATTAATACACTATTAATATCGAAATATGTTTAATTTTGCTTTTCCGTTAAAAAGTCCCTACAATCGGATGTCATACAATATACTGGTCCAGTCGTAGTAAATAATGACACTGCTCATTTATTACTAAGAGCACATAAATTAAACTTTGCAGGACATTGTAGACCCTTACAGATACAAATAAACATTATAATTTAGGCTCTAGAGTTCCTATTTTAACTACTTTGACCTAATAGCCCCATTTTATTTTTACGTGTATATCTTCGAAACGGTATTTTTTTATCAAAATTCTGTTTTCACAAACTTAAACAACAAATTCAAAGCAACGTGCGTAAAAAAATACGACTCTGCACTAAACACATTTTATATGATTTTCATTAAATAGCCAAACGTTAGCGCGGCGGAAACTTGGTTATCTTCGCAGTTTTACGACACATAAATTTCATTTAAACATATACATTTACCTCTCGTTACACACTAATTATTGAATGTATTTTTTTTTCTTGAAGTCCATAGGAAAAAAGTGCCGCTTGGATGACGTAGTTCCAGCGGAAACAGTTTTTGTTGAATAGCTACCCAATGGTTGGTTGCAAAAATGTGTACTTACACAAATACACAAATACACGACGTCATACACCAAATACCTATCTATTAAACTGAAATGAAGTAATTCGAAATTTTTTCGCTGCGGCTACGCACACCGTAAATGAAGTATGTAAGAATATAGCAGATGACATTCTGTAGTTTCTGCTTGGCTTAGGAAACAGGCGTGAGTAAGTGAATAGGTCTTGATAGAAATTATTTAAGTGCTATAAAATGTAAACAAACCTTTAATTTCAACCAACAGGATAAGGCACTAGTACCACTCAACTCATCATCTTTTATTTTGGACTCTTGAGAATCGGACAAAAATATAGATTTATGCTGGGTCAACACATTGAAAAGATGTATTCTGTGCAGTTCTACAATTCTCCTTAATAATCTCTCTGGTGCTGAAATTTGAAGAGATAAAATTAATAAGCTATTTAACATATTTTTTGCTACCACTAAAGGCAGCCCAGTTTTCAATGTGCACTGTGTAATAAGGGTCATAACGTTTGATGAATGATATACTGGGGTCTGCTTTCAGTCTAACTGGATGTAGCTGAGCTGAGTTC
Source organism: Orthosia gracilis (assembly GCA_947562075.1). Lineage (NCBI taxonomy): Eukaryota > Metazoa > Arthropoda > Insecta > Lepidoptera > Noctuidae > Orthosia > Orthosia gracilis. The sequence continues at coordinate 30,812,440 of OX387275.1, read as the reverse complement.
CAGTATTTTACATAGAGCAACTGCCAATCCGGACGTCATAACCCAGTAAATGGGTAACAAAATACCCCTTGCACATTAATGCAGATTCAAAAAAATTGTGGAGATAGAATTGATATATGTTAAATAGTTTATTTTTATTCTTTTCGACAGATAACATATAACATACCAACCTTCTGTGTTCTTGGCATCTTCTAAAGCTTTTTCAAACCAGGCATTTCTAGCCTTTAGAAAATGCACATGTAGACCATCAGCAGTGGCTGTATTATTGGACTTGATGTTACCAGCATACAAACTGCTTTCATCATCATCTGTTGATCTATACACTGTATTTGCTCTGCGAAGATAGCCTAGAATCTGTAAAATTAAAATATTATTTAAGTTTTTTTGTTTCAAATTGACACCCCATGCACAATGGACCAAATCAGAGTCTCACTCACTTGCAAACACTGGGGTAGTGGCAAATCATACCGCAGTTGATTGAAAAGGTGGTAGAGAGTTTCAAACCATAGTGTCATTATTTCTGATGTAGTGTTCTGAAAAATAAAAATATGAAATTGCATTGTACATATAGGAAAGCTTATACAGTGTTTAACAAATTTTGTGATTATATACCTGTACTATAGGTATTTCTGAATATCTCTTAGAGAGATTACGAACAAATGTGAAAATGTCCAGAGCACTCTCATAGTCCTCAGCATTCAGTGCTTCTCGCATTAGAGATGGAAGTTCCAGCAATTCCAGTAGCTTGTCACTTTGGTTACGGATGGTACTGTAGCGACTGCAAATCATTTCAATAATGATTATAAATTCATTATTATACTGAGACTAAGGCCTGGTTTGTTGACACTAAATTAAAGCAAAATTAATGTGAAAAATTGTCAAGCACACCTTATCTGCTGTCATTGGTTAAATGAATTTTCAACAGCCAATCATAGAATCGAAGATAACTGGCGATTATTCATTGATAATGTTTACAGCCCGATAATAATCGAGATTAAAACTCATGGGCTGTTTAGTCATGTTTAATAAGAATAGTTCACAAAGCAAATATTATGTATCATTAATATCATTATATTAAAATATTTTGCTATAATAATTTAATAAGAAGTTTTACCTCTTCTCCTTAACAATATTCCCAGCAATTTGTGAGAATTTATCACATTCTTGTAAGAAAACTGGTGTATTATCCAGGAAGGAAGAAAGTGAGTCTTTGGATTTTGCTAAATCATTTATGATAGTATGTGAGATCTCTGCAGTCTCAACAAATGTCTTGTAATTAGCAAACGCCAGCTCTTGAGTTTGTTCTGTTAGCTGTTTCATTTCCTCTGTCAATCTCTCTGGCTCTTTCCGAATATATTCCCAGTTCTGGGACCCCAGTTTTTTTATGTAGTCAGTAATATCACTGAAGTGTTCTGCATTTTCTGTAAGTAATATAAGTTTCCTTTCATTTCCACGATAGATCAAAGGAAAGTTAAAGCAAAGTTTCATTTTGTAACATATGAAATACACTCCATGAACAAAAAATATCAAGTCGAAGATGCGAGACCAGTATTAAGAAGAGTACTTAAACCCAGTTATTGGAATCACAGGAATGGTCTTCTTGCGTAAAACATTAAAGACGAGTCTTGATAAAATTACTTGATAACAATATTAGACTGAATGCATAAAAAGGCCGGTTTACCTTCAGTGGAATCTGGGAATAGAAGCTGACAAAGTTCTTTTAGTTCTTGAGCCATTTTCACCACATTAAAACCTTTAATTACAAAATGAATTCAATTCTTACTACACGAATTCCGGAATTTGTACACGAATACGAAATCAAATATCAATATCAAGTGTAGTGTCACAACACAACTCACTACAGTCAACAAGAAGCAATCACAATCATCACAATCACCGCGTTCCGAGCCACGTCAAATTCGCTATAGCGCATATCGATTATCGAGTCAAAACTCGTTCCCGCGAGTCGTGAGCCGTGAGTGAACGCGACGCGAACATTTATAATTTATTGACGCACTAAAGCGCTTATTAAACCCTAATTTAGGATGGTGTAATAAATGTTAGAGAGTTCCTGTTAGAAGCACTTCCATACATCGTCCATACATGTGTTACGTTGTTATGCTTTTATAATATTTTCTTGACTAGACAAAACACTTTTAAAAAAATAATGTTGGTTTTACCGTTTATGATAGCAGAGCAATACAAATATTAATGATTGTTTATTCGTTGCTATAGTGGATAAAGACTTAAAAGTACTCCAGGCACGCTAGAAGCAATAGAAGGCAAGTTAATTAAGCGAAAAGATACAGGAGAAACGGGAACACCTGAGGATATACAAAAGTATAATCATGAAATGCAAATTTTTCAAAAATGTGACAGTCAAGCGCTTCTTATTCTTACTAAAAATTTGACTGAAGAGACCTTACAAAAAGTAATGCGATGTGAAACGTCATGTGATATGGAGAAAGAGCTTCATAAGCTTTATAATGGGCAAAGGAAGACAGGAGCTACGATCTCTATATGAAGTTTTTCGGCTACCAGAAAAGCGATGAACTTGTTATGACCACACATATTTCGACTCTCAAAACTGTATGGTACGACTTAAATAATGAGATTGAAGGAAATTATCTGCCTGAAATATTGTTAATATGTAAAATCTTAGATGCAACTATACTCCATTTGTTTAGGTAGTTAACTAAAGGTAAACAATCTTGATATGTCTTTTTATATAAAATAAATCGTATAAAAGACCAACAAATATTATTTAAATTTAGTTACTTACCTAACATCGGTTTAAGTAAATACCTAATTGTAAACATTTTTAGATTCAATTTTTAGACATTTTTTTAGATAAAAGACATGTTAAGATTGTTTACATTTAGTTAACTACCTAAACAAATGGAGTATAGAACTAGAACTTCCGGTTCAGTTTTAAGTCAAGCTGGTTATTGATGAACAAAAGTGAGCGAAATATAGAAAACCTACTACACAAGTATGTGCTTACGAAAGATCTCTTAAACAATAGAATACAGAAGAAGGTGGAAGTACCAATGAACTTCTCATGTTAAGAAGAGAGAAACAGTACGAGAACCAAGGGCAAAGCAAAAATAAATGGAAGAAATGCAATTATTGAGGAGCAGGCTTTCATAAAGTCACATCATGCAAGAAGTTGATTGCGGACGGTAGACCCCCAAACCTCCAAAGCAGTCTTCAAATATTGGGATGTTGACAGGCCTAACTTTAACATGCGAAAATAAGAAAACATATAAAACTTGTTTTATGTGGATAATGGCGCTACGAGCCATCTTACCAATAGAAGAGATATATTTCACATCTTCGAAAAATTTGGTGAGCCCCATAAGGACGGAAAGAGAGATAATAATTGAAGCCACAGGCAAAGGTTCTGTTCAACTGGAAGCTGACATTAATGGCCACTAAGAGTTACTGGTCTTAACAAACGTATGGTACGTTCCAAGCATTGAAAGAAATCTATTTTCTGTGCTAGCTGCGAAAGATACGCTAAAGAATAGCATCTTGCAGTCAACTGCTCAGACATGTATCAAAGTCATTTCAGTCAGAAATATCGACAAGTATGGAGGTCTGTACAAACTCAACGTTAAAGTATTGATGCCTTTTTTACCCGACTGTCGAAGGAGGGTAATGTGTTTATCAGTCTTTGTATGTATGTATACATGTACGTTTGTTCCTATGTGGCGTTCTAGAGACCAAACGCGTTGGCGGATTTTGATGATTCTTACATCAAACGATTCGTCTAAACCCTGCGGGTGTCATTAGCTACATTAAAATTGGAAAATACAAAAGTGGCGGATTTTGGACGCCATAATGAGGGGGCTCTAATTTTTTTTTCTGCCAATCCCATCTAGTGGGGTATCAAAATAAAGAGTTTTAAGAGGTGATTATGTTTAAACGTATTTAATTCTAAAAAACTGTTATAAATAAAAAGAAGTTAATTCAAAAAATCAAAAAACAAAGAAATAATAAAAATTGATTCAAAAAATCAAAAAACCCGTCTGCTTTAAAAGCGAACTAAAAAGAAGTAAACTAGAAGAAAATTATGCTGTGCAGTCGGAGGATACTTCTGGTTTTGGTCAGCCAGCTCGCGAATATGTACCCTTCGACTGCACAGCATAATTTTCTTCTTGTTTATGTCTTTTTAGTTCGCTTTTAAAGCAGACGGGTTTTTTGATTTTTTGAATCAACTTTTATTATTTCTTTTTTTTTTGGGTTGGAAATCATCCAATGTTTTTTCCCGCTCTGGGTGAAGCGGGAGGGCGTGTCAGACTTTTACTGACTAAAACCCACCCGTGTTCCTTCAGTTGCTTGTGTAAGGGCCGCGGTAATTCTCTTACAAATTTATCCGCGACCCAGACAGGCATCGTTCCTAGCGGACCCCATAAATTTTTTGCTGACACCTTCTTGAGGCGCGCGTGGAACACTACGCGCCGTTGACTCGGGTCTGGTCCTTACCCGACGGCGAGCTACCCATTATTCGCCGTCCGCAAGCCCGCGCCTACGGTGGCCGGGAATCGGCTTGCGACTCCCTTCGCCCGGGGCGTCTCCTGCGGTGGCTAGGGGCGAGTGGCTAGGTGCGGTGGCACGACTCCGTTGTTTCTCCCTCACAAGCTCCGCCTCCTCTTTCGCGAGCATCACTGCTTCGCTGAAGGAGGTGACAGCTTCCCGTGCCCCCTCACTCCGTACCATGGCCTGAACCAAGGCCGGACGCGAGAAGTCGCCACCGCTGATCGCCTCCACGAGGATACGGTGGTGCTCTAGCCCAAGCGGGGCAGACTTCCACCGTATGCTCCACCGTGTCCTCCGGGCGATCAACACAAAGGTGACACCCGGGCGTTGCCTCCCGCCTTATTCTGAACAGGAACCTCCCGAAAAGTATTGATGCCTAAGCTTGAGATAAACCAACTATAGACGTCACGGAATCTTCAGCTCTACCATGAACGCTTAGGACACCAGAACAAGAGACGTATAGCAAAACTGATACAAAGAGAGCTTGGAGTAAAACAAGACTGAAGTTCTGCTGATATCTGTGAAGGCTGCGACTTCGGCAAGAGCCATAGGCAGAAATTTGGAGAGACCAAGAGCAACTACTTACTCGATCTCAAAGTTCAGATACTTTGTTTTGTTCAAAGACACCCATTCAAAATATCGATGGATCTACTTTCTGAGACAAAAGTCTGAAGTTCACGCACGCTTGAAGGACATTCCAGCTGAAGCAAATCTACTGGACACGTCGTACAGGAGTTATTTGAGCAATAATGGAGGTGAGTTCGATATTAACAAGTACGCAATACTTTGAGACAACACGGCACTAAACAAAGATTTACAATGCCATATACAGCGTTACAAAACGGTTCTTCTGAAAGATAAAATCGTACCTCTTAAAGACTCTGAAACTATTCGCGAGGATAGTCACTCCAGTCCAACTTCAGAAGCAAATGACAGCATCGAAGAGGATTATGAGTCGCTAGAAGAAGAAGAGACAGCTCATACAGAGCCTATAACATGAGAACTGCGTGATCAAAGCTAGATTAGACCTCCACAACGGTTTAGCTTTGAAAAGTATGTTAATGAGGCTATATCTATTCCTGAACCGACTTCATATCGAGAGGTCATGCGAAGTTCTGAAAAAGATAAGTGGATCTTAGCGATGAATAATGAAATTAAATCTCTACGAGATAATCAGACTTGGGAACTGACGAACCTACATTAGAATAGAAAAGCACTACGATGCAAATTAGTATTTAAGATTAAAAAGAACGCCGATGGTACAGTTGATAAGAACAAAGCGCGATTAGTTGCTGTTGGATACACACAAAAGAAGGGAATCGAATATGACGAGACATTTATCCCATTAGCCAAGATGAGCACAATCCGAATTCTGTTGAGTATTGCTGCAAATGAGGGTTTAGTACTCAGACAGTTTGACGTCTCTACAGCCTTTCTATACGTTACAGTGAAAGAAGAAATCTTTATGCGACAGCCGAAAGGATACGATGACGAGACAGGTCGTGTATGTAAATTGAAAAGAAGCTTATACGGATTGAAACACGCACCTAAATGTTGGAATGAGTGCATCCACGGTTTTCTTATGGAATCAGGTTTCATCGGAAGTGAAGCAGATCCCTGCGTCTGCGCGACTGAAGAAAGGGGACAAAACAATATGCTGCTCGCACTCTATGTTAATGACGGATTAATGACCGCATCAGACCAACAAGAGGCTGATGACTTCATTGGAAATGAATTAAAATGGCGTTTTAAAATCACAACGAAAGTACTGTCCTATTTTCTTGGCCTGGAAATAGAACAACATAAAGATTGTACTATTAAAGTCCACCAAACTGCGTACACTAAGAAATTGCTTGAAAAGTACGGAATGAGCAATTGTAAAGAAGTTGGGACACCCATAATAAAATCTGTTAAAGGAACGAAGGAACAAGAAAGTACTGACGAATTGCAAGACTTTCCTTATTGGCAAGCTGTTGGGTCCTTGTCGTTTCTATTGGTTGAATAGACCAGAAACTTGCGTTTGCTGATGGGGTAATGACTCGAAACCTGGATAAACCTACCAAAAGTAATGTACAACAGAGGAAGAGGATATTTAGTTTCCTGAAAGGAACTATCAACATAGGACTCTAGTACAAGAAGGGTGAAAAGCGTCTCGTCTGCTACAGCGACGCCGACCACGGTGGCGACGATGCGACTGGATGCTGCACGAGCGGGATCGTTTGTCTGTATGCTGGCTCGGTAATATCCTGGCCAGTTCAAAGCAATCCATGGTTTCGCTATCATCCACTGAAGCGGAGGTAGTAGCGGCCAGTGAGGCATGTCGTGAGATTGTTTGGTTAAGGAGATTGTTCCAAGACCTAAATCAAACCTTGATGTACCTATCTTGCGAATCGACAATGAGTCTGCAATTAAATTGGCTTACAACCCTCCTTAAGAGCAACACCGAAAAAATAAGCTAATTTAAAACACTTGTATATACGTGAGACAATGTGTTTCGGAAAAGAATGTAACTATTGAGCAAGAGGAGTAGGCAACAATAGCTGCGCAGAGGAGTTGGAGGAGTAGTGTAATAAGCGCTTAAAGTGCAACTTTGACGTGACTCGGATTGCGGCGAATCCCGGTGTCAAACTGGGAACTGGATAGACTCGTTCTGAAACTGAAGATGTACGTATGATATTTAGTCTATGGTATTGACAAGTCCGAAAATTGCATAAAGCAGCACTCATTCACTACATTGCAGATTACGGCCCAATTTGTACTGATCACTACTTTGTATCCCCTCACTAACACACAGATATAGTTCTCGCCAAACTTCTTGGCCGCCCTGAAGTAGGCAACAATAGCTGCGCAGTACTAAATCTCATACAAAAACAGCACCGTTTCGTGTCTCGCGCATGCGGAAAGCCAAATTCAGGGCGGCTCAGAAATTTGGTGAGGGCTATACATAAATCTAACAGTACGTTTATGGTGGGCGGTTACGGTAGGAAAACGATAAAATAAATCTATCATTCGCATTTCCAGTCTAAATTGAAAAAAAAAACACTTTAATTTGCCTTTTTCTACCTTGTAACATGTTAGAGTGGGTTCACTTTAGGTCAGACCGACAATTTTATAGGAACGACAAAGGTGTTGGAGGCAAATTGGCAAACGTGTAGAACAAGAATTATTGTTGCCAACCTGACAGTTAGCAATAACAATCGCGTAGCGGTCAATAAAACCCTTTCTACCAGTCAAGCGGTTGTTCCGATCAAGTCGCCCTTGGTTGGGGCACCAACTAAAAAAGATCGTGTAGACGGTGGTTGGCCAACCAAATTGAGTTGACAAAAGGCAAGGGCACCTTGATCGGAACAACCGCCCGACTGTGTAGAAGGGGTATTGCGCTTCCTACTGTCGAGGCGTGGCGCGGGATACACTAATCATACGAATCTGTTCAAGCCTAAGTAAATGTCATATCACAACGAGTCTTGTAGCCAAACAAATGCGTCATAAACTCATAAGGCGCCACGCCAGGACACGTAAGTATGTTACCGCGGTTCTGCCTTCGCGTTCTACGTGACGGGGAGTTCCGACTGTCCCGTTCCTGTTTTCCCTTCTCAATGCGGCTGGCAAAAGAAGATGAATAAAATATTTTATAAAATATGTCATCGAGATGTATGAAAAATGTACACGTAGATTTTTGATAATTTACTCAAAAGTATTTTCCATGGGGCGATGAGCGTTTTCGTTTGTTTGTCTATGGTGTGGTTAGAATAGAAATGGAAGATAGCCATTTGTCTGATAACCAAACATTAGAAAATATTGGCTTTGCGAGTGTAATTTTGGGCTTAAAACGTATAATCTATAAATATTAAACAATATCCAGGTAAGTCATTTTCAAAAAATTGTAATGACTTTGGTTATATTATTGTTTTCATCGATGATGAACTATCGATAAGTTCTATGATTGCGTCACGTAAACGTATAGATATGTAAAATAGCTATGATTATCGTATTGAACGTGGTGTTTTTCGCTAGACAAGTGCTCATTTTCACCATTTCGTTTAATAATTAGAGGTATAATGATTATTGCAACTAACCTTCTACTTTGACAGGATAACCTAACCGTTTTTTACATCTCTTTACTCCCAAGTTGACACCATTTTTGTTTCGGCGTTCAGTCTTTATTATTAGAACGACTACTACAGTAATGAATATTTTACTATGAACGATTGGTCTTTTCGTATAACACTTAATTCGTAACTGTGTAAAATGTAGCTAGATGATAAGGTTATGTTGATGTTTTGATTCAAGGATGTTTTATGATGTATCGAGAATTAATGACAGGAATGCAATCAGTATTGTACTTTAATCAATTCACCTATTTAGTTTTATAGGAGCATGTTCTTTTTGAGTGGATTTATTGCATAATTATTCAAATTTGATGTAATTAATTTTATGAATGAACCTAATTAGCACCATCTGGAAGTACTCACTGTACCTATGTTAGATCATTGTATGTAGGACAAATGATATTAAACACTGGATTAGAGTGAATCTACATGAAAGTCTAAACTGTGATTTCTTTCTATTCAGACTGTAGGTATTTTATTGAGAGAATTTGTTTTGCCCTTGGATATGAAACCTATTTTTTTGCTTTCTATAACAAAATTGACAGATTTTCATGTGGTTCTTTAGTTCAATAGAACCAATATCCATTGTATTGTATCAGCTGTATTTGCAGCCAATATAATAAAATACTTAATGGAAACATAACATTTAATATAATACTCAGTTTCACTAGTAAAGTTTAGTATCTGAAGTAAAGAGGAAGTTTTTAAAAAGTAAATGAGTTATTATTTTGCAAGTCAAAATGGTAATTTTATATTATTATAAAAACACTAACCACACCTTAGACAATATCAGTTTTGTTTCTTTGACACTTTCCCAACTGCCCCATTACTTTAATTAACTATTTTAAAAATAAAAAAATCATCTATACTTGTAGGTAGCACCTGGAACCACAAACTGTCAATGGAATGAAGTCAGGAACTTAAAAATGGACGGGGAAGCTGAAGATTTCAACCTCCAATGGGAGGAAGAAGTTGAAGTGAAGGTAAAGATCAAAAAGGATTTACTGTATAGTTGATCTCATTATCAAAACTTCATTAAAATGTAAACAATAGTGGTGAAAAGAAGACATGGAAATTGTTTGAAATGCAAGCGAAATTCAACATTATGGTGGTAAAGTAATTAGGAGGTTGACTGTATGTATTATTAGCTGCCACCCACGGCTCCACTCGTGTCGTATTAGGTTAAAACGGGCTGGTTTCCGCAACTCCACAACCAACCTCGTATTTTGCCTATCGTGTCGTATTAGTACTTCTCCCAATATCTTTATAAATTATAGCCTATGTGGTATTCTGATTTATAAGCTATATTTCTGTAAAGTTTATCAAAATACATTCAGTAATTTTTGCGTGAAAAAGTAACAAACATCCATCCATCCATCCTCACAAACTTTCACGTTTATAATAGTAGTAGGATACTTCTTCTGAACATTGCCATACACATTGTATTATCTTATATATAATAATATCAGTCCACGTTTTCTTGTGTTGGTTTCTATCCTAAAAGACTACAATAGAAAATATAGTACACAAGCTGACCCGGTGAACTTTGTAACATGTAAAAAAATTTTTTTCTGTTAACCATCCCTTTATCAGAACAAACAAAAGCTAAATAACTGCAGCCGTTCTGAAGAGCTGTGCTTACATACATTTGGCAATTGATAATTTTTGTTGTACTTCTTATAGAGTAGTTTCCAATTTTCTTTTATTTTCTTCTTACATTCTCTTTTTATTTTCTTCTCCACTGAAGAAAATGTTTTCTTTCCAGCATAGTCCAGGTGGAGTTGAGGAGTCAGAAGAAGTGATATCAGGTCTAGAAAACGAGCAGCATACAGGATATGCCAATATGGTGAGATTCCTTATGTTGGTAATAGGATTTTGTTTGTTATAACTCTTTGACCAGTTCTTCTGTGTGTGAATATGGATTTATTTTATTTAATCGACCATATAGCATCTCATTTTATCTTTTAACAACAGTGTGGTAACATATTCGTAGTCATATATAATAAGTCATTATATTATGTTAAGCAATGATTATGTTTTGATTCTTGTTTTTTTGTGGGTATGTTATATGAAATACTTTTTCTAAAATGATTGTCGTTCATTATGTTCAGTTGAAGGTTGAGAATCAATTGTACACACAGACAGAGGAGGAAATGATGAGCACAGACCAAATGGCTGCGGAAAACTTAATGTTTTTATCTCAAGATGTCGTGAGCTTTACTGAGACGGCCGAACTTGCCGATGACCCTAGCGTGGAATGTGTCACGGAAGAGGTTATTACAGATGATTGGGTGATTCCTGATGGGCAGGAAAGGTACCAGTAAGATCTCTCAGATATTTTTTATTTTATTGTCTATTTTTTTAAGTATTATTGCGACTTAGTGTGTGTTATGTCTAAGATAAAAACTGAACAGCTAGGTTCTACCAGCAGCTTCGCCCATGTGAAAGTCGAAAATTATCCTAGGGAACATATTCCCGGGATAAAAAGTATACTATGTCACAGGATCTCATTGCTAAGAAAGAAAATTTGGTTCAAATAAATCTCACTAGATGGCGCGATATCCACGTATCTGTTATTGAATGTGTGTAAAATTAAAATTTTCTGGAATTGAACATAAAAATTGTATGTTCTTGTTTAATCAACTCTCCTTAGTACAAAATTATGGAATACTGGGCTCTTAATTCACAATTAAATAAAATAAATTATTAAATTAAATTTTATTAATTACCAAAATAAATTACTGATAAATTAAATTACGAATAAATAATTTATATACATATTGTGACCAGCCAGGAAGGAACCCTGACACCTGAGATACACAGGACATGTCCTAGTTTGGGTGTCATAAGTTACTATTTTTTTTTTGCATGTACTAATGTAGCCTACTTATTGTATTTCTGTTGTCAATTCTCTCAATGTGTATTAGGCTTTGAATGAATGAATAAATTATTATTATTAATTCCAAGATTATTTGAACGGATCATTTGAAATTGCTGGCGCATTTTTTAATTTCTGAGGCATTCCACTCGATTGATAAAATTTGAATTGTAACTCATTTTGGTGCAAAAAAAAACTGTAAAAACGTGCAAAAAATACTATAAAACGAACCTTAACTGTATTTAAAGAAAAAAATATTCACGAGCCTAGTAAACCCTTTTACTTGCAAGTCGCTACTAACACCATCTATCTATCACCGTGAAACAGTACCTACCGAACACGTTCGAAGTACAAAAGAATATCAGATTAATCAGACGAAAATGCTAGTTACGACGGCACGGTTACTTATCTGAGCATATATTTTCCTGACTATAATCTATCTCTGTGCCAAATTGCATCCAGTTCCGTTTAGTCGTTTGAGCGTGAAGAAGTAACAAAAATACATACACACACACACTCACAAATTTATTATATATACTATATTAGTGTATGTAGTGACCTAGTTAAAATTTCTCTCAAGTTGTGACTTGCAATAATTAAAATAATTTAAAATTCAAGAGTAAACTAATTAAAAATAAATTTTGTTCCAGAATAAACAAATGTTTCTTTTTGCTCTAATATTTTTTTTTATAACTACAACTAGCTTTTACCCGCGGCTTCGCTCACAGTGAAGGCATTTTTTTAATTTTTTTTAAATAAAAATTATCCTATGTTACTTCTAATACCTCCAAGAATATATGTACTACAAAGTTTCATGATGATCGGTTCAGTAGTTTTTGCGTGAAAGCGTAACAAACAAACTTACATTCACATTTATAATATTAGTATACATTAAGTAACTTATTATTTTATTTCAGAGTCGAAGTTCCTATGGATCATCTGAATAACGCTGATTTGGTTCCGAAAGAAGAAAATGACCTTGATGTTCCTTTACCAACAGATCAAGTTAGTCAAAAACGCATTTTTTTCAATGATCTATAAACTCTTATGAATTGTTTCATTGCTATAAAACACAGACAAACCCGCACCTTATTGCGTATCTGTTTTGGTAACTCAACAATATTTGTTATGCTGTCGAGTAGATGGATTTTTGAACATAATTATGAAGCAATGAATGCAAGTGATACAATTTGTACCCTGCTCTTTGAACTTACACAAGAAGGGTGCAGGTATACCCTGGCTCAGCAAAACAGCTGTATCAGCTGAACAAATAGTTTATTTGTTGCATAAAACTGAACAGTAAACCTAAAGTCAATAGAAGCAAAGTTTGCTGTTGTTTGTTTGATGTTGTTGATCAATATTTGTTGCTTGCACACTTAACTAACTATTACAGCAGAATCATATAAAACTTAGGTGCATTACACACTATCCTTTTCCCAGGATGAATACACAGCGATGCGACCATGGCCCTGCGACTTTTGTTCCCGGCGGTTTCGTAAGAAGGCCGCTCTCATGAATCACATGGTGGCCCATCAGAACGACCGGCCGCACGCGTGCAACTTGTGTGGCGTGCGATACGTACGGAAATGTGACCTTATGAACCATCTCAAGGTTCACGCGTTTGTGCCTGAGAACGCCGATTCCATAGACTATGGTAAGTGTACTATGTTAAACTTAAGCCAGGTTCACATTTCTGTGTCGAATCGATTTCGTATGATTGGTTCACCCCGCGCCACGACACGACACAGTAATGTTTCAGTAGCTTAATAGATGTACTTGCGATTATTACTTACGTTTTGCTAGTTTTCGGACTGCTTGACTTTGCTAGTGTTGCGTTTTAGCATGGTTGTAGCGGTCATTGACCCACCTTCAGTTTCTAACAGTAGCATTACTTCAAATCGATCGTCTTCGAATCGAAATCTGTCGTGACCCTTTTTTTTTTTTAACGAAATACGTAATTTAATGGTTGAATCTCTAAATAAAACTCAAGGAATGGGCAATTACTGCTACATATTTACATGCTAAATCGCAAATAATATGATTTTCGCCTTGAAACTGAATTGCTAAATAAACTATTTTAATTAAAAATAAGGCTCGCAAAAGTTATAATAACATAGAAATACGTATTAATTTCCTTTTTTGCTTCACCTTGGTAGGTGAAGCAAAAAAATACATAAACTTTACTGTTGCAGAAGATGTTTTAGACAATAACCAAATTGTAAAACCAAAGAAGAAACGAGGTCGACGGAAAAAGAATCCTGAACCTGTGGAGGAGGAGGTATGTAGCCTTTTAAAATATTTTTTGAGAATGATGGTCCGAAGTAGCAGAAGTACTACTTGTAGGAGGGATTTCAAGATCCGAAGGTCCAGCCGTCCATATTCAGAATATTTCCAATTCCAATAAAATCGGATGCATTGCGTTGCGTTAATGTAGATGGGGCCGAAAATATCTGGACTGGCGACCGCATACCGGAAGACGCTATGTTGGAAGGCCCCCCACTAGGTGGGCTGATGCCTTGGTTATGGATGTGAGAATCCTGTGGATGCGAGACGCACGGAACCGTCCGATGTGGTGACAATTTGGGGAGGGAGGCCTGTGTTCAGTAGTAGACGTGCTTCGTCTGAAATGATGATAATGGTGTATGTTTGTTGTTAGAACGACGGCATGTGGGAGAACATGACGTCTGCGCGCACGCAGCAGTGGCAGCGGCGCGCACGCTCGCCTGCGCGGCCGCCGCCCACGCCGCCGTCGCCGCCCGCCGCGCCCCCGCCGCCCTCGCCGCCGCCCCCGCCCAGCGACCCCTCGCGCCCCTTCGTGTGCAGGCACTGCGGCGTCGGCTTCGCGAGGGAGAAGGCACTGCAGTCACATGCTAGGGTAAGTTTTCTCCCAAGACATCAAAATTAATATTGATACTTCGATTGGTTCAACAAAACCTGTTCTTTGATACGTCTTTGCAATAAAGTTAAGAAAACGTGGACAGGGAACGTCAGGAATGAAGTTTCTTCACCCATTGAGTCTCGATACTCGCACTGTGTGCGTGCGAGTATCACACAGACGCACTAGTAAAACGAAGAAAGAAAGAGCGCTTGCTATATATGCCTTGTCATAGAAAGATTCACTGAGAGAAAGAGAAAGGCGTATGGAGGGATATAAAGCAAAAATCTTTTGTGACGCTAGCTGTTCCCCGTGGCTTCGTATTACTTATCTTTTGCAAGAGCAAAACGATAGCGATTTTTGCGCAATAATTGCTCTTCCATACAGAAGTTTTAGAGTTGTTGGCGGTTTTTTTTTTAATAAGTGCTTTTGACAAACAGCAAGCGATTGTGTAGGATCTACCATACCTACACTGCAGGTAATTCCAACTTTCATGACATAAAGCGTTTGATCGCTATCGTTTTGTTCTTGCAAAAGATACGTAATAAGCCTGCCGTTTTCGGGATTAAAAACATAGCCTAAGTCACTCAGGAATAATGTAGCTTTATACTGGCGTAAGAATTTTTCAAAATCGTTTTAGTAGATCCAGAGATAACGCCCTATAGATTATTAATATGTGACATTATTAAGGTACTTTGTTCCAATAAATAACGCCATTCAACAACACAACAGAGATTTCGTGCTGAAAATCGCTGCTCCCTTTCAATATTGAACTGTATGAACGAACCGTTTACCATCTTACTTGTAAACATACTTATTACATAAAGTCACGTCTTCATCCCATGCGGGTAGGCAGAATAAGGTCCATGCATGACCTTCTAGGAAGTCCTCTCCCTCGGGCCTCCCTGCGTTTCCACTCACTTCTGTCTCGTAAATAATTTGTTAGGCGCCTTTCATTCATACTCTCAACATGGCTAAACAGCCAGAATATTTAAAAAAAAATTGCTACTTGTAAACTCCGTCGTATAATAATGCTTTATGTAACAGGTGCACGGCGGTGACTCTCCGGTAGAGTGCGGTTCGTGTGGCGAGCTGTGCTGGTCGCGCGAGGCGCTGGCGTCGCACATGGCGCAGCGCCACCCGCACCTGCCACCGCGTGACCAGGCGCCCGACCCGCCCTACGAAGACTCCGACTCGGGTATATACACTCACAATAACCAACGCAGATATGCTATGCCATGGCCACCTTTCTATGGAATATTAATCCATACAGCTCTTGAACGCGCTTTATTGTGTTCAGTTTCTTCGATGAAATACATTCTTAATATTTCCAGTGGTACATGACCTGTTGCTTAATGTTTTCTTACTTCATGTTTGATTTTTCCATAGGTGACGACATGGAGTATCGCCTTTCTCCCCTGTCGCACGGTGTTACCGAGCGCGCGGTGTACGACACGATGCGCGGCCCCGAGCTGTTCTGTCAGGACTGCGGCGTCGCCTTCCAGCGAGCTGACCTGTTGAGGAGACACGTGGCTGCAGCTCACAGGTACACATCACCTCTCTCCACTGTCGCACGCTGCCCAAATTATTTACTGATATACAACCATACTATTGCCGAGTGACATAGTCTACTTTTATCCCGGAACAAAGGCTCCGTTCCAGTGGGCGAGAACGAAGACACTGAAAAAAGCGTGTCAGTAAAACATTATATTACGTTGTCAACAAAACATTGTCCTTTGTTTGATAGTTACAAGCGACACGACAGCTCAAGCAGCACCTGGGCGGAGCACACGTGCGACGTGTGCGGCGAGGGCTTCACGGACGCGCTGCAGCTGCTGGCGCACGCAGAGACGCACGCAGAGCGGCACCGCGCGCCGCACTCACAGCCCAGGTAACTAGCCACTTTCACGGAACAGCAGCAGGGTGTGTATGTGAATCCGAGTCACAATCACAAACCATACTACACCCCCTATTCTGCACTCTGTCTCCCAAAACATATTTTTTTGTATCTTTAATTATTGCGATCTTTCAATCTTGCAGATATTTAGCAATATGTGTAAGATTTCAATTTAATGTCTCGCACGGAAGCCGTCCAGGGACTGCTCCGTTTATTTATATGTCTGGTGTCCCCCAAAACTTGCAGCCAAAGTTCGCTGCCACTGACGATGCCGTGGATGCGGTAAAGCAAATAAATCTGAATTAATATTGGGGTTAGCGACACGAACAAGAAGAAGGCATTTCTAAAACACTGCATAGTTATGCAGAATCTTCTCATACCCATCGTGCACAAACACCCCCAGGATTTAAACGAGATTTTCAAGTACATTTATTTGAGACATCTATACTTACGTGACCATTAATTTTTCACTCAAAACGGGACATCGGTTTATTTATGTCAATTAGCAGATTCTCTTTTTTTTTTTTATTCTTTATGTAGAATAAAGTTAGTTAATATTACTTCCTTTATTCATTAACTTACTTATTTACTAATTTTTTTATAAAACACATTAAAAAAAATCATAAGAGGCTCAACGGTATCGGGAACCGGGTCCAAGCTATCGGCGGTCAGGGCTCCAGAGAGAGGAACCTCCTAACAATACGAGCCGTGTCCAGCAGTACTGTTTTCTGGATCAGGCCCTTGACCCAGCCGCCTAACGAGAGCCTCCTGGGGTGTTGGACGAGGCTCGTGGCTATTAAGCCATTGGCACATATCTGTAGTAAGGTACCTCCGATGCCACAATATTGTATTTCAGAGCGATTTGCTGATGGATAATCCTGTCTACAAGATTGTGCCTATGCAAGTACTCTTCGTTAGCTAGACGAGAACAACCAGGGATAATTGGCGGATCGATTCACCCGGGCGGTGACATGCAAAAAACAGATGTCAACCGTGCCATCCTTCACAATAAATCGCCGGTAGTTATTCGTCACCGTCAACACTTTAAAGACAAAACTAACTAACTATTAACTTCGTCCATAGACACAAACAAAACAGACAAAATCTACCGAATCAGAATCAGAACTTTTTTTGTAAAACATAGGTTACACAGCAGTGTGTGGGGTGTTACAATATTAAGACGATATGTACGCCCCAATTTTAAGGCGATATATACGCCCAGATGTTAACGCAGTATTGGCCGTGCGCCCGCTCGGATCCAAAATATCAATATTGAACCTCCTTTTGAACAGTTTTATTTGACTAGACTAGAGTCAAGAGGCACTAAGTCACGGGGTCCCGACGCTAAGAAAGGAAATTTGATTCAAATAAATTCCACCAGATGGCACGATATGCTTCGATCTGTTAATGAATTTTGTGTAAAATTAACATTTCCTAGGATTGATCATAAAAATTGTATTTTCTTGTTTATTCATCACTCCTCTAATACACAAAATTATGGCATATTGGGCTCTTAATTCACAGTTCAAAGATTGCTTGAACGGATCAATTAAAATTAATTCCAATAGATGGCGCGGTTTTAAACTTCTGAGGCGTTCCACTGTAATGTTCAAATTTGTACACATTTTGGTACAATAAAACATATAAAAAATACTATAAGTTGTGTTGTAACAAGTCGTCAGTGTATTTAAAGAAATAAATATTCACGAACCGAGTAAACCCTTTGAACTGAAAGCCACTGCTACCATCAATCTATCGCTTGAGAGAGAACCGACCGCGTTCGAGGTACTTCTAATAAAATAGGTTTAGTCCGCCGAAAAACGCTAGTTACGACGGCATGGTTTTTTTGTTTGGGATGAGGCATCTCTAAATTCTGTTAGCTAGTATTATTATTATCTGTGACTAAGTCTAGACTTCTGCAGAGATAAAGCTTATATCCATTATGGGTAATTAATTGTGATATTTCTTTCTCTGTTGCAGGTTAAAAAGAATGGGTCGAGGTCGAAACAATACGTCATCATCGAATAATTCACGGCAATTCCCTTGTAGGGTATGTGGTGAGTACTACCATTTAAACTACTGCTCGGTCAAATTAACTCTGCATTCGGCGCTGTCACGTCGCACGTCTCGCGTATGCACACGAGGAGTACGCGAGGCGTACGGGTAGACGCGAGTGGTGCTCGCATTCCAGCGAGGTGCACACTTATTTTTACTTATTATGCGAGTCAAATCTGCCTTTATCAACTCGAATCTTAAATTCATGTCCACTAATATAGTCTTACCCCGGTTTATCAACACTCGATTATCGGGCTGTTAACGTAATCGACGAATAATCGCCGGTTATCTGCTGTGATTGGCTGTTGAAAATTCATTCAACCAATCACAGCCGATAACGCGTGCTTGACAACTTGTCACATTAATTCTGCGATAATCTAGATGTGAGAAACTCGGCCTTAGTGTCATATCTTTATAAATTGATAAAATTGAAGTGTCTCTATGTAATAACAAAGATTTATTGAATTCATGTTAAATTATAAACGAAACTAATAACAAATACGCAATTTTTTTTTATTTTTCTCTGTGTGTCTGTTTCTTTTGGGTAATCTCAGAAACGGCTGGACCGATTTTGACGGGACTTTCACTGGTAGGTAGCTAATGTTAAAAGGAGAAACATAGACTATTGACACTTTTTATCCCGGAAAATTCAAGATACCCTAGGAAAAAAAATTAGTTTGACGCGGACGAAGTCTCCGGCAACAGCTAGTCTACACCTCTACACTAATATTATAAAGAGGAATGATTTGATCGTAAGTTTATTTGTAATGAATAAAGTCAAAAACTACTTAACCTATTCAAAAACTTCTTACACCTATACATATGGAAAGCTTCGTTATTCCGGAGTGACATAGGCTATTTTTTTAGCCCGAAAACGGGTCATGTGGGGTTTGCCACGGGAGCGAAGTCGCGGGGAAAAGCTAGTCATAATAAAAAGTATGAAGCAACTATCAGAAACATAGCAACAGCAGCCTTAAAGAACAACAGAATTTCTGTTGAAGTATGAATTTGGTTTGGCTCCTAAAGATCTCTTTCTATAATACTTTGCAATGTGTCTACAGGCAAGGTGTTTGGTTCACGAAGTTCGCAACAGATCCACATCCGTATACACACGGGCGAGCGGCCGTACGCGTGCCGGTTTTGTTGGAAAGCGTTCGCGGATGGCGGCACGCTACGGAAGCATGAGAGAATACATACGGGTATGTAATTTTTGACCTACCTATATTGTCCCATTTCTGGGCTAGGGTCTCTCACATAGATTTCTAACGCTCTTGAAACTTTGCTTGAAATTGTTGGCTAATCCGTCAAAAACTAGGCAGGCTTAAGAAACGCATTCGTGATGGGTGTGTTATACTGCTCATTTATTATTTACGAAGTAATCATCAAGCTGCATTTATCTTTACCTGACCTGAAAAAGCCTGAAAGAGCTATTGGTCGATGGGGGCCCCCATTGACCAATAGCTCTTTCAGGCGTTTTAAATCATCGACCATCGATAAAAGGAGATTATCCCATTTGCCACAAACGTAAATTAATGGACATGTGCATACTCCCTATCCTGACATAATTATGGTGCTCAAACCCGGTCTTTGACCATTCAGCAGAGGTTTAAGCTTGAGGTTTGCCAGCGAGCAATGGAGCGCAGTATTCTTGGAGTCAAGTTTGAAAGACCATGTTAGGAATACAATATATATACAATGCTGCGCTCAAAAACACAAATCGCCGACGTCACCCAAAAAGCAGCTAAGCTCAAATGGGACTGGGCCGGCCATGTTTGCTCAGAGTCAAATATATTTATTCAACTAGGCCAATAAGCGGCACTTTTAAACGTCAAATGATTAAAATTTACAAGTAATAAAAATTGAATCTACCGTGCATTCGGATGCTGCAAGTCGAACGTCTCATGGTCAAAAGATACCACAATGCGGGTGCCGGCAAATGTACGGCGACATCGTGGCACACCCAGGCGAAGACTTGCCCAAAATCGGGCGAAATGGAATGAAGAAAGGGAGGCATTTGCCATGCACCCCTGCAGTGGGACAGTTCGGTCTGAAAATATTAATAAAATAAAAATAATTACAAACTCATCTGAGAAAAGACAAAAAAAAACTAGTTTCTTTTCAAGCAGACAGTTTGATTGGGCTGAAATATTTTGATATCTAGTTCAATGGAACTCAAGTGTTTGTAATATAACTTTGTGTTCTAGGCGAGAAGCCGTACGCATGCGCGGTGTGTCCACGCGCATTCAACCAACGTGTCGTGCTACGCGAACATGTGCGCTCACATCACTCCGCCCCAGATCGACGCGCTAACGGTAAGGCATCAATTGGTCCCATTGGCCACTCATTCTATGAGAAATGTACCCTACACACTATCTAAGTTGAGATCCTTCTCTATTCTAAATTACATTTGTTTTTTTTTTGTTTTTAGGTGGTCCCGCATACTGCTGTGTAGTATGTGGGCGCACTCTCCACTCTAGCAACGAACTGGTGCAGCATCTCATACAGCACTGCGATGCCAACACGGCGCTCAAGAGACAACCCCAGGTGAGGACCACGTCTAAGGTGAATGATTTTATTGGATGCCTCCAATATTATGGTAGACAAAAAGGTAGCGTGCAATTGTTTTAACGGCACGAGAGAACGGCATGTCCTGCCATAAACTTAACTGGCGTTATTATGCTTTTAGACGGGGCCACGAAAGTATAAGAGACGACGAAAACTGAAGACCGAGTCCCCGGCGACGCCGCGCGACTGGGAGCGCACCTCCCCCTCCCCACCGCCCGTGTCGCGCTCCCCCTCCCCCTTGTCCGACACGCCGCAGCTGTCGCCCGCCTCGCCGCCCTCCCCGGCGTCCCCCGCGTCGCCCGCGCGCCGGCGCCGGCGCCGCGCCTCGCCCGCGCCGCGCCCCCGCATGATACACACGGAGGAGCGGCCGCCCGCGCGCCGCCGCCGGGCGCCCGCCCGCGCGCCCTCCCCGCCCTCCCCGGCGCGCACGCGGCCCGTTCGGCGCCGGCCGCCGCGCCACCCCGCAGACGACCTGCGCGCCATTGGGCCGCGCGAACCGTCGGCCGAGCCGGCGCCGGACGCCAACGGCCCCTACAAGTGCGAGATGTGCGCGCTGGAGTTCCCGCGGCGCGACGCGCTGCTGCTGCACGTGCCGGTGCACATCTGACGCTCGCGCCGCGCGCCCAGCCACAGCGACTGAGTGCGATGATGCGAGCACCCCGTGCTATCGTCGTGCGATGAATCTCCACTGATTATCTTGATCCGACGGCAGGGACGGCCGCTCGCCATCCGACTGTCTACACGTTTTTGTGAACTGAGGTCTTCCCATCGCACTCGACAGTCGATGCACGCCAGTGACTTACGTTCACGTAGTCTGTGACTCGAACTAAAAAGACTTTGTAACAAGAAAATCAAACATATTGTATTAAATTAAATCTTAAAGTTCACTATGATTATGATGAAATACATAAAATATGTTGTATAAAATATGAATGTTAATATAAAACCATTATTTGATGTTTATTATATAGCTGTCTGTTGTGATAGTTAAACCATTTTATATGATGGCCATTTGTTCCTTCTACACATAGGCGGATCCAGGAAGGAACACATAGGCACGTCCACACAACACAATCCAAATAAAACAAGATACTGAGTCTGAGCGTTAATACCTAATAAACTGCTTGATAACCTTTATTTCTTTAGCAAGTGTAAGGAAAATAGTTTTTTTATCATTATACATTTATTACAAGTATTTTTATGTAATAGATACAAAAAAAAAAATATCAAGGCCGGATCAGCCCCATAGCAAATTCTACAGGGCTTGCGAATGAACGAAAAAAAACAAGCAATGATTCCTATTAAATTTTCGATCTCACTTCACTCACTCCTGCATCCAAGGTTTCCCTTCAAAACTCATGTATGTGTTTACAAAAGTTTTATCCTTCAGCCTTACCCCAATTACATTTTTACCTTTTGTAAAGTAATTAAGTTGAAATAGTAAAAGTACTGAACCTAAAACAAGCAGAGTCTCGCGCTGGTTTAATCCAGCACTGTCAATGGTAAAGAACACACGCCTTACCTACTTGTTTAGACCTTGTCCTGGATCCGCTTTTGTTTCTATACGTTTTAATGAACACCAAATAAATGAAAGTCGTTTTCAAATCCACTTGTAACTTTGCATAACACTTATTAAATTATTGAATTAAAAATTAACTTTTAGAAACTGTGTTTAGAGGCTAAATAAAATTGCATTTTAATATTGGTTGCTGGTTGCTCATATCGTTATTTTCAGTCTATGAATATGATGTAATTCAAAACGAATGATACAAAAGTAGAAATAACCCAGTTATGATTTGTTAATTACGTATTTTTATTTTACAATAAACTTTTAAATTTCATTTCAGCTTGCGACATTCACACACCGAATCCTGCGCATACTCCATTGTTGTTTGACTAGATATCGACTGTTTTGTTACATTACCGAGGTGTGTTGGGTATCGAGTGTATTGTTGTATTATACTAATTGACTGATTTATTGATTAGTTCAATGTGAATTTATTATTATACTTGTGTAAAATTATGTACATAAAATGCGTATGTAATTGAAATTTGTGACAGTTTTAAAGGTTTTCATTGTTTAGTACAAATACTGTATGTTTTGGGGTTTTTACGGTTTTTTATCAATTTATTGTGATATAGACATAAAAACTTTAATGTAGAATTGTGCCATGTGATGGTTATTTAATTGTTTTCATTCTTTGTCCCATTAAAGACAAGAGATATAATCAAGATCCCTCTGATCTGGATTAGAAAATTCATATTATTGTACTACCTACCTACTAATAGGGTAACTATTAGGTCCAAATTTTTATTTTCATGTAACTTCTAAGCTAGTATTAAATACATTGTGCAATACATTCCCCAAAATGCATGGTAGTATGTATGCCTTTCTGAAATTTATGTAACAAATCTGTTCTTTGTTTTAAAATAAGGATCAATAAATTAATTGTACATATACTGGAATAAAACGTACGATACAACGTTAATATCGTGTTTACTGCTTATCCTTTAAAAAAACCCTATCATTGCACGCGGATTTCATCGATCGCAAATATCACAATGATCTAATAAAGTAATTCATCTGTTTGACAATAATTGAGAATGCACTATTTAAACAGAGTACAACTATTTTCTTAATGACCTTCGGCAATCATCGCATTTCCGAATACAAAACGAATGCTAATTTCCATGTTCATCAATTATTAAATTTATCTTCATTTTGAATTCAGAACTAAGTACTTCTTTATTGTTTTGTTTTGATTACCGTGTGAAATATATATATATAGATGTCCGTGACGACCGCAAGACCCCGACGCCAATCGCTTCTATATTTGGTAAATAATTACTACTCATTGGTACCAATTAGTACTCGAACAACAAAATTTGTACCTTAGTAGTTTTCGAGAAAATTGACTTTGAAGGTGGTCCCTGCGGTAGACACGCTCCATTCAGCAGGACCACCATGAGTGACGAAAACGGGGCGTGCTACAGCTATTACACGACTTTGAATGTTTTTTTTCACAAACCTACATAGAAAATTACTAGCCTGCAAAATAAAATTGATACCCAAAATTCACAACTAGTACTCAAGTAGTTTACGAGATATCCCGTGCCATTGGTGGGGTGGCGTTAGTCACTGTATTAAATTTTCATTTTAAGGTTTCCTTAATAAAAACTGTGATTTCTTCCCAAATTTATACAAAAATTACTACTCCTAAAGAAGTTATAGCGATCAAACATTCAGATACCTAAGTGTTGTATTTTAAGAGAAACTAGCTGTGCCCGCGACTTCGTTCGCGTGGTTGTCGAGAGCAAAACAACGTCGTTTAGATAAGAGTATATCACCTTTTTGATGATTTAGATAAGAGTCCTGACTTTGGTATAGTTGATTACGTTAATGCTTCTCTATATACTATGTTAGCGGTGGAATTACCCGGAGCATATACAAAAAGGTTGTTTGGGTTGCTAACACGTGATAGAGAAACATAGAGTTGGCCGTGTGAAAAACAATCAAAAGTAAGGTCTACACCCTTTGGCTTTTGCACCTTTGGCACCCCGGGGCTGGTCTGCATTGGTGCTTTAATGGTTGCAAAACAACTCGCTTGGCCAAATGCTTTGCTTGGTAGTATAGATGCAGGCCTACCTTGCCTCCTCCCTCAGAGGCGGTAAGGTGGCGTGGTTTTGAGGGAGAGCGCTACAGTCGTGTAGATCCTCAAGGCAAGCCTGGTGGTTTTCCTTCACGTGGTTGCCGCCCTGTTATTGGTCTAATTCCCTAAGAAATAGACGTAACTGAAACTGCCAGACGAACAAACGCAGGGGTGGCGAGGTCATGCCCCTGGGTGTCCACCATCAAACAAGACCAGATGTTGGATAGCAATGACCTCCCGCGTGTTTGTGCCGTGCGCGGGGACCCGTACGGAGGGATGAAGGAATCCTGGTGATTGAGTGGAGCAGGTCTGCACACAACACATCACTTTGGTCTGGATTTCCTCTCACACGGGTGGTCGTGGGGTAGCTACCCACGATCAATCGGCTGAGGCATCCCATAAGCGGGTTGTCATGCGAGGATCGGTTTGATGGGGGTTGGCAGCCGGCGTGGCGTGGGGTGGCGGGATGAGCTGCGACATAGTCTCGTGTCGTTAGCAGTTCCGTGGCCCTCCGCTGCGTGCGGGCTCGTCATATTTTCATCAAGCTGGTCCTATACCGAAAGAGTAGCTCTGACGTCACTCGTTGAGCGAGTGACGTCCCCGACTTGAGGGCTCCGTGGCGGGTGGAGAGCTCCGACGGTGAAGTTTTAATTATCAACAAATGGATAATGAGACAAAATTCTTTTCTAAAAATAACACTCGGGCTGCGTCCTCGGATGCGCCTACCAACACCAACACACTGGCTGCGTCCTCGGATGCGCCAACTAACACCAACACCACTAGGGCCGCGTCATCTGATGCGCCTATTATAACAACTGTGTCTCAGGATGCGCCCAAGCGACAACCGCCGAAGGCTGCGTCCTCTGACAAAATCAACAAGAAAAAACGCTCAGCTGCGTCCAAGGATGCGATGAGGAAGGCAACCGCCAGGAGCGCGCCAAACCAGGCCGCGTCCCAGGCAACGTCGACCCCGTCTGTATCCAAGGAAGCGCTTTCCAACACTGCCCTGAACACAGGACTAAGGGCAGTTCTTGATCATGGCGACTCAAAGAGGCCTGCTGACGAAGATGCGCCCACAACCCGGGCTGCATCAACGGCTGCGGCTTCTGAGAGAGACCTGACAAGTCTGACCGAGGCCCCAGTGACAGGCACACAAACACCAAACACAACATGGCACACGATCACCCGTAAGACGTCTTCTAAGAGGCGTCTATCAACACTCGTCGAAGCCGGGCGACAAGACGTCGTGGCGGACACCGGGGCACGCGGGCAACCAGCGGGCTCCGGTCACTGCCCTGCAGTTGTCTCCGAATCAACCGGGACGACAACAGGGGCGGGTGCCACGGCCGTCAAGCGCAAACGTGGCAGAAAGTCGAGGGGCGGGAAAAAACTGGCGAAAACCGGAGGAGGAACTCTTGCCCGGGCGGAGAAGCGTTCGCGACCCGAGGATTCCGTCACACCAACGGGGGTAGGCAAGAAGAGCAAGACTGCTCGCTCCCCCATGGTGGAAGGGTCCTTGGTAACCTACGCCGAGGCTGCCGCGGCGTACAAGAGCAACGAGCTGTGCGTCGCCGTCATGACTGAGCCTTTCCAGGATATGACGCAAGAGCAGGCAGAGAGTATCCGACTCAATATCGAAAACCAACTGCGGGCACTGCTCATGGCGGACCCTGACCCAACTAACCCATCACTGAACACCGCGATCCACTTTCGAGGTAAAGCCCACTTCGCAGAGGGCGTACTCAAGACCTGGTGCGAGGACAACTTCACGCTGGCCTGGCTAAAGAGGATCACAGACATCATGACGTCCCCGATACCGGGGACTAAATTAACCGTTCGGCCTCAGGCGGAGATACCCAAAAAGACGCTGTGCATGCTGTACGTGCCGGAGAACACAGAGGACACTACAGCACTGGTAAAGCTCCTGTCAAGGCAGAACGCCAACCTAAAGATTAACACATGGACCCTGACACACGGGAGGGTCAGACAGGAACCCCCGGGCACTTGTCTCTTCTTCCGTGTGCCGGAGCCCATAGTAATGATCATTAAAGATCAGCAAAGGCGCGTCTACTACCTCATGGGGAGCATCTACATCCGCTTCCTGGAAGAAAGTGTTCCCAGTGGGGGTGACACAGCGCCATCAACTTCGTCGGCCCCCGTCGCGCCAGGACTGATGGTAGACACACCACTGCCTACGCGTTCCTCGTCGCCTCCTGCGATGGAGGGCGTGGAGGATCTTGTGGAGAAGGCGACTACCATGGCGATAACGGAGGTAGAGGGAACCACAGATCCAACACAGGATCCTGCCTCGCCCGGGTTAACATCGGACGAGGACTGCTTTCCAACGGGGGAGGAGAGGGAGGAGAATGACAGCAGCCTCTGCTCTTCTCCCTTACGGGACATGTAGGATCCTACAGACCAATCTCCAGCACAGCCAAACTGCGTCGGCCACTTTGCGCAGAGTGCTGGAAAACCAACAGCAAAAGACCATCGCCCTTATTCAAGAGCCGTGGATTAGGGCCGGCAGAATATGTGGTCTTGCAAATATCGGGGGTAAGTTGCTGCTTGACACCTCCGTAAGTAACCCAAGAACTTGCATATTTGTTCCGAAACATGTACCCAACTTACTAATTAACGAATTTTGTTCAAGAGACCTTACAGCAACAAGGCTTCCCAGAACAGACCAGCAACTCCCGGACATCGTACTAGCCTCGGCATATCTGCCAGGCGACGAAGACGTGCCTCTGCCTGAGCTCGTCTCACTGGTGGAGTACTGTGAAAAGGAGAAACTGGAGTTAATCATCGCGACAGACTCCAACGCGCATCACACGCTCTGGGGTAATGTCAAAACCAACAACAGAGGTGAGGAAATGCTTGACTTTATTCTTAAGTATAATCTTGTCTTACTTAACAAAGGCTCAGAGCCCACCTTCATTAACGCAAGATCACAAACAATAATAGACCTAACAATAGCAACCATAGGCATCGCTAACTCCATACAGGAATGGCAGGTCTCCAACGAGATATCATGCTCAGACCACAGATGGATCCGGTACACCATTAACCTTAATCTACCTAAACCACAGCCAAGAAGGTCCCCTCGAAACACAGATCAGTCTAAGTTTTTGAGGCTTGTCAAAGCAGAGTTAGGAAAATTACCTGCTTTACCGGCTGAAATACCTGTAACCAAATTAGACGAACTTGTAAACAACATGACATCCATCCTTTTATCTAGCTACGAACAGTCTTGCCCCCTCACCATACCTAGGCAGGGTATTAGGCAATCGTGGTGGTGTCCAGAATTGGAAAGACACCGTCATAGGCTGAGAAGGCTGTTCAACAGAGCTAGGAATACACGGTCGCCAGAGGACTGGGACCGCTACACTGATACCCGTAGAAACTATAAAAAACTAATACGCCTCAGAGGTAGGACCAGTTGGAGACGTTTCTGCACGAACATCGAAAACAACAACCAGGCCATTAGGGTCAAAACCTGTCTTGCTCAAGAGACAGAACACTCAATAGGATGCCTGAAAAAAACAGATAACACATACACAACAAACGACACGGAAACTAGCGAGCTGCTTCTGGCTACCCACTTCCCAGGTTGCCGGATTGCTACCCAGCAATGTTGGGAACCACATAGGGACAGGGACACGAGTAGCTTAGACTGGGAAGTAGCTTCAGAAGTTGTCGACAAAGATAAATTAACATGGGCAATCAACAGCTTCTTACCTTTCAAGGCAGCAGGGCTAGACGGCATTTTCCCAGCTCTGCTTAGGTGGAGCGGTGACTTTCTGGCGGAATACCTCGTTAAGGTATTTCGAGCATGCCTAGCGCACCGCTATATCCCCTTGAACTGGCGCGAAGTAAAAATCATCTTCATTCCGAAACCGGGTAGGGGTGACTACACCCAGCCCAAATCTTTCAGGCCCATTAGCCTCACCTCGTTTTTCTTGAAAACACTAGAGAGACTGGGGGACAAGAAGATCAGAAACCAAATTTCGGAAGTGTTTCCCCTACACCCTAATCAACACGCCTACTGCGCAGGTAGATCAACCGAATCAGCACTCCACTGCGTAGTCTCACGTATCGGAAATGCTCTCAAAACCAAAAATCCAACCCTTGGCGCTTTTATTGATATAGAAGGTGCTTTCGACAAAACAAGCTTCACCAGCATCGGGCAGGCACTCGCCACGCACGGTGTTGCACCAACGCTTATAGAATGGATTAATAACATGCTTAAATACCGCGCTATTCAATTTTCTGTGAACACCACCACACGCGGTGTCGTGAGTAGGGGCTGCCCACAGGGTGGGGTGCTGTCACCACTACTGTGGAATTTAGTTGTGAATGAGCTCATTGCAGAGCTCAACGCTAGCAGCCTGTACTCGGTGGGATACGCAGATGATATAGCAATTCTAATCTCTGGGAAATTTGAGGGCATCTCATGTGATCTCATGAGAAGAGCTTTCAAAATAATCGAAGTTTGGTGCACTAAGCATGAACTATCGGTTAACCCCTCGAAAACGGAACTAATAATGTTTACAAACAAAAGAGTTCTAGGACCCCATAGACTCCCTAAACTTTTCAACACAGAACTAACTCTTAAAGACGAGGTCAAGTACTTGGGGGTGATCCTTGATAGCAAATTGCTCTGGAACAAGCATCTTGACTACAAACTTAACAAAAGTACAATCGCACTTTATCAATGTAAAAAAATGTTAGGTAAAAAATGGGGGCTTTCTCCGAAGATCACGCTGTGGCTATACACAGCAGTGATCAGGCCAATGCTGGCTTATGGCGCTCTGGTTTGGTGGACAAGGACAGAATTGTCTACCACCAGTGCCAGACTCCAAAAGTTCCAGAGACTGGCCTGCTCAGCTATCACCGGCTGCATGAGGACCACACCGACAGCAGCCATGGAGATAGCCCTACAACTAACTCCCCTTGACCTATACATACAGCAGGAGGCAGCGCTAGCTGCCATCAGGCTGCTGCATTTGGGCATATGGGGTAAGAATCTCACCAGCCCACACGCTGCAATCCTGGACCGGGCGATTCAGTACCAACCCCTCATCGCCGCCCCGTGTGATAGAACACCAAACCAACCAATGTTCAACAAAAACTATAGCATACAAACTGTAGAGGAAGACAGGGATCAGTCTGGAGCTAATGAAGTACGCATTTACACAGATGGCTCAAAAACAGACAACGGTTCAGGTGCTGGCGTACATTCCCTTGACCTCAACATTAACTTTCACCTACCCCTTGGCTCACACAGTTCAATCTTTCAATGTGAATGTGTTGCCCTAACACAGGCCGCTACTGCTGTAAAGCGTTTAGGTATCCATAACTATGGAATCAGATTCCTATCCGATAGTCTGGCAGTGCTCAAAGCCCTGGAAAACAAACAAACCAACAGCAAACTAATCTTTGAATGCCACCTTGCCCTGGAGAGTATATCGACATCCAATCGAATCACCCTACAGTGGATCAAGGGACATAGTGGGTCTTTAGGCAACGATGCCGCGGATGAACTTGCAAGGAGGGGTTCTGAGATGATAGTGCTAGGCCCGTACCCACTACTCCCCCTGCCTTTCTCACAAATTCGTGCATGGATCTGCCAAAGATCGATCGAACTGCATAACAACAGATGGTCACGGGCTACAGACTGTAGACAGTCAAGAACAGCCCTACCGAATGTAAACCCGCGTTTAACCAAAAAACTTCTTAGCTTAAGTAGAAATAACCTCAGAACAATCATAGGGACAATTACGGGTCATACCCCTCTTAACAAACATCTTTTTAACATAGGCGCCACAGACAGCCCACTTTGCAGGGGCTGCTTTAACGCCGAGGAATCAGCTGCCCATGTCATCCTGGACTGCGAGGCCGTGGTTTCCCAACGTGAAGAAATCCTCGGAACGGTGAGGTCGCTCCGCGAAGCCTGTGAAGCCCCCAGGAGGCTTCTGTGCTTCTGGACGGAGCTAGGCTGGCTACTTTAGCCGGTAACCCCACGCACAACGGACCAAATGGGAGTCTAAGTGCGGAAAAGGGAGTCCCTCTTCATTCATTCATTCATTCAAGGTCTACACCCGCAACGGATAACGTCTGGCCTTGGGCTTTATTAATAGTCATAGCGTAACAGAGGCTTACAGGAAATTGCACACGTTTGAAAGTAAACGGAAAATTATTGGGGATAATGGGTATCCTGGGAATGAAAACAACATCACCGGAGCCGCAACCTGTTAAGATTTCGGCTTCGATGACATTTCGTTGGAGATTTGTTACTCTCAACCGAGTTCCATTGCATAGTTTTGGTGGGCTTAAATTTCTGAGTAGAATGATTGGTACTCCGACTTTTAAATAAATTTTGTGTGCTGGAAGACCTGGTGTATTTAGAGAGTCTAAAAACTCTACTGGATAGTGGGTGGCATCTCCTTCTTCTAAAACCGTGTTAATAGATAAATATTCCCTACTTTCTCCAGAAACATGTACCAATATTTGAGAATTTATTGCTGCTGCTTGGTCGTTGCGAGGTGCCAAAATAGCTCGTTGGCATAGCCAAGCAGCGTCATGGTTCGAGATCTCTGATGGATCTCCGTATACAGAGGAAATGAGTTCCTGCTGTGAGGCAACAGAAGAACACAGGCTTTCGACTAAAGTTACTTTACCTCCTTCTTGAGTCGGGTATGTGCCGTTACCAATTTGAAGTAGTAAATTTGAGAAAACCTGCGCGTTTGCGTCACCTCCCAAATATGCTCGCATATTAAAGCTCAAATTAGTTAATATGACACTACGCCATAAAATAGAGCTCTTTAAACAGGCACCTATTTCATCGGCCCTCGTTCCTCTGGGTATTATAGGGAGTGTCTGCCTGAAGTCTCCACAGAATAGCACCGTTAAGCCTCCCATCGGTCGGTCATTTTGTCTTATATCTCGCAACGTTCTATCTACAGCTTCCACAGCTTTACGATTTGCCATCGTACACTCGTCCCAAACGATAAGGGCGCAATCGCGTAAAACCCTTGCTTTATCACTATTGCGAGACACGTTGCAAACAGGGTTTTCTGTGCGGTCCAAGTCGATTGGTATTTTAAATGTTGTATGTGCAGTTTTTCCTCCTGGTAATAAAGTGGCAGCTATTCCTGAGGAAGCGACGGCAAGGGCAATTTTGTTTTGGCTCCTTATTTGAGCCAAGATAACTTTAGTGAGGAAAGTTTTACCTGTTCCACCAGGTGCATCTAAAAACAGCATTTCTCCTAATGAATGTTCTACACTACAGCATACTCTATCAAAGATTTGACGTTGTTCTGACGTCAAATTTGAACAGCCATTTCGCAATATTTCTGCTAACTCTTCGGGGTTGTAATTTATTTCAGATGTATACTCCCTATTAATTCGTTCCCCACCAACTGTCGGTGTCGGCAAGCCGTATTGACTGAGGGGGTTCCCTCCTATACTTGTAACTATATCTTGTATAGCCAGCAAAGCCCTATTATGGCAGCTTTCACGTACTTGGTCAGAAGTTTCACTATTTATATTTTGCTGTCTCAAAAAATCTTCGGCAAACGCGTCTTTATATTTTTGCCACAACTGCCCAGCGTCCGATAGGCCACAAAATGTCAACAAAATGGCAAATAAATGGCGCAAACGATGTGGACTATCACTGACGCATGCTTCGGCTAAAGCATCATCCCAATGCTGATCGCCATCTAATAAATGCCGTGCGCGGCAAGCAGCTTGAAATGTGGGATATTCTATATCGTCCACTTTGCGGAGCTCAGCAAAAGAAGTAGGTCCTCGCACTGTGTGAAGAAGAAGGCGTAAATAATAACACTCTGCATTATTTGGGTGCACCGTGTATACTCTTCCAATCACGTGTTCTTTAAAAATGCCGGACTCGCCTTCTACAGCAGTTCCACGTCTCCTGCGATTAAAAACACCTTGCTGCTTGTTATAAGTATAATAATGTGGCACTTCATTGTACAACAGAGACTTAGCGAAATTGTCTCTTTCGCAAAGGCGAAAGAATGCGAGCAAGGTGGTTTGTCTTGGGTTGTTCATTCTTTCTGCCACATTTTCTGGCTGAAAGTAAACTCGCTGCCCGCCTTCCAGGTGCACGTCAAGATGGATGACTGGCGGATACCTTTCATGAATAGGGAAACTCAAAATGCGCCAAACTGCCTCCGAAGAGCTTATGTATCGGCCAGATTGATACCTTGTCACTTCATCAAATTGGTTGTTATTTCTTAGTGCTATCATGGCTTGATCACTACCTTTATTAACATATTTACATATATATTTTATAGATTCGACGCTATTACAAATTTCAACATTAATGTGTGCTTGAAAAGCGTTTGACAAAACTGGAGAATACGGTACCACCCAACTATTATTTAGAATTATTTCTTGTCCACGGAATCTGACAGTAGCTGTGAAACCACCTTGTGACGGTGATCTTCGCCGGTATTGCGGATACCCATTTTCCCCAGCCATAGTTAGTTCTTTCAGTGCTCTGGGGTATTTTTTTGAGCATTGACCATCTTTCATGCACGGTGATTCCCTGTTTAAGAGGCCACATGGCCCGTGAACCATATGTGTTTTTACTATGTCATGCAAAATCGGATCTGCATTATAGTCCGGAAATTCTGCACTTATGACACTGTCTATAGCATCGGGACGAATTTTTTCTTCCAGCCACAGAAGAATGTGCGCGTGGGGTAAACCACGCTTTTGCCACTCGACGCTATACATAAAACAAAGAGTTGAACCGAAAACTTTCTCCTTTGTAAGTAGATTAATCAAGACTTTGAGTTTTAAATGAAAAATCCTAGCAATAATGTCATGTCTGTCGTATGACGCCTGTCCTGTGAGAAGTGCCTGGCAAATCTCCGTCCACTTTGGATTTGTTGTAAATGTTATAAAAAGGTCCGGCCGGCCGTATTTACGGACGTAACAAAAAGCATCTTGCGTTCGTTCGTGCATATACCGCGGACCGCCTGTGAAACTGGATGGCAAAATAACCAATCGACCCAAGTTTTCGACGTTATTATCTGATTGCATGGCGTCCCGCAAGTGCACGTATTCTTCAGCGCGTAACCGTCGCTGGTTAGTGCGAATATACACTAAACGTTCAGTTTCTATTTTTGCGTACATGTCCACAATAAATTGGCTGAACAAACCACGAAATCGTTGCAAATATACGAAACTGTTTTGCCTTATTTGTAAAAGGTAGGAATAGTATTGTTGAGCAGATATTTTTTTTTGATAATTAGTGACTCTCGTAGTAGGGTTCACTTGGTACAGCCCAAAATTGTACCCATCTTCACCATGACAATAGATTAGTGGATATTGCAGGGCGTCGTAAGCTCGGTGGGTTTCCAAAATGCGTTGAAGGCGATCGTCGCGTGTACGCAACACGATATCACGTCTCTCACACTCCTGGTCGACTAAAACAACTGCAACTTCATCTGCGACGGGTGCATTGTGTCTTCCACGGTGTTCACCCACAGGACGTCTATCGGCACTTATAACAATTTTGAAATCATTGCTGCCTTGTGGAATTGACTCCAATGCAGCTTTGAATTCACGAACGTACTGGTTAACGCGATGCAGCAATTCTTGAAGTTGACCCAAAAGCTCAGCATTGAGCTGGGGAAAATTGTGATTTCTAACATTGAGCTGTTGCGTGTAATCGGATACAAAATAAATTTGGAGAAATTTGGGTTCATTTTCTGGCAGCAAAGATCCAATAAGGTGATAAACTTGACCTTGTACTTTGAAGGTTGGCATGAACGGTCCTTCCGTTATTTGTTTTGCCCCAAAGGAAGTCATTTGGAAAGCACTGTTATATAAACGAATATTATCCAAAAAACGGTTCGACTGGGGATGATCGCCATTCAGGAGACTTATAAGTAAGTGTGGTGGATCTTGGAAATTTGGAAGAACAATTTTTCCATTTGAGCAGCACATTCCATCTGTCTCTTTCCTCCATTTCAAAGCATGACAAAAATTACAAATTTCTCTCATGTCACCCACGAAAGTAAAGCCAGCATAATTAATTCTAGACGAATATGTGAACCCTGATTTTTCCCTATTGTCCCAAGGTAATAAAATATTTGCATCGTCATTTTCCATGGACTCATCAGCTCCGCTATTTGTTTCTCTATTCATATGGTATCGAGCTCGTTCTATTTCTAGGCGAGATTGACGTTGTTCTGCTGTTTCTGCTCGTCTTAGTTCATCTATTCTTTCCCTTTCAGATGCAAGATAACTTTCATTGTTTCTTTGTACACCTACATAGTTATGTCTAGCTATTTCTAATCGTTCTTCTCTTTGGGAGAGAGATTCAGACTCGCGCGAGAGAGCGTGTCGCTCTCGGTCAGATGACAGACGTGCTTGGCGTTCCTCGATACTCTCTTGAGAACGCAAAGTCGCGGTCCGAGTTCTTTGCGAACTTAAGCGCGACTCCCTTTCTGTGAAAGTCTCTGACTCGCGTGAGAGAGACTGGCGCTCCCGATCAGCAGACAGCCGAACTTCGCGTTCCTGGATATTCTCTTGAGAACGCAAAGTCGCGGTCCGAGTTCTTTGCGAACTTAAGCGCGACTCCCTTTCTGTGAATGTCTCTGACTCACGTGAGAGAGAGTGGCGCTCCCGATCAGCAGACAGCCGAACTTCGCGTTCCTGGATATTCTCTTGAGAACGCAAAGTCGCGGTCCGAGTTCTTTGCGAACTTAAGCGCGACTCCCTTTCTGTGAATGTCTCTGACTCACGTGAGAGAGAGTGGCGCTCCCGATCAGCAGACAGCCGGTCTTCGCGTTCCTGGATACTCTCTTGAGACCGCAAAGTCGCGGTCCGTGTTCTTTGTGAACTTAAACGTGACTCCCTTTCGGTGAACGTTTCCGATTCACGTGAAAGAGCGATGTGCTCTCGGTTAGCAGATAACCGTGCTTCACGATCTTCTTCCGATTCCTGAGACCTACAAAGTCTCATCCTTTTCGCATTTCGGCTACGCAGCGAAAGGTTAGTTTTTTTTCTTTGAGGCATTTTCAAGGAAAATTAAAGCAATAAACAAAACTAACAACACTTATGACTGAATAGCCTACAAACTTAAAAGAACGGTGCGTCGAACAGTCTAGTGTGACAACGTATCGTCTGTTCGTGGTCGTGACTCAACGAATTGGCAACACTAACTTACTGTATAACGATTGGCACTATTGGATTCAAACTACGAAGTAAATCAAATACAATCTTAACTTCGTACTTCAAACCAATGACCAAAGTTGACCAAACGAAACCAATAAGATAAGCAAATACTTTTTTTTCGACCAATTTAGAAAATCGATAAACCAAGCAACCAAAGAACTTTTACGACACACGCAAGAACTTTTAAGACACCTAACGAAACCCAATTTGCCTAGTAAACACGGTGGACGTCATCCTCGCGCGGAAAATCTTAACACCGCGATTCAGAAAATGACGTCATTTGCACAACGCCATCTATCGGATTTAGATTTCAACTATCAACATTAGTTCTATTTTTAGTCTTAAGATGTCGTTGCAAGTACTATACTTAATTGCGTAACGTAATATTTTACTTCTTGAACTCACTAAATTAATCATATCTTTTGATAGAGTGAACCGATTTCGATGAAACAAAAACTAAGTTAAACCTCAAGTTGCGTATAATTTTTGTATATAAACATTGTCAGCATTGAATTCGTAGATTTTACGTGATGTGCGCACAAACAAACAGACAAACAGACAAACAGACAAACAGACAAAAATTTCAAAAATGATGGAAATGGGTTCTGTTACTTATCTTTTCACACGCTGGCTATTTTTTGTTTCAATTTCTTCAATGTACAAAAATGACTTTTCTACAGATTTATTATATGTATAGATTAGGTTTCATTAGTTCTCAACAATAAATCTCCGCGTATAACCCGACCACATTAAGTTGTCAATGGTATTGTGCGGTTTAGAGGCACACTCGTGTACATAAATTTATGGATCTGGATCTGAATGGTAATAACAATAGTTCACTATCTATAATTTTTATACAAGCTGTGTACCTAGGTACAGATTAAGAAAAAAAAATAACCTATCGCTACCCAAGGCCTGTAATACTTTTGTTAATGACGTGGTTAGGTAGGTAGGTAGTTGAATAATTATGTTTCTTTATTGTAAGTAGGAACAAGCCGGATTCCGAAAAGGCTTTAGCACCGTAGACCACATACATACGCTGCGGCAGGTTATACAGAAGAGTATAACCTGCCTCTCTGTTTAGCGTTTGTGGACTACGAGAAAGCCTTCGATTCGATCGAGACTTGGGCTGTACTGCAGTCTCTCCAACGGTGCCAGATCGACTACCGGTACATTGAGGTGTTGAAGTGTTTGTACAAAAAACGCCACCATGTCAGTCCGTCTTCAGGATCAGACCTCGAAACCAATCCTTCTCCAGCGTGGCGTGAGACAGGGAGACGTCATTTCTCCGAAACTGTTCACTGCTGCGCTGGAGGATGTATTCAAGGTTCTGGACTGGAGGGGCCTAGGCATCAACGTTAATGGCGAGTACATCGCTCACCTTCGGTTTGCCGACGACATAGTGGTCATGGCTGAGACCATGGAAAGCCTCAGTAAAATGCTCGATGACCTCAGACTTCCAACTTCGAGAAAGAGGTCAACCGTCGAATCCGACTCGGCTGGGCGGCGTTCGGGAAGTTGCGTGGTATCTTCTCGTCCAATTTACCGCAGTGTCTCAAGACAAAAGTCTTTGACCAGTGTGTGTTGCCAGTGATCACCTATGGGACCGAGACATGGTCGCTCACAATGGGCCTTATCAGAAAGCTTAAAGTCACCCAAAGGGCAATGGAGAGGGCTATGCTCGGAATTTCCTTGCGTGATCACGTCAGAAATGATGATATCCGCAGGATAACTAAAGTTACCGACATAGCCCGGAGAATTGCTAAACTTAAGTGGCAGTGGGCAGGGCACATTGCTCGCAGAACGGATGGCCGATGGGGCCGAAAAGTTCTGGAATGGCGACTGCGAACCGGAAGACGATACGTTGGAAGGCCTCCCACTAGGTGGACCGATGACCTGGTTAAGGTTGCGGGAAGGCGCTGGATGCGAGACGCACGGGATCGGTCAATGTGGCGACGCCTGGGGGAGGCCTATGTCCAGCCGTGGACGTCTTTCGGCTGAAATGATGATGATGAATGATGATTGTAAGTAGGTACCTAAGTTCTGTGTTAAATGAATATTATTATAGAGCGATAGGTATTTCTTATTTATTTGCCTACTGATTTACCATTGCTGCAAGCCTAAGTACCTACGTATTAAAAACCTAATTTACCTACTGCAGTAACAATATGTTGCTAATAACGTAAGTTTAAAGTAATATGTGCCTTTATATTTGAATAATATGCATTGCAAAGGGCACATCACACATATTTTAGGAATATATTTGTTTTCATATCAAGGTGTAGGTACTACCTATTATGTTAGACAAGCACATGTATTTAAATATCTAAATCAACTTATAGTAACGTTAACATCGAAATATTTCTGTAACTTTCGATTGCTAATTAACCCTAAAAAGAAAATCATTATACTTTTTTATAAATTTTATACCTTGTTTTGTTCCTCACGAAATAATTATTAGTTTTATCTTGTCTATTGTTTTCTGAAATATTGAGATATGAGACCTTTTTGAAATTGTATATTCATTTATTACTTTGTCTAATAAAATCTTGAAATCATAAACGATTGAAAAAAAACCAGCCAAGTGCGAGTCAGACTCGCGCAAGAAGAGTTCCGTACCATTATCGCAAAAAAAAACCTTTTATTTTAACTAGCACTTCGCCCGCGACTTCCTTCGCGTGATTTCGTTTATCCTATAAACTCTCGTATATGCATTTAGTGAAGGCTACCAAAACAGAGCTACTATTAAATCAATGAAAAATGTAGTATCGTAGATAAACAGGCTTTATTTGTTTGGGACAATTCGTTATTTGACTTAAGGAATAATAAATTTTAAGTTACCGCCACAAAGTAAAATCCTCCTCCAAAAACTTTATTCTCTACTCGACTCTTAACGCGGTTATGCCCCGTTGAGAGTCGAGTTTTTAACAATTCAAATATGTTATTCACTCTTTTATTATCTTTATTATTTTTCGTTTATGTTAGTAAGATTCCGCAATAAGATTCCTCAATAAAACTTTAACACCCCTTATTCCCCTCCCTATCTGGCAGGTAGTTTTAAAAAAGGTTTTATGTAAATTTCAACTATTTACTTTAATCCAGAGGAATAAGATTTTTCATACAAACAAATTTTGCCCCTTTTCACCCCCATCCATATAGGTTGAATTTCCGAAAATACCTGCGCTCCCCTAGAACCGTACGTCAAAAACAAAAACCTGCTCAGTAAGATTCTTAGCTTGGGGTTAGTTTCGCAACTTACAATGACATACTTTATTGTTTACATAATATGTTGGTACTTATGTCAAGTAATCAAGTTAAATAAATGACGAAAAAGAAACTGTTTACAAATCATGATCATGATTGTCATTCATTCAAGCATAGAGCAAAACTTTATGAAAAAAAAGTGGCCAACGCCACCATCTTGCTTTAATGTCATTGTGTATTTGATTTGTGTCATTCTCAGAGTGTCATTAGTGGATTCGGATAGCCGATTGGATATCATTTACACTCGAATGCTTTTCGCTGTCTTCACGAATTTGTTTTGTAGTAGAAAGATTTTTGTTGCTTAATTATCTTCTTGAACTATGGCATGTGTGGCTATCGGTTGCAAGAGTAGAATGGGCTCATCATCAGAAAGAAATCAAAGGATGTCTTTCCACAGGTAAGATAACGACTAGTATACTGAAATTATTGTGCAGGCAGGACATTCCATAGGCTGTCCCGAATAAAACGATCCTTGTTCTCAATACATTGGGGACTTATAGTTTCATTCAAGCCGCTTTATCTAGTGTAATATTACCTTTTATTCGCTGATAGAGATAAAATGACAGTTTATTTACTTTTATACGTTTTGACGTTAGAGATGTCACAAGGTCACAACTAGTTGTCAACTAGTGATGTACGTTGTCGGTTTTTCCGCTACCGTTGAAATAACTACGTCAACTAATTGATCAATCGGCAACGAGTTACAGCTGCTAATGTCAACTATCAATGAAAACGATGACTAAAGCATAATCTATTCAGGCGTATCGTATTGATAAGATCTTCCGATTCTTTGTACAAAAATTAATCATTATAAATAAATCATAAAATCATAAATCATTTATTTCTTTGCAAATATGGGTGATTGGTACATAGATGTTTTTTAAAGGTAATTAGCTCCTCCATATTCTACCGTCTTGTGGGCATGCAAAAAATTATTTCATTCACAAAAAATAGTAATATAAAATTGTAATGTAATTAATTAATTAATTTATTGTAATTGTATTGTAATTTGTAATTGTATTTATGATTTATGATTTTATGATTTATGATTTAACCGATGCCGATACTGTACGACCGGTTTCAATTATTTCATAAATTTTATTTGCCATGGACGAATTAATTTAATAGTGACTGTTCACAGGTTTCCTAAGAGTCCTGTTTTAAAAAATAAGTGGATAAAGAATATAAAACGAGATAATAACTGGACACCTTCACCATATTCTCGCTTGTGTTCACTACATTTTAACGAATCATGCTATCGGGAGGGATATCAAACAAAGATCTTACACAGCGATGCAGTACCTACAATATTCACACATTCAGATTTACATATGGTAAGGCTTTAGTAGTCTAATATTTTTGTTCTTTTCTTCAGTGTGCTGTAAAAGATCTAACTAAGTATACCAAATAATTATAAAATTGAATTATTACAAAATTGAATTATTTTTTTTAGTTTCCATCATGATAATAGAATATAAATACCTGTTAATTATGCTTAATATTAATTAGGTAGTTTTTCAGTCTGCGAAGAAATTACATCCCAACTCATCCTATAGTTTATTTCTTACATTTCCTCAAATCGTATTTTTGTAATCTTAAATTCTTTAATCTTGCTAGCATAATTGATGTGGCAGTGTATCTCCCTGCTGTGTAAGGAATGTCTTTTGGTCTCTGACCGTGCAGATATTTGAAAATTATGGGTTCCGACTATTGTTTTTGCTTGACTTTGTGTGCATCTATAGCACGCACGATACAGGTCTTTCCTACTATTATTTTTTTGTTCACTTTACTTTCAGATCTCGTTCAGGCGTGCCAGACCTTCAAGACCAGAATTTTGTGCTCCTTCAACATCCAAGACGAATAACCAGGAAGAAATTCTTGAATTAAAAAGAACAATAGTGGAGCAAAACAAAACAATAAATAAATTGCGTAAAATAGCAGAGCGCTACAAAATTATTGCTGAAAGAAGACAAAGGGCTTTAAGAATGATTAGACAGCGATACTCTAGACAAAATCAGAAATTATCATACTATGACAGGACAATCAATGAAATCCTAAAAACATAAAATTATTAAATTTTAACTCAAGGCTATTACATTGAATGGTGCGAATAGGTTTTATTAGATTCTTTAATGCTACTGCTCCAACTGCGTTAACATTAGTGTTAACTTCCAACTACGCGTTAATTAAGGCATTAAATTATAAAAACAAACTACTAAAAATAATTAACTGATAAGAGAAAAACAAGTAGGTACTAGATATAATTTATACATTAAATATTATGATTATGAGGTGCTGTCAGTGGTGACAAACAAAGTTTTGGTCGGCTTTTCTATAATTTTTGTTTGTCTGCGCCTGCAGCACCTCATAATATTTAATGTATAAATTACATCTAGTAGTTACTTGTTTTTCTCTTGTCAGTTAATTATTTTTTAGCAGTCAGGTTTTTTGTTTTTATAATAATTTGTTTTATTCCAGACTCTTTAGTTTTAATAATGAACGAGTTCTCCAAATAAGTTATGTCGCCCCTTTAATCATAAAATGAAATAACTCAAACTTGAATTTTTTTGGGAAAACGCATTTAAAGTTTGACATGTTTACAATGATGGCTTTAATTTATCACAAAAAAGTAAAGAAATAGTTTAGGTCAGTTTCAAAAGTAGATATAGTTAGCTTAACTAATAAACTACATGATTATCAAAAAACAAAAAATCATTTTTACCAGGAAGACACTTAAATCAAGAATTCAAAAATAAGTTCGTAGTTAATTCACTTTACAATAAAATATGTAAACAAATAATTATTATATAGACGAAGTAACTCAAAGTGTTGCAGTTTTATATTAAAATCATCTTGCAAGTAGACGAAATATTTCGATTTAGTGCATTGTTAAATTAAGAAGCATTAACTGTCAGAGAAACATTCTTTATTGTTTCTATGTTAATTTATATTCACAAACAAAATTACGTATTTATTAATAAAAAAAAGACGTTTTTTTTTCTTCTTATCTAAATTTATTACAAAAAAATGTGAAATTGTTGTAACTACTTATTGTAAATAAAACACAACAACACAAAATAATAACAGTCTAAGTTATAAGTCAAAACCAAACGAAACTATATAAAAATGTTCTTCTATATTTATGAATATTTATTAAAACAAATAAAAGTGTATTCTAGTAATCAGACTTAACTAATACTTTTGGTTTTATTATCATAAAAAATCAACTAAAAAATGAGATCAAACTTAATCAAAATAATTATAAACTTAAAATATCGTATTATAAAATCCTGCATAAAAAGAAGGGATCAGAGCTTTTGCGATAAGCTCTTTTAAATCTTTTTTTTTATTCGCACTAATCTCCTGTTTCGTGGAATAGGCTCGCTGTAGTGATATTTCCGTTAGTTGTAAAATTATACCCCCATTCTTCTTGTAAAGTTTTAAAATCATAAAATGATTCGTAATCCAGTTCATGCACCATCAATGGAGGTTTCGATTTTTTTGCATTTTTTATAAGAGGTATGTACTGGTCGGGTGTATCTAAAGGACCAGATTTTAAATTCTTCTTCACCTCCCTCTCGATGAGGCTATGGACGCTATCAGCCTCGTTTTGTGTATGACCCCGTATTAGAAATTTATGTGTTATACTTTTTATGTTTAATGTTTGAACTGCATATAAATACAGTGAAGTAATATATTTATTTTTGTTCTGTCCGCAGCAGTTGTCGGAATGAAATATAACTTCTTTTTCATCATCGTCTTCATCGCTTAAAGCTTTCAAATATGCCCATACACATGAGCCGATCTCAATGGCGCCACGTTTTGCATCACTCTCCGACCAGAAATAACAATGCACATTTTTATATGCTACATTACAGTCCTTTCCAGTTAGCTCCGTCACGGTTAAATTATAACAATTAAGTTTAGACTTATAATAAAAAGAGGAAGTATCGCCTTTTGGGCACTGTAATACTGCCTCCAAATCATACACAGCTACTCTAAAGTTTTTATTGACTTTCATGCGATCATTCATCTTCTCAACCCTACTACAACTCTTCTCTTCCAAATGAGTGTTATATTTTTCTTCTAGATCTTTCTTTTGATCAGCATTAGAATTATAGTATGAGTTGCAAAGATCACATTGATCCTTTTTAGGTTGGAAAAAAGAGAGATTAAATTCAGATGTAAATATTTTATAATATGTTATATAAGTACCTGCGTCTTTATTATTTTGTTGTCGGTTTTCTTTAAAATCGTTGTATAAATCTTTAATAGTTTTGCTGCCTTCTATATATTCCCTTGTTGAAGAAGCTCGTACGTAGTGAGGTTCAATTTTAGGGATAGAATTTATGTGCTGCTTGATCGCAGCTCGTAATTCGGGATCATTTTTCTTATGATTTTGATGTCTTCCTCTAAAATCATTAAGAGAAAAATCATTATCCTTTGTTTTATTTTGTGTCGTAATATCATACGGTCCGAGATGTCTAACGTGGCTTTATAAAAAGTTTTGCAGACCCTAATCATTGTGTTGTCGACTGTAAAATAAAATGCTTTGTTATTGTGCCTAGGACGATTAGAGTTCGTGTATTTGTATTTAGGCTGAACATCAATCATAGATGCAATTATAAACGCTCTTTGTTTTGCCAAATCTCCCAAATCCCAAAACTTCCGAAAGAGTTCGTATCTGCTATCTGTATTTATTTTTGTGGTGCATTTAAGTCTGCATTTTTCTGAGCAAGGTTCTTTGAGACACCGGGCTGGAATACTCTTCTGTGTTTTCGACATGAAAATATATGATTTTCCCCTATTACGCAAACGTTTCACTTTATTTTGTTTCCATTGGGATGGATTTTTAGTACGTTTGCGTCCCTTTTTTAGAGTCATACGCGAATTTGACGAACTAGTAGAAGAAGAGCTCGACTGGCAAAAGATATAATTCCTCTTTCTTCTAGGTTCCATGTTTGTAAATGTCGGATCTGTATCACTGAGGTCTATATCACTTTCGTCGGTATATACTGGAGATGTATAATAACTTTGAGTATTCTTTAACTCCCTGGGATGACGATTTAGTTCCTGAAAGACAAATTAACATTAAAATTGAATTGTAAGACAATTTCTATTGAAATAACGGTAAGTCTTGGTCTTTTTACATATACCAGTTAATAACTTACATTCCTTCTATTCTCAAGATACTGTTGCTGCGGAGTATTTTCAATAACTTCATCGTCGTCTGTTTCATCAACAGTCACGTCGTAGTGTCTAGCAGTTTTTGTGAGTGACCGAGGGATGCTTGATTGCGAACTATCCAAGTCTGAACTTGAGGACGATGAGCTCGAACACGAATTTGAAGATGATGAAGATTGACGAACAGTATTTTCTTCATTTTTATACTCTGCCTCAGTAGTTGTGTATCGTGTAGTATTATCTTCATGGTCAGACAAGCTAATGTCACTATCAGAATAAGGCACTAGATGACATTTATTGGATTTGACTTGTTCAAACTGAGCTTTCTGTAATTAATAAATATAAAATTTTGATGAGCACTAACTAAATATTTTTCCAGGAATAAATAAACTGAAATGTTTTCATTTAGTTTCTCGATAATTTAATCATCACCAATTTCTACTCACTGTTATAGCTAGTTCATTTGTTTTATCGAAGTGTTCTATTGATTCCGCAATTGTTTAATCCTCCGTTTCAACAGGGAAATTTTGTTCAAGTTCTACCTAAAATAGTAGAAAACAAATAGTTTTAATAAGTAATCTATACTAATATATATTATAAAGCTGAAGAGTTTGTTTGTTTGCTTGAACGCGATAATCTCAGGAACTACTGGTCCGATTTG
Organism: Orthosia gracilis; assembly: GCA_947562075.1. NCBI lineage: Eukaryota > Metazoa > Arthropoda > Insecta > Lepidoptera > Noctuidae > Orthosia > Orthosia gracilis. The sequence continues at coordinate 30,767,549 of OX387275.1, read as the reverse complement.
AAAAATTCTTTCAGTGTTAGATAGCCCATTTATCGAGAAAGGCTATAGGCTGTACGGGAACGGGAAAAAAACGGGATATGCGCGTACGAAGTCGCAGGCAGCTAGTAAGAAATAAATAACGTGGTTTATAATTTATAAGAACAATGTCCTGAGTGCTAATTCAGCTGCTAATTCAGAACTATTTTTGTATCTAACCATAGACGTCAGACTATTATAAAAGTGGGTACCTATAACTGCGCTCTGCCTCACACTGGTAACGCACCCCACCTCACCATGCCACGCAGGTGCATCACCCGCGAGTTCGAAGAATAATCGTAAGAAATTTCGTAGAACTCATCACGCACACAAGTCATGCGCGTGTGCATACGTCTCTTTATGTAGTGGAGTCATAGGTAGACATAAATCGCAGTTTTATAAATTAACCACTTGAATGTAGATAATCTGCAATAATAGTAATTATTAATTAGGTACTCACCTCGTGGTTGGAATCGTTATTACTATTATTGGGTTTCTTAGATTCTAACCCAAAGTCCGGTGGAGGGTTTTCACAATCCGGTACTTTATTTTCCATCAGTAAACTCAAAATTTTCCGTGCCCTTGAAGACATTCTAAAACAGGACAAAGAGTAAAGTACTCGTAGGTATCTATTAAACTCCTTCCAAGTCCTCCACCTCACTCTCATTATAAGAAAGTAATTATTATACCCTTTTTAATATTTTAATTTATTAACGGCACTCATTATTTTACTAAAATAGTAAAATAACTCTAAATAAAAACAAAGTCATACCTGATAAATTAACAATAAACAGGAACAAACCAAAACAATACGAAGTTTTTGATAAATTATAGTACATTATTGGAATAATACATAATCTAATTTAGATTTGCTTATGCATTTTATTATAAAACTGCATGAACTCGAAATGTGTCTTAATACGGTATCATACAATTTATACAAAACTGAATTAAGTCAAAATACTATAGACACAAATTACGTCTACATTTCTAATAAAGAGAAATAACTCAAATAAATTCACTTTTTGAATAAATAAAAGCTTATAAAGTAATTACCTGTTAGCAAAACACCGATTTCTTTTGGTTTTACTCCGCTTTTTTAATTTTTTTCTGAGAACTTACCTTGAGCAAGGTCGGTGCATCACTGAATGTATCAGGTATCACTTTACCGGTAGGTACCAACTTGTTCGAGTCCATTAATCAAAAAGAGAACGATAGTCTTCTATCTCTGTCATTTTCATCGTATCGAGTTGGCTGTTGGATTGCACGTGTTCTCCGTTTGAAGTTAATTCACTTTATGATAAAAACTCGAAGAATGTAAATTTTGAGTTGTTTCGTTTTATGATTAAAGGGGCGATGTGGTAAAAGATTAGTAGGTAATTTTGCTATCAAGGTTACGCTTATCTTGAATTCGTGCCATAATAGGAACATAAAAGTGTTACAATATATATATATATTTGGAATGGCCTATTAGGTAGCTTTCATTTGATACCCATATCGTTAGGATAAGGAAAAAAATTGTATCACCCCCCTTTTTTTGGGAGGGCAGCTATGTTTAAAAATTATATGTATGGCCTATGTCACTCCCACAATTAAGACGAATCCAACGACACCTAGTATGTCCTAATCCGTCAAGCTGTTTGGGCTGTAAAGCGTGCTATAGAATGGACATTCATACATACATACGCTCGAAAAACATTCCCTCCCGCAGTCGGGTAAAAAGCGGCTACATGTAGGTACAACGCCGCCGTCAAGAATTAAGGCGCTGTACTTAGTCAAAATAGGCTTCACTAAACAGTTTTTTAGCCAAATGTATACATATTAGAGCAGCTAAAAAAATATATGTTAATCTTGATCATATTTATGGGTGGACCACTGTGTTCAAAACACGTTTTCGGTAAATTTTCTCGATAAAAAAAAAACATAAAATAACCATTTAAATTGAAATTGTAGCAATTGTAACTGTATTATTTATAAACAAATCTTGATATTAATAATAACAGTGATGTAATATATAATAATAAAGGGAACTGTTGTTTTTATTTATCGATTGGAATAAGATATTTGTTAGGATTAATGTATTTAATGATAAATAACTCGAACGAGTCGAACGAAACGTCGCGCCATCGCGGCGTCTTTTCGCTTCTCTTTCATTTCTACGCGGAGTCGTCTATTCACCGCGCCCTAATTCCAAGTGAAGTATCGCGTTATTAATAATAACATAAGCAACCATGGAGATTGAAGCAGCCCTGGTTGCAAAAATTAGTGTATTTAAAATTATTACAATTAACAAAAATTAAAAGAAGACTTACTAACGCGAGTGATTCTTAAACGATTGCAGCTTTGGATTCCAAAGGCATGTTTCTGATTAGAATAACTAAAATTCTTTCTCATTCAACCACTCCATTGTCGTAATAATGTAGTTCCCGCCCGCCTAAAAACTTAAGCCGTTAAGCGTGCGCTCTGCGGAACGAGACGGCGCACATAGGAGGATTGCCAGATAAAATTCGGTCAAAATATTTAACATAATTATCTGACCCCCGCGGCTTCGCTCCCGTCAACTCTATCTACCTACCACCTTTTACCTCACCTACCTACAACCTACTTTTTTTTTTTTTTTTTTTTTTAGCGTCGAGAAATGCTCATGCATACTGCGCTACCACGGGGAGATAGTGCAGTTATGTGGGACTCTAACCCACTAAAACTCCACGGTGTCCTCCTGTGCCGCTTATGGCGGGAACACGGGAACGCGTTAGCATACAACCGCGAACCCGCCGCGGCTGTCCGTCTCCGGACCCTCCTCTGGGGTTTAACCCCCATCACCGGCGCACCAGAACACACTGTACGCCGTGACCACCCCAGGGACCAAACCAGCACATGGGCGCCAGACGACCCCGTGTATGGCACCCTTGGTCCCCCTGACGGGTCAGGAAAGTGGCCCCGCCACCTAACACTTTTCGGCCGCAGGGGATAGGGAGAGCGGCCAACGCTATACCGACACTCCTCCTCCCCTGCGGCCCCACCGCGTCCGCCATCAGACGGTGGCGACCCCGCGCAGGCCGCGGTGGGTAGGGCGAGCGGCGCTCCGTAATACCGGCACTCCTCTCCCAGCGCGGCCTCCAACCCTCAGCCGCGATGCCTACTATACCACATCGCGGCCCGCCTCGGGTTCCTCTTCGCTTCACCGTGGTTGTCCAAGTCACAGTTACTGAGCCCCCCCGCCTCGACAATGCGGGAACCTACCGGGGGGGACCACTACCTACCTAACCTACCCTAGCCTACATACTCCGTAGTAGGTTAGTTAGGGTAGGTAGGTACGGTAGGTGGGGTAGGTAAATAGGTAGCCAGTTGACGGGAGCGAAGCTGTGGGGATCATCTAGTACATGATATTTGCGTCACATAAACCGTTTACGCAGCGCACGCAACGGAAGCTCTCAAAAAGGATTATTGTTGCCCGTTTTTGCAACATTTTTCATTTATGCCTTGCTCTTATTGATCGTAGCGTGATGTTATATAGCCTATAACCTTCCTCGATAAATGGACTATCCAACACAAAAATAAATTTTCAATTCCAACCAGTAGTTCCTGAGATTAGCGCATTTTTATACACTCTGATCTTACTATCTTCTTACTGATATTATAAATGCGAAAGTTTGGGTGGAAGTGTGTATGTTTGTTGCTCAATCAAGCTAAAATTGCTGAGCGGATCACGATGAAATTTGCCACAGAAATAGATTATAATCTGAAATAGCACATAAGCATCTTTTCATCCCGGTACAATGTTTCCTGGAGTTAAAAAAACACTTTTCACGCGGGCGAAGTCGCTGGCAGAAGCTAGTATATTTAACTAGCACTCCGTGCGCGACCCGAGCGTAAATCTAAAATTTCACGTGTCCAAATTACAAACTGTAGAAATTACATACAAACTGTCAACCCCCTTTTTACCCCCTTTGGGGTGGAATTTCCAAAAATCTTTCTTAGTGCTCACGTCACTTGAGGATCCTGTCTGCCAAATTTCATGCTTCTAGACCTAGCGGGTTTGGCTGTGCGTTGATCGATCAGTCAGTCAGTTTCTTCTTTTATATAATGAAATAAGTACCTAAGTACCTTTAATCAAAGTCAAAGAATATTCTTAAATATATCCCATGCATTTTCATTTATTCAGTTGAGTCTTTATATGACACTGATGTCAAATCCCAAAGACAGGGCAAGTCTCCGTACTTATCGATTATACTTTGCGTTTTCTCTGTTGAGTCATTTTGTGCGCAGCGACGCGTGCGTCTGCGCTCGCCGCCTGCAGAAGCGCGCAAAGAATAAAATAATAATATGGGAGCGACTGTCATACGTGTGGCGGTGTGGTGGTCGTAAACAAGCAGCTACACGGTTTCAAACAAGTTGCCATCCAACTTGTTGGCAACGCACGTCTTTCTACCAAGGGCGTTTGATGGTCATGCTAAATTTGGTTTAAAACCGCTGTCTACACGGTTTGAAATGGCCGCTTCAGACCAAGGTGATCTTGGTTTGGTTAGCAACCGTGTAGCACAGGCTTTAAAAGAGTTCAAACATAAAACGCGTAACACGCACGGCTGTTCATCCATCCAGAAAAGAAAACAATTAAACGCATATTGATGATTTGTCTACTGTCATGTCACTGTCAAACACAGAGTACATTTTATAGGAGTTTTTGGCGGGATTTTTACGAGTGTAGTTCAGCGGCTGTTAATATTATTTGCAAATTGATTCCTAGTGGATATTGTGATATAAAATTGGTGTAGTTTTGTGTCTCAACTGTCTATGCAACTGGACAATATGTGAAATCATTGACAGAAGCGATCTCGGGATAGAGGAGCGGAGAATTTTATTGTAGTATTGACTACCTCTGCAAAGCTTACGGGAGGGCTGATTCGATACGATTTGCTGCCAAATACTCCAAAAAAGCATTAGAATCTGTTACATCCGCATTCTAATGCATACTAAAGAATGAATTCATGAAGAGAAAAATACTGATGACTAGGCAGCATGGTCTCAGACCTTAGCCTGTTCCGTTAGGAACTAATATATAAAAAAAAAAAAAAAAAAAAAGTACATTTTATAATAGCTGTCAAATACTGCCAGCCAATTCTGCAATACTTGTTGTGCAAGGTGTAATAGTTTTGTTAGAAGAAAGAGCAAATTATTGTAACGTTTCGCTTAATATTATCATTATCATCATTATTTCGTCAGTAATATCTTTCTGGATTGAACCGCAAGCGAAGAATACTTTTGAAACATATTGTTCAAAATATTGTGTGTAGTGTGTCACTCCATAACATTGTTTTGGCAAATTTATCCAGTTTATTAAAAAAAATATCAAAACGGCGGGACGAAACAGTATGCGGCGAGCGCGGGAGGGGTATCAGTATCAGCCAGTGCCAAGAGTGGCAACAGAAGATGCACTGGAATTTGACAACAACCGGATGGCAGAAGAGCTTAGTGGGAAAATTTCTTCACTGAAAGGCATATCCATTGAGCTGGGGAATGAAGTACGGTATCAGGAGAAATTACTGCGTGGTCTTGATGATGATGCTGACAGGAGTTCAGGTTTTCTTGGCAAGACTATGGGCAGAGTTTTAAGATTGGGCAAAGGAAATCATAACTACTATATATTTTACTTATTTCTTTTTGCAATTTTCGTGTTCTTTTTACTTTATATTATATTAAAATTTAGGTGATGTGGTGAGATCATTGTACTATCCCTATTAATTCATTCCTGTGTATTTATGTAAAATGTTATTACCTTGTAAATAATAAAGATCTTGCATACAAGTGGACTGTTTTATTTCTGTTTTGTGGCTAATATATTTACAATAAATATTTCACAATGCATGCACATTGGTCAGGCAAAATAATACTGGCAGTACATAGAATTAAAAACATTTAATATCAACAACTATAGAGAAAGCAGTTTCATAAACAATAAAATTCGTTTAAAATGTTACAATAGTCCTCACCTACAGCCAATTTAGGCACTGAGATGAATAGTCTGCATGTTCTTTTTATCAAATTTGAGCAACATCTTGTGGAGTCTCGGAGAAGAGCAACAACACCACAAGCATTTTGTAAATCATTTTTATTACAGTATGCACTTAAATCATCCAAGATTATTGTGGAAGGAATACTCTGCCAATCTTGTAATGCAGAAATACTTTCTATCAATGAATCCAAACTCTTAACATACATAAATGTTATCATTTTCATATAATGCTTGTTCAGTGAACTCAAGTCTTGAGACAATTCTGGCAGTTCATTTAATTCTTCAGCTAATATGTATAGAACTTTGCCATCCTTAGCATGTAGTAAAGCTTTCTCAAAGAGTTTCTTGCGGTTTGTACTTGCATCTTCAAAATAAAAAGTGCAACTATCTTTTGCCATTGTTATTCTACTAAAAGTTTAATAATTTTTACTTTGCTTCTTCCAAAAAAATGATTTCCTTAAGTTTAATTATTGTAATTTATTTTCGATAACTTTTTATCTTCATTCAAGTCTTCAAAACTTTCATTCGGACTTCAGTTTGTTTTTGTTTGACATTTTCATGGAAATAGAATGGAACAAATCGCAGCGCGGATGGATTGACAATTTGTTGTAAGTGTTGCCAGAATCAAGCGGATTTAATGTAGCATGTAATTATTATTTTTTTATTATATATCTTATCTAGAACTATCTCAAGAACTTCAAATAATGTGTTGTATATTAATTTAGGTCTTCCTACCTACCCAGCTACAGCAGAGTGAGAGTACAGTCAAACGGGGTGAATAATGGCAAAACTTTGAAGGGAATTTTCACGTTATTTTAAAATCGTTTGTAGCGTTTTAGTAGGTACTCCAATATATTAAATAAAATTTAAAAAAAAAACGATTGTTTGAAACCAATAAAGTGGTATCATAGTTAAACTTCCCTACAAAGTTTTTTTTCTGTTCACCACGGCCTACAAAATGATTTAATATCCGGATTCGCAACTTATTCAAAATTGTCACTGATTTTATAATAAGGCTCCATAATTTCACAATTCTTTGATAGTTCGAAGGCACTCGCTAAGAGATAACTATTTATTTATACGAAGTATATCAAAAAATCACAAATCGAGTGTGTTTTTTATTTTAATCCTTAACTTGTTTTATCTAATATATGTTGTAGATAGAAGTAGACATGGTATGTGATGTGTTTAGGCCGAGATTCCCAAGCAAGTTATCTGCTGTGATTTGTTGAATGTTTCAATAGCCAATCACAGCAGTTATTGTGTTCTTGACAATTTGTCACATTAATTCTGCGATAATTTAGAGGTGAGAAACTCGGGGTTAGCTATCTTAAAACGAAATTTATGATATTTGGGTGTTTATTAACCGACTTCAATTTAATTTTAAGATAGTTAAACACAACACGTGTCATGTCTACTTCATCTATAGCATATATAAGTTAAAAAAAAGATAAAGATTAAAAAAAAAAAAACGCACCGTCACTCGTTAAATGAAGTATGTCAAAAAATCACAAATAAATAGTTATACAACCGTGTACAGGATATTGGGGCGGTTAGTCTTGCGGTTCCGGATATAAAGCATTTTTTTGTCAGCTCCATACATTTTTTTAGCAAAAATATTAATTTGCCCTTTTGCCTCCCAGATTGCATCCTTTGAAATATATAGGCATGATATTGGCTATTAGAAGCCATTTCAAGCAAAAAACCGACACTTTTAAATTTAAGTTTCTGTCTTCTAGAGCCGTTTTTCGATCCACTGTGCGGCGTTCCTATTCACCCCGTTTGACGGTAGTCCAAATTCACAAATCGTAGATAATATACTGAGCGGAAATTTGCGATTGTATACTATATATACAATCGCAAATTTCCGCTCAGCTTTGTTTTGTGCGGGCAAACGAGGACCTTGTGCGTAAGTCGATGATTTATTTTATTATTTTGGCAGCTTCAGCACACGTACAAAACTTGCGTATTTAATATTGACGATGAGTATTTGGCCAGAAAAAATCTCAACAGAGTGAAGGCCGACTATTCCAATTTCTTAAAGATATCCTTATCCGAGGAATAATTACTATGAATTTGATTCCACAAATTTGTAACGTAGTAAAATTTAGCCCTGTGGTCTGAAATATTTTTAGACATATGAGTCGCCTGATGTCACTTCAGGTACTCGAACAACAAAATTGGTACCTTGGTAGTTTTCGAGAAAATCGACTTTGAAGGTGGTTCTGCGGTAGTCACGCTCCATTCAGCAGGACCACCATAAGCGCCGGGCCCATGCTTAAGCTATTCTAAGTATACAAATAATTACTACCCATAAATGAGATTCATTTTGTAAAAAAAAACAGAACTGATACATTTGTAATTACTACGACGATTACTTTCACTCGCTCGCTTACTATTAAGACATACTTAAACTTATTTGCACGACTGTACATCTAAACAGCTCAATACCATTGACAACTTAATTTGGTCGGGTTATACGCAGATTTAGCATGGAAAGTAATGAAAGCTAATTTCTCATAAAATACAAAATTTTTGGTCGCTATAACTTCTTAGTACTTTTAGTAGTATTTTTTTTTTAATTTGGGAAAAAATCACTTGAGTTTCTAATAGGGGAATCTTGAAATGAAAATATAACACTGTGAGAACCGCCACCCCACCAATGGCATGGTATATCTCGTAAACTACTGGAGTATTAGTTGTGAATTTTTGGTACTAATTTTATCTTGCAGGGTAGTAATTTTCTATGTAGGTTTGAGGAAAACGACAAGCTCCCCAAACTTGAATCAACATTCAAAGTCCTGGTTCTGCTGAACGAACGAGTGAAAGTTATCATCGTTGATTTCTCGGTAATTACAAATGTTTCAGTTCTGTTTTTTTTACGAAATTAATCTCATTTATGGGTATTAATTATTTGTATACTTAGAATATCTGTAGCATGGGCCCTTTTTCGGCACTCATGGTAGTCCTGCTGAATGGAGCGTGACTACCACAGGACCACCTTCAAAGTCGATTTTTTCGAAAACTACCACAAAGTTACCAATTTTGTTGTTAGAGTACTAATTGGTACCAATTGAGTAGTAAATATTTGCCAAATATGGAAGCGATTGACGTCGGGGTCCGGCGGTAGTCACGAACATAAACATTGAATTGGGGAAGGATGCCTTAGCCTAAGCATGGCATAATATACGGAGTATATTATTATACCATGAGCCTAAGATAATCGGGCAAGCTTGCCTATTAAATTGGTTGGGTATTACAATAAAAACACATTATTATAATAGACACTATTTAATTATACCATTATATTACAAAATTATAATAAAGAAACTTTAATATACCTTATTTCTTACACGCTGTTATGTTTAAAATGAAAATGACCTAAACATTGAATTTCCAGTGAACATTTTTCTCCCTAAATCCATAATGTGGTTTAGCGAGTGTTGGTTTAACAATACTCTATTCGCTGGCGCAAAAAATAAAGAAAAAAATACATTAAAAAGTCTTCTTTGCTAAAAATAAAAAATATCATGAAAAGATGTTTAATTCAACCAAAAACACAAATGTACAAAATGAAATATGTCAAACATTTAAATTATTAATTTTAAATGTATTTTACAACAATATCAATATTTTTAGTAAATAAACAAAAACATAATTGTAAAAACCAAAACCAACAGCCGACATTAAAAACATCTCGAAAACCTGGAGTTCGGAACTATTATATTAATAAATTAATTTGGCGTTTGTTTTTTTAACTTTATTTTTTTTCTCCAGCGAATATAGATTATAAAGGTGAACGCGCACTTAGACGCCGCACGCGCCGCAGTCATCGCATTTTATAAATCTTTATATGAAATCGTATTCAGCCTCGCGAACCTATCCGCGCCGCAAGACCCGTAATTCGGTAAAATGCTGTAGGCCGCGCCGCAAGACCCGTAATTCGGTAAAATGCTGTAGGTATCTATACGGATTCCACCAGCGCGTGCGAATGACGTCATCAACATCACTTGCGGCGAGTGCGATAAGGGCGGCGCGGAGACGTCATCCGTATCCGTATAGAAAATATGGGTACGGCGCGTATAGCTCTCGCCAAACTTCAGGGCCGCCCTGAAGTTGGCTTTCCGCATGCTCGAGGCACGAAACGGTGCTGCTTTTGTATGAGATTTACTACTGCGCAGCCATTGTAGCCAACTTCACGGCGGCCAAGAAATTTGGCAAGAACGAAATGTGCGAGACCATGAGAAAATACGATGACTATTGACTGCGGCTTCTGCGGTGCGTCTAGGTGCGCCTTCACCTTAAGTCTATTGTTTGCGATGGTTAAATCTCTTTCTGTAACAAGGTGTCATTCGCTTTGATTTGCTGTTGTGGGTATTTACAATGAATTTGTAAAGCTAAGTCTAAAATTTGTAATGATGGATTTAATATGTACATAAAAATAGTTAAATGTTCAGGTTAAATTAGAGAGAATGTAAATGGTCCCAGCACGAAATAAAACGTTCTCTTTGATAAAACTGATAATGAACTGAATGAAAACTCAATTGAGTATGAAATAGCGTGCCTATGTGACAGATAGGCAATACGTAATAAAATAAAATAAATTTTGAACTATATTTAATGGGAACTCCATTTATGCAATTTATTATCAATAAATGAATGAAAATTGCTGGAGCAGCTTCAACTTGTATTGTGAAACCAAATTATTAAAGAATGCCATTGTTCTAGATCGACTGCATTAGCCTCGATACCTTGAAAAAACAATTGAATATGAATTGATAACAAACAGGTTTTTACTATAATCGAGAAATCAATGATTAATTTATTATGCATGATGATTTTATTGTTTCTTTTTGTAGGGTCAGCATAGAGACTAAGGTCGGTATTTCAGATGCTCATGCTCAAATCAAACTAGAAATGGACAGTTGCGATTGGTTGGCTTGTTTTTTGACATTAACTTGCTCAAGTCCAAGATCCCAGACGCCCGAAACGTTACTGAAATCTTTTAACACAAAATCAGTGAAATTGAGTAGTGTTAGCATGTACTTGGAACATACTCGTACTTTCATTTTCATTCAATACCTACCTCACATTTTGTGTAGAAAGAATTCAGTAACGTCTGGGGCGTCTGGGCGCCTGCTCTTTTGATTACACATATATATGTCAAGCTGAAGAATCATATGCCAAACTCGAGAGTTGTGATCGGTTGGCAGTTGATTGGTAGGTATGGCCAATTTGGAGTTTGAGTCGAGTATGAGCATCTGGAATACGGGCGTAATAGTCAGACTTAATTTAAATAATAAGGCTGCATGACTCGCAAAAACTTCGCATTCTAAGGCTAGGTGTCCATTACGGCTGGTCGGACTGCAAATATCTAGCTATATATTTTGACATCCGTCTGCTTCGCTACGCCGCCGCCGTGCAGCAGTTCAAAATTAGGCGGCATTTTTTTTTAATTTCGATACGCTTTGAACCTTCCGCTTAGAGGGTGCTTAGCTTTACAGTATTTTTTTTGCAATCCCGCCCATATAATTGCGATGATTTTCAAAAATATATAACAGTTTTACTAATCAAAATCATCATGTGCGGTTGCAAATTGAGCTATATTAACCAAGCAACTATTCATTACAAAATTCTTCATCAGGGATGTGCTTACATTAATTTTTTTTTTGTATTATTTCGATTAGGCGCATGGCTCTAAGAGATTATGAAACTACAGATATTTATAATACGGCCTTCATGCTACTTTATGTTATGATTAGTGCTTTTGTAAAGAATGTATGAGATTGATTAAATCTAAAAGTTAGTTCAGTTCAATATTTATGCGCCATATGGTATAAAATCATCTATTAATAAGCTATATACAAATACAATACGGGAATCTATAGCTATTGTAATTCAAGTTCATGATAAAGTAAATATTTTCAAAACATATTTCAACAACATGTTTTAGCAAATAATAATGTCAAAAGAAAAACGTAAAAACTTACTATAAGCCTTTTTTACAGCTATGTAATTCAGACATTTAACTATAAAACTTTTCATTGCTCCAAGTCAAAATTGAGAACATAATCAGGGTCAAATATACAAGAAAACCTAGACTATAAATTTAGTTTGACCCTATATTATCAAGAAACTCCTCAACGACACGTCATACTGTAGTTTAGAATATGCAGTATGGAAGTCAGTCTTGTTTTGGGCTGAGATTTCTCTCAATAGTTTCCTTAAGCCAGCAGCATTATATTCCACCACAATCCTAGGCCATTTTAAAATATCAATTCACCATCATGTCCGTAATCGAATATGTCCACAAAATGTGGAACAAATTGACAACAGAAACGCAAATCAACTTTTATGTGGTAAACACTTGCACATAGTATTTGATGATGCAACTCATTTATCCTTTATTTACATTATACGTTCGTTCTCACACATACTATAAATTAAAAAAGAAACTTGTTTGTCAGGGGACCACCGTCACGAAAGAAGTTCCTCACGCAGAGAAAGAAATAAAAAGAGCGAAGTGTGCGTATAGAAAACAACCTGCTCATAGAAAGATATACTGAGAGCCAGAGAAAAGCGTGTGGAGGGGGTATAACGCAAAAATCTTACGTGACGTTACATTTTTGACGCAAGCGGCTTTAAGGAATTTCGTTCCGGAAATAATGAACCTAAAGAAACAATTCTAGTTCTTTAGTTTTTGAGAAGTTTCGCATTCCGTAAATCAATTTCATGCGTGTGGAGGGATATAACGAAAAATCTTACGAGATGTTACATTTTCTCCCGAATAACAACTACCGCAAGCGGTTTTAAGGAACTTCGTTCCGGAAATAAAAAACCTTAAGAAACAGTTCTATTTCTTTAGTTTTTGAGGAGTTTGGCATTCCGTAAATCCGATTCAAGTTAAAAGTTTTAAGTTCCAAACTGCCAATTTTTCAACATACGTTTTTTTTTTGTCATATATGACTACACTGATGTTTCGGATTTGATTTATTTATATCAAATCTTGTTTTATCACATTTCAAATTCGCCGAAAAGCCTTATTCCTGTGCTTTGCTGGCCTCTGTTATTGATTCATATTGCTCCTTGTCAAGTTCCGTCATAGTCAAGCTGCCGTCCGGCAACATAAGTACCACTCTTCTCGTACCACCTGTAAAAATAACATCAACATTATTTAAATTGCGACTGCTATGTGCCTACAGAAGACTTTTTTGGTGATCCAACCTCTGGTTTCAAGCCTGCTTTTTTAAACCTCTTAATAATATCTAAATTCTAACAACTGATGGAAACCACAGGGAGACTGAATTGATACTGCGATGCAAATGCGTATTTTCCATAAAAATACGGGCATTGCCACAGCGCCTATTTGAGCAAAAGCGGTAATTTGATGAGGTCGACGAGTGCAGCATAACGAATTATATACCGAGTAAAAAAGTAATAGTATAGCAGTAGATACTGGGTAGCATTTGCAAGCTGGCAGAAAATATTTCTGGCTGGTTTTAAAAATAAGTAAAATATCAAGTAATTGTTAAGGGTGTCAAATTTTACTGGTTTTGAAAGGAGTTGATAGAAGACAAGAAAATATTAATAGAGGCGTTGTTGTTAAGATCCTGCAAATCAGTCATGGAAAAATCCTTCAGGGCCTTATAGTATCTAAATAAAAATGGTTGGTATAGTTACCAGGAGAGGGCAAATCGGCCTGCAGTAACTGCGCGATGACCTGCGTGGCGTCCTCCCCGGGCTCGCCCTCCACCTGCACGGCCACCTGCTGCAGCGCCGGCGCCGCCTCTCCGCCCGGCATCAGCTGTGCTAGCTGCGATGGGTCGATGGCCAGGACCTACGCACGGATTTTCACATGAAGCTAGCGACGACTAGGTAGGCTTTATTTACTAGTAGGTTAAATATAATACTTTAACAGCCTACTCTAGAGCTTTAGCCACGCGAAACTATTAAGGATAGTATTAAAACGAACGAAAATAAATTCAAATTTAAGGTGTCTATATATGCCTTACTAAAATAATAAGTGGGTGACAAACAGTGGGCGAATACAAATGTTTAAAACAGCGACTTAAAAGTAAAAATGTCTGCAGAGTCTAAAGTAAACTAACATGAAGATGACGGTAGCCGAGTTCGCTCGCTCCCGTCACCCCCTTTCGAAGCTATCCTATCCGTGTCGGGTTGCCCCAAGTTCCCGAACTTGCTTCGGTTGCTCCCGTCACCCCCTTCGAAGCTATCCTATCCGTGTCGGGTTGCCCTAAGTTCCCGAACTTGCTTCGGTCGCTCCCGTCACCCCCTTCGAAGCTAACCTATCCGTGTCGGGTTGCCCTAAGTTCCCGAACTTGCTTCGGTCGCTCCCGTCACCCCCTTCGAAGCTAACCTATCCGTGTCGGGTTGCCCTAAGTGCCCGAACTTGCTTCGGTCGCTCCCGTCACCCCCTTCGAAGCTATCCTATCCGTGTCGGGTTGCCCTAAGTTCCCGAACTTGCTTCGGTCGCTCCCGTCACCCCCTTCGAAGCTAACCTATCCGTGTCGGGTTGCCCTAAGTGCCCGAACTTGCTTCGGTCGCTCCCGTCACCCCCTTCGAAGCTATCCTATCCGTGTCGGGTTGCCCTAAGTTCCCGAACTTGCTTCGGTCGCTCCCGTCACCCCCTTCGAAGCTAACCTATCCGTGTCGGGTTGCCCTAAGTTCCCGAACTTGCTTCGGTCGCTCCCGTCACCCCCTTCGAAGCTAACCTATCCGTGTCGGGTTGCCCTAAGTTCCCGAACTTGCTTCGGTCGCTCCCGTCACCCCCTTCAAAGCTAACCTATCCGTGTCGGGGTGCCCTAAGTGCCCGAGCTTGCTTCGCTCGCTCCCGTCACCCCCTTCGAAGCTAACCTATCCGTGTCGGGGTGCCCTAAGTGCCCGAGCTTGCTTCGCTCGCTCCCGTCAACCCCTTCAAAGCTAATCTATCCGTGTCGGGGTGCCCTAAGTGCCCGAGCTTGCTTCGCTCGCTCCCGTCACCCCCTTCGAAGCTAACCTATCCGTGTCGGGGTGCCCTAAGTGCCCGAGCTTGCTTCGCTCGCTCCCGTCAACCCCTTCAAAGCTAATCTATCCGTGTCGGGGTGCCCTAAGTGCCCGAGCTTGCTTCGCTCGCTCCCGTCACCCCCTTCGAAGCTAACCTATCCGTGTCGGGGGTCCTAAGTTCCCGAGCTTGCTTCGCTCGCTCTTGGACTAATCCGTTGAAAACGAATACACGGGAACTCCTGCGCTGCACAGCCAGGTCGCCTCGTCGGGTGTTCTGGTATTTTCAAAAGAATAATATGCTAAAATAGATAAATAGAACCCCAAATACAATAAAAGTAAGTAACAATATTATTACCGTAGCTCACAAAAATCTTTTAAAGGTATTTACTCAATCCAGATAAATATTTACTTACTTAGTATAATAGTCGCCCTTTCAGTATATTTTTCGCCCGGTTAATAATTTCCCATTTATTAATAGACAGATAACTTTCATCTAAAAAATTAATACGGCGGTTTGGTAATTTTTATATAGAAAATATGTCGAATTGTAATATTCTCTAGATAAAAGTGCTCAAAATCAAACTATTGGAAATTCTTAAAGGGTTAAACTTTCAACGAATTTAAACCCATTGTTCTATTTCTGCAAAGATGACAGGGATAGAATTACGTTTTAAATCAATTTTAGTGAAGTCAAAATGTGCCGTTTGGATGGCGAGGTTGGATTAACTACAATAAAATACGACGTTATAATCAGATTTTCTATTGTGTCCCTCTCTAATCTCCAGTGACTTGATAATCGGGCGTTTTACCTAAACTTCACATTTGTACCCAAGAAAAGATACTGAAGTCATGTCATTCTGAAAAAAGGGCAATGCAAAAAAAAAACTGAAAATAAATGTTTGTTGATCAATCTGAAAGAGGTTTAATAAATTGTTCAAATGTTATTTTTGCTTATTCAAAATTTATTCATTTGATGCTTTCTAATCAGAAATATTTTATTTTGAGCAAACATGTTTTTAACCGACTTACCAAAAAGGAGGAGGTTCTATGTTCGACTTCGTGTATGTTTTTTTTTTATGTATGTTATAGTAAAAGTTTTAAGAACGAATGCCACTGATTTCCACTGATTTAAATACTTATTATTATCTCATTGATTGGTATAGGAGGTATCGTAGTGATCGGCGATTACTGTTTTTTTCAGTACAAGTTGAGCATTATTATTTAAATTAAATGAATCCTGGATTGCTTATTACGATGACGAGATTAATTTATTTCGTAAAGCAACTTTAAAAAACTTAATAAAATATTGAAATGGTAAATATAATTATCACATGTTTATTTTATTTAAAACCAATAAAAAAGAATAGAATATCAATAAAAAAATTATAAAATAAGTACATTAGCGCCCGATTATCCGATCACCGTTAATCACCGTAGTCAACGGGTGTGAAGTAGTTAGCGCACACGATGCTGCATAAAGAGCTAAAATTTAGGATTTTACTGATGCCCAGATTGGATCACTCAGTATCGGAATTGAAATATTGGAAATTTCGTTCCGGGATTCCGATATTCATATTTAGTGTGACGATGGCAAATAAAATTTTAAATATTATGTTTGGCCAACTATTCAGCTATGGCAACACCCCTCGCCGACGCAGCCATAATAATCCTCACATGAACAGGTTCAGGGACAAAAGGTGAGCAATGGTCTACCTACGGAAAGACGAAGCACAAGCACTGGATAACGGAACCATCCGAGATCCCTTATAACTAGTCTATTTTGAATAAGATCAGATTGTTGAGTAGTCTAACCTGTCCATCCTCCCGGGTGACGTACATGACGTCACCGTCGCCCTCCACTGCGCCCTCCACGCCTTCCACGGCGCCCTCCACTCCCTCCGCCGCTACGAGCAGCGTTTGACCCGCTTCATTTTCACCCGCGACCTGTTACAATAAATAATACATGTTTGTCAGTAATTGACACTAACACTGCCTTTAGAATGCACAAAGGTTTTGTTCTGCAGACAGGAACTTTTTAGTCAATAAATATCCAGATCACAGGACACAATATACTTAATTCATGTTAAGATTAAAAACTCAACAGGATGATACATCAATTCATACGCGTAGGCAGAAGCAACAGGGTATAATATAATCTACTAGATCTTTTCGCGCGACTTCACTCCCGGGGCCCACCCCACAGAAACTTAGGAATAATATAGCTTTTCAAAGGTGAACGAACTTTTAAAAATGTTATATATTTAATTTATTTATTATTTATTTTTGTATGTTTTATAAAAATATTCATTTTTAAATATATTTATAAAACATACAAAATAAGACATTTAAAAACCACCGCTATCGGTAACAGGGTACAAGCTACTAGGTCAGGGCTCCAGAGAGAGAAACCTCCTAACAATACGAGCAGTGTCCAGCAGTACTGCTATCAGGATCAGGCCCTTGACCCAGCCGCCTAACGAGAGCTTCCTAAGGTGTTGGTCGAGGCTCGTGGCTATTAAGCCATTGGCTGACACGACTAACGGTACAATAATCGCTGTGTCCACATCCACATTATATATATTATTATAATATGTATATATAATCTATAAGATTTTTCTAAAGAAAAATCGCATTTTTTATGGATAAATCTTGGCGAAACACAACAATACACTAAAGCTTTCTATCAGTGAAAGAATGTTGGTAACAGGATCGGTTCTTCCATAGATTACCTTATACGAATGTATAAACCAATTTCATCAGTTTTTATTATCGGCCAGAAATTCAGTAGTTGTAGAAAATAATGGTACCTGATAAAGCACTCCATCTTCCCCTCGGATCATGATGGGCGTGTGTCCTGAGTGTAGCAGTCCGACCTCCTCGCCATCGTCGACGCCAACGCCACCTTCCAACAATTGCTTCACAGCACTGGCCTCCACTTTAACTTCAGTCTGTAACAAGACAGTATTTGTAATGTATGGGCATTATTAAACAAAAAATACCATCTGAAGGTGTGGTATATGAACTAATTCCATCAGAGTGGCGACGATACGAACTGAAATATTGCCTTTTGATGATAGCATTACAAGTATAATGGAACGTCTCAGGGATCAACCTATTCTTACTAAAAGATCAAATATGGCTCAACATTGTACTTACGCCATCTTCGTCGGTCAGTACTGGAAGTGATGGCTGAGCCCCATCTCCTTGCACCAGCATGCCTGTTGTTCCGCCAGGAGACATTTCCACCTACAAACAAACACTGTTTCAATATCGTACAAAGCAAATTAGACATAGCGCAGATCAACCAATTAGTGGTGTTTAGAGGAATCCTAGCCACAAAAAAGACCAGAAAATCAAAAATCGGCTCATTCCAAATACTTCCATTGTGGTTGGCTGCTATAGGTAATATTGTATTTTTATTGGTTTTAAGCTGATTTATACAATTCAGTGACTAAATAGACCGCGTTTTCATAATTTTTAAATTCTGATTAAGAAACTAATTTGAATCAGAAAATCACTTTCATTCACATTGACCGTTCCCGTACATCTCGTATCCAGCGTTTCACCTGGTCATCAGTCCAGAGTAGCACTTTACGAGGTGCACTATATGTCGTAACGCACTTGAATTCCAGACGGGTTTTGGGCTCTTGCAGTGAACGTGTTAAGAGTGAGTTAAGCGTGTAGTGAGTCGGTACCTTCATGAGCATGGTGCCAGTCAGCTCGTCCGTGGCGGGCGGCGGCGTGGGCGGCGGGGAGGGCGTGGGCGGCGGCGTGGGCTCGCCCTCCGCGCGCGCGAGTCTCCGCCCCGTGAGCGGACACAGCGTCAGGTCGCGCTCGGGCGACGGTGGCGGCAGCGGACCCAGCGCGCGCGGGAACGGGTCCTCGATGCCGTCCGACGTGTCCGACGACGCGTCCGACTGCAAACACATCGTACTTCTAATTTGGGCCAAACACATCGACGAGAAAATCACCACCCCAAAAAAAAGCCTGCTGGATGTCCACTAGTAAGTTTTATTGCACAAGTTGAATTTTGCAATCGAATTGCACCATAGAAGTCGACATAACGATTTGTACGATAAACCTTGCTAGTGAACAGTCATGAAAGAAAAAATGGCGAAGATGGTGGTAGCTCAAATCAAATGTGCATGCTCCAGTCGATTATGATGCACTTACGAATCACGATGACATGATAAACTGCAGCATTTTATATTCATCACCAATCTGTAACGTGGCACGATGTGTTTCACCATCCGCATCGTTTTCTCTAGACATTTCTTTCGCCGTATGCAGCACATTTCTTACCATGCATGTAATAAAAACTATCTAACTGAAATATAATGAATCCTAAAAAACACAGATTTACAATTCACTTACTCTAGGTAAGTTTCTTTAGAAGCTATCACCATCACCAAATAACTCGTAGTCTGCCATCTGGGAAACCTAAATGGTGTCCATAAATAAAATATAGTAACCTGTTCGAAGTCTAAAGCCACGGGCACCTTGTCGCGGATGCGCACGATGTTCCCGGCGGCCGTGGCTACTGAGTACCCGCCTCGCCCGCGGCCCCGCCCCGACCCGCCGCGCCGCAGTAAACTGTCGCCCTGTGCAGTCAATCTCTTCGTTATTTACTCACCATTTTTTTTTTTTTTTTTTAGTAAAAGCTCTAGTTTTAAACTATTTTTTTTTTGTTATATATCGAGAGCATGGTTATTTTTCTCTTTTCGCGACTATTTCTAGTTGACTGGAGAAGGCAACAAATAGAGGGCATTGGAGACACATTTATTGTGAATACCACATCAATAAAATTAAATTCTACAATCAAATATTCGCTTTTCTAACTACTTGATATGTTTGCTTTGCATTTTCTTACCTGAGCAAGTTTCTTATTGAGTATGGTGACAGGTGACTTTCCTTCACCCTGACCTGACGGTCTCTGTATTGTACGTTGAATGATTTTCTGACCTGATGGAGTTATTATAGTCTTCTCTGTCACCTGCTGACCTCCGGAGCCGTACGTTTTCTTTATCTATTTAAAATAAATTTAAATGTAGGAAAAAAAAAAGAAAATCAGAAATGTTGACCGTCACGGAACGCCCGGCAGACGTAACATAAATGTGTTAAAATTAGAATTTAAAATTAATAAAAACCAATATGATGGAAACTAAAACTGCATCATTGGATTTATGAAAATCAATATTCCTAGCTAGGAATCGAATCCGTTGATTTTGAAAGAGAATCATGCTTCATTATTACACCATTCTATAGTGTCGCTAATAAGGATAAAGTTTTGCGAAATAATTTATTACGGCTAACTTGAGGAGAGACCTCATTTTAAACAAAATACTTTTTTTTTGTAGGAAATCTACAAAGACTGCAATTAATGTCATGAAAACATATTTTGAGAATATTCCAAACGGAATCAAAATTATTGTTATGCTGAATATGAATATTTTTAATGCTTGATGAAGTGAAGACAATTAAATAAAAAAGTAGTCATTACTCCATCACTTACCGTCTTATTAATAAAAATGGCGTATTCCCAGCTTACTCCGAAGTTACTCTTGGACTAGCTAATCCCGGAGTAACTAAGGATTAACATAGATCTAGCAATGTTATTAATAAACATGGAATAACCTTGGACTAACTATTCATTTCTTAGTCTTGGACTTACGCGTAAACTCTGGCAACCCAGTTGAATTTAAAAGTAAAAAGAATGAACTAGTGAATGAAAATAAGCATATTGAAGACATTATGTAGAAAAAAAAACTAAAAATGACATCTGCCTTAGAGATTTGACAGTAATGGCGAAGGAGGGAATTTTAAATTATCTTAATAGCTTTAAACTTAAAAATTACTTATAATAATGAACACTTGAAATATGATAACATGTCTTATCAAGGCCTACCTTAACAAATATCTATTTATTAAGGTGGTTGTCATTTCAGGACCATAACTATGTGAGCGCCAAAATAAGTCTATCGAGAGAAATAAAATTTGAAGAACATAAGAGGCGTATGGAGATGGCATAAGAATTACACAAAGAACAATTAAAATGTGCCTTAATAGAAAGAGAAATCTTGAAAATACGAAAATTTCGTGAAGAAAAACAGCTAACAAATGCATAAAACATAATTACATTAAATATATTTCTACATTTATTTTGCATTTTATTTCGTGTTCATTCGAACCTTTAACTTCAGATTTCAATAATCTTAAAACCTTAATCAAATCAGTTAAAAACTACACTCTTTTACTGTATTCAATTCAAACAACAACAATGTCACTGGATGCATATAAATATTTAATATCCGGTATAAAAAATCAGAGTCTATGTAATAATTGTGGTTGCGAGAGTTTTTGGCGGGATTTTTTCGAGCGTAGTTCAGCGGTTGTAAATATTATTTGCAAATTGATTCCTAGTGGATATTGTGACATAAAATTGGTGTAGTTTTGTGTCTCAACTGTCTACGCAACTGGACAATATGTGAAATCATTGACAGAAGCAATCTCGGTATAGTGGAGCGGCGAATTTTATTGTAGTATTGACTACCTCTGCAAAGTTTACCGGGAAGGCTGACTTGATACAATTTGCTGCCAAATACTCCAAAAAAACATTAGAATCTGTTACATCCGCATTCTAATGCATACTAAAGAATTCAAGAAGGATATTATGCACTGAAGACGAGGCGGTATGGTCCAAGACCTTAGCCTGCCCGAGTAGGGCGAAGGAAAAAAATTGTGGTTGCCATAGTTACACTACTCTTATTCCAACCTTAAACTAGCTGGCACCATGGTTTAACTTTTAGTCCGAGACTAGTGTCAGATTAGTATAATCCCTCCTTATTCCGTGTTTATTAATACGGAAATTTGTTAGTACCAACCTAATCCTTGGAATAAAAATAATCTTACCTTAGTCCACGTTTATTAATAAGACGGTTAAGGTTTAATAGGGAGCTTAACGTAGGAAAACCCCTCCAAGTGCGTGTCGGATCGGATTAAGGTTACACTAGTCGAACATTCTTCCATACAAGCGTAGTCTAGCGATTACACCACTTTTTGACGATGTACGTTCAAAATAAAAAATGATATCAATTTGTCACATTATCTAGCCCTGTATGTAAACAAAAAAGTAAAAATATAAAATATTTGAAAGTTATGAGCGTCTAAAGTTCTATATTTCAACATTAATTTAAACGCATCTTCTAATTCGTACGCGAACTAGCTTCTCATCACAGCATCTATCTCTTTCGCACGTGTTGTCGGATGAGATAGCATGCATTTTAACCTCGCGCACAAAAAATAGTTCTTGCCGGCGACTAGGGGAACCTTAAGGATTCCGTACCAAACCGCAAAATAAATTGGTATTTGTTAGTAAAATACACGTAATAATAATCATCAAATTTCTAGTTCATAGGTCAATTGGAAGTTAAAATTCTTCGGAAAAAAATTGGAAAGAGAACTGTCTTTGGTGGCTTTTCTTTTCTTTGTTTTCCAATATATTTTAAAACAAAAATATAGTATTTATCTACTCAACGAGCTCTAAACAAGGGGACGTCAATATTTCTTTTTTCGTTCCCCCTTTTTTCTGTATGTGAATCCCATAAAAACATTTAAAATATTTGTAGATATAGACAATTTGTATGGGTCAACAAAATGAAAATACTGTGAAAATTTGAATTGAAGACTGTAGCTCCATTTGGCTGCAAAATCTATGTGATAGACAGGCAGACAGACACGTAAGTGACAGCAATAGGGCTCCGCTTGAACCCTTCAGGTACGGAACCTTAAAAAAAGAACTTTGTGTAAAATTAGCCCTTTCCTTAAGTTTGCTGTCAGTGGCATTACAGATTTGATCCTTATTAGTGACACTATCGAATGGTGTCATAATATAGCATTTGTTGGTTTTTTTTCAAAATCAAGGGGTTCATTTCCTGGGTAGGAATATTGATATTTCAAATATCCACTAATACAGGTTTAGTTTTCATCAGAATCGGCCCCATGACTCCTTTGAGTGTTTTTCGCTATTCCTTATAGCTTCGGATTTGGCCATCTACGCCCACTTGAAAAACTCACTCTACATATATTTATAAATAGAAAATATGAATATAAGTGAGCGCGCGTTCACCCACACAAGGGAATTTAGACCAGTGGCGTAGAGGGGACATGACAGCATGATACAGCATCACGATGCCAATAGATTTTTCACATCAAAATATCTTATTACTAATATTATAAATGCAAAAGTTTGGATGGATGTGTGTATGTTTGTTGCTCATTCAAGCTAAAATGGCTGAACGGATCTGGATGAAATTTGCCACACAGATAGATTATTGTCTGGAATAGCACACAGGCATCTTTTCATTCCGGTATAATGTTCCCTTGGGATAAGAAAACAGTTTTGCAGAAGCAGAAGCTAGTTTTAAATATACGAAAACAATGCTATTATTAAGTTACCTGTGATGTCATAGGCGTGCGGACTGGGGATGTTTTTTTGGTTTCCTCTAACTTTTTCTGAAAAAAATATGTTACTTTCAGAAACATAATTCTTAAAATAAGATTATTATTGATGATTAGTTTGTAAGTGTAGAATATTGATGAAGTACCTGTTTAGCCGCTAATATCTGTTTCCGAATCACATCCTGATCTATGTTCAGACCGGGTCCTAATTTGCCAGGCGAATCTATCTTCATAATGCCTGAGCTCTTCGACATAATATAAACACCTGGTAAAAAGAGGTTTAATAGAGTAAAGGTGTAAATATAACAAGCAAAGCCAGCACATACATCGCTGTCACAAACGTAGCATGTCATTTCAAACAATCAAATACCTGTAGTAAGGTTAGGCATATGCTTAGGGTCAACTTTAATGACGCCTTTAATGTTCGGCATGCCCTTCCCAGCGAGGCCGAGAGATTTCACCAACTCAGGGTCCAGAGTGGACTTAGGCGATGATTGACCATTCAGCACTTTCTTGTCAGCTGAAATGTTTACTATATATATTATTGTTAGTACTGGGCCTTGCTATTTGAGTATTTGAGAAGCACCTACACTTTCCCAAGTTTACCCACAGCCCATATAGAGCATAGCATTATGCAACTTATTTTGTATAACAATGAGTGTGCTAGCTGTTTGTGGTGGAGTTCCTTACCTTTGGTGGAGTCAGGGTCGGAGTAGTCTTCGTCTTCGCTGGAGAGTTCCTTCTTCACCTTCTTAGCGGCCGGCTCGCCTTCCTCTGCGCCGCACCACGCCTTCACCTGGTCCAGCGCTCGCACCTTGCTGGTGCGCTGAAGACGACTACACAAACAGACAGACATAGCTTTTTTGGACTTGCATTTAAAAAACTACACTGCATACAGGTCCAGTAGAAAATGCCAATTTTTTTTTTTATTATATATAGACTCGCGCTTGACTAAATAATTGGAAACTTAGGTATTTATCTTACCCAGATGGTGTGACAGCAGGACTCTCAGTTTTTTTGACCACCTGCTTGACAACTTGAGGCAGTGGGGTGCTAATCTGTTTCACCTAGAAGAATAAAGTAAAAACAATTTAGTTTCAAATTATGAGTATAGTTTATTTTTAATATTGTAGTAATATAAACCTTCTGTATGTCAACATAAGCCACACGCTCTTGTGACCTATGACAATTATGCTTGTGATGATCATTAAAACAATGTTTACCTGTACTGGATGCTGTTGCTGCTGCTGTTGTGCTCGCAGAGCCTTCAGTTCCTTCTGTCGCGCCAGTTGTTTCTCAAATGCTTCCAACAGATGTTTACAAGTCTCCATATTTTCAACTGGCTCCCATGTATTTTGTTCACTGTGAATTATAAACAAGTATTTTGTTAAAGGATACTAAAAATAAAATACAATATTGCTGCGCAAGCTTAGAATTGTTCATATCAAATTCATAATTTCAAAATCAAAAACAAAATGCATTTAGGAGAAATGAGTGACTGCAACTTTTATTTCGCACACAGGGTGTCCCAGAAATCGACGTCAAGCCGTAAATGGGTGATAGACCAAGTTATAACAGTTCTCAGAAAAATACGAAAAAAAATCTATCTCATGTTTTTTAAAAATTATGTTCACTTTAAAAATTTACTAAAAAAATCAATCCCTGTAATGGTTCTTTAACTCCAATTGCTACAAATCCCATAATTTATCTAATTTTTTTATTATTATGTAATCTTGAATAATGCTTGTGTAGATTTTTGCCTAAAATTTAAAGCCAACTCCTCCTACTTAGAAGAAAATTAAACTTTTTCAAAACCAAATTATTCAAATTTACTGTTTCGCCCAACTTTAACTGACTGTACTGAAAAAAAAATGTACTACGCTAGTTTGGCAAGTAACATGAAAAATTGGCGCATTTAATAAGGATTCAAAAATGGTGTAACACTTGCTAGATTACGTTTTCAATAATTGGTCAAATTTTTTTTTGTAAATAGCCTCGGTTTTTACACAAAATGTCCATACTTCCTTAAAATGACTTTAGCTTACCTAAAGCTTTGCTAAACTCCGTTTCTAGTTCGATAGAGACGTTACGTAATTTAAGAGCAAAGTTATGATAGTGACTCAAACTTTTTACTTTAAGTCAGGACCAGTTTTCTCATCTTAGAAAAAAAAACAGAAATCGACGTCAAGCCGTAAATGGGTGATAGACCAAGTTATAACAGTTCTCAGAAAAATACGAAAAAAAATCTATCTCATGTTTTTAAAAAATTATGTTCACTTTAAAAATTTACTAAAAAAATCAATCCCTGTAATGGTTCTTTAACTCCAATTGCTACAAATCCCATAATTTATCAGAACAATAACTACTGCTAATAGAAACGGAGTTTAGCAAAGCTTTAGGTAAGCTAAAGTCATTTTAAGGAAGTATGGACATTTTGTGTAAAAACCGAGGCTATTTACAAAAAAAAATTTGACCAATTATTGAAAACGTAATCTAGCAAGTGTCACACCATTTTTGAATCCTTATTAAATGCGCCAATTTTTCATGTTACTTGCCAAACTAGCGTAGTACATTTTTTTTTCAGTACAGTCAGTTAAAGTTGGGCGAAACAGTAAATTTGAATAATTTGGTTTTGAAAAAGTTTAATTTTCTTCTAAGTAGGAGGAGTTCGCTTTAAATTTTAGGCAAAAATCTACACAAGCATTATTCAAGATTACATAATAATAAAAAAATTAGATAAATTATGGGATTTGTAGCAATTGGAGTTAAAGAACCATTACAGGGATTGATTTTTTTAGTAAATTTTTGAAGTGAACATAATTTTTTAAAAACATGAGATACATTTTTTTTCGTATTTTTCTGAGAACTGTTATAACTTGGTCTATCACCCATTTACGGCTTGACGTCGATTTCTGGGACACCCTGTATATTCAAAATAACTTCGTTTGACATACGATCGTATTTCTTAGCAAAATCAGTACAAAACTTACTGTGGATATCCCTCCCACTTGAGCAAGTACTCATATTGCTTACGGCGCGGGTTGAACCGCTTGGCGAGAATCTTCTCCACAACATACTCTCCGGCCTCGGTGGGGTCGCCTTGCCGCTCTGTGCGCCGGGCGATGCGCTCCTCAGGCGGCACGCGCTCCTGGGCGTTGCGGACCGACTCGTTCAACTCCTAACAATAAAACACAGGTGGAAATAATGTCTATTTTGTACATATTGCAACACCAATAGCCATGCAGACAGCCATGAGGTGTGTCTGACTGTATGAAAATGTCATCGGAAAGCAGATTTTTTTCAACTTTTTCAACACTTAAGCTTGCAACTGATTTTGAGTCGCCAAACCAATGGTTAAAGCAATTGTATAATTGTACAAAAATAGACAAAAAAAAAATAAAAGTACCTTAGTTTTGTTAATATTTTGGGGAATTGGTACTTTTTGAACATTTTTGAGTCCAGGGCTAGCCTTAACAATATCGTCACTTTCCTCCCCAGAGGGCTGTGTTTCCGAGTCTTCCTGCAAGAGTGGGTTAGCAATGAGTGTTAGAAATAATGAGATGAACAGTGAGTTATCAGATTTTGGTGAAAACATACCGGCTTAGCTAACTTCCGTGGTCTGCCACGTTTCTTTGTTTCTTGCTGAACTGGTGTTTGAACACTTTGAACAGGTACCAGTTGATCCTCAGTCTTTAGTTCCATCTGTAGTGTTTTTTTTAATTAATATTTTCTTCCAGTATACCCCAGAATAATAATATATAGAATACTGCATTAAGGATGTTGATAAATATAAATTCAGTTAATTTAACATCCTGTTTTACTGGATTTAAACTTTTTCAAAGTGTATATTAAACATTAGGTGAAAAAAAAAAAATGCACTTACAACTTTCGCATGTGCAAACTTGGACAGGGCTTGGACATTTGATCCAGCTACGATCCAGGCGGTCCGCTGTGCCTCGGCCATGCGACACCATTGCTGATAAAGCTTCCAGCTGTTGTCCGAGTTCACCGTAGATCCATCACGAACTGATGAGCATTTCCATAGTAGGAAAGCCCAGACTTGTGCCTTGTTTTCATTCTGTATATTAAAAATACAAATTTTAATCAAATAACTACACAAAGACATTATTACTTCAAGGGCAGTCAGGTATAAAAAAGACCTACTCCAATAATAGAGTTGATAATGACCTTAAAGGCTAGTATGTAACTGTGAGGTTTACACTTTTATAGTTTATTTACATTTGTAGCAAAAAAAACAAGTCCTTACATATTAAGAATTTAGTTTAACAATTAGGTGCATACTTACACTATCTCTTACAGGAGACTTCCCGGTACAGTTGTTGCCATCCTTATGCTCCTTTAACTCCTCAACAAAGTGGAATGCTGAGTGGCACTTCCCACAAACCAGAACATCTAGGGTTGCCGCTTGTTCATTAGCCTCTGAATAGGATTTTTTTTATAGTACATTATACAGTCTATTAATAAAATGCATAAAATAATATATGGTATAAGTTTATGGATATAATTTATCTGTTAATCATCAATGGTCAACAGGCATTTACAGTCAATTGATTGAAAGCATTCTATAATGCTCACAGCGGATCTTTGAGTCTCTGAATTGTCTGCAAGGCCCGGCGCAGTAGCTATTTTTGTGTCAATGTTGAAGATGAAGATAGCATATGCTTTTGTTTGTTGCAATTGTTGTCCTATCTCGCTTACTCTATGCAGTATACTCAATGACACACTGTTTCTTGCGCAATGCTCTGCATAGCCACTTTCAGATACCAAGATCTGCTGTAACTACTATAACAAACATATCTTGATTGGTTTTTTGGAATGCAACTGTGTTCATGTTAATTGATAGCTATCATTTTAAACCTGTTTTTTCATTGATGAGTCAAAGTTTATTTTTTGAGGAATTTAAAGTTACCAAAATAAACAGTTTATCAAACCCCTAATAAAAAATAAAAAATGTTCTTTACCCCAGACTATTTGTGCTGACTGATTTGTTGATTGTGTTGTTATCAATCTTGTATTGTATCATTGAATATTAACCTTATGCATTGATATGTTAGATATTATTAGTATGGTTGATACTGATTTTTCCACAAACTTGATGTAATGACTATCAGGTCTTAAATTATGTCTAAAACTTTGCCTTGGATATACAATTTTAACTATATTAGATAGACAAGCCACATAAATAGTAAAGGGCTTTGCTGTAGTTAGTAACAAAATATTTACCTTTCAAAGCTTCCGGGTTTTTGGCCAAATCGTCGGGATTTCCCGCTGGCACCTCCTCTGGTGGCGTTTCGCCTTCCTCTACTGAAGTCATGGTCACTTTCGATGGGAACCTACAAATTGAAGGCGACCAACTTTAGTCAGCTACAACAAACAGGATCATACAATCACTGTTTGGGGTCCAAAATACATTTTCAGATAACCTTATTTTTCACCGGCAGATTCCCGCCAACTCACGTAATACAAATAATAAACATGTAATATGTATTTTAGATAGCATTATTTTAAAGAAAACACTATAAATAAACACGAATTGTTGCGAAAACTAAACCATGTGTATTATTTTATTAAAAGATACAATATTTGTACTCTTATGACACAAATCAACGCTCACGTTCATTGAATTACACTGCCATCGTAGCGATAAAATTAGACGCTTCTGTCCTAATAATTAAATAAACATGCATTAGTCTAAGATATTATCTTAACTCATTTCACATAGATTTTATATAAATTACACGATCAAGACAATGTCACTTACAAAAACAATAGTTTTTTCTAAAATAATGAAACTTTTCAGAGAACACAACGCAAAACGGAACAAATCACATCAACAATCGAATGTTTAATGAGGATAAAAAACGTTTCGCCGACATGGCTAAGCTGCCACCTAGTGATCGCCGACATTTTCACGTTTCCATTGTCAAGATTTAACCATAGCAGCCAATCGCGAAGCAGAAAAAGTAGTTTTTATCCAATCAGCGCGTAGCATCATATTTGACATGCTATAACGTACCTGCTGTTTCGTAGACGCCACTCCTTTTGGCCGACATTACGTGTTTCACCACCACGTTTCGCCGACATCCCTGTGATTCTGTGTAATATTCAGTAATTCATTACTAACTAACAGTCTAAATTACTGACGGTACCTCAAGTAACTTAAATTCTACGTAATGATTCAAATAAATACTGAAAATGAAACTATATTCTTTTAATTACAACAGATTTTTTTTTGTAAAAAGTAAATAGGCACATGTTAAATGCATACGTACCTACTACGTAGTTAATTAAACGAGGATTGGACAAATGCCACTTTCAAGAGTGCTGGGTTGGATAGCATGGCACAACATCATAAGTGACGAATAATATACCAGCTGTTTGCTACCTCAATTAGAAGAAACCCTGATAGCATAACCAAATGCCACGGAATTTGGGCAGGCCTTTGGTGTAGGATGCAACATGACAATGAATCGACACCCTTGTGCCGTCTCATTTACAGGGATTCTCGGACAGTATTGGACAGAGCTCAGTTGCGGCGTAATTACGGCTGTTACGAGCTCGTGCTAGTGCGGACATTTTTCACGTCATTCAGTCTTTTGGAAAAAATTCAAAATATATATTTTATAATGCCTTGCACTTTTCCCCACCATGTATTTAAAGAAAATGCGCATTTTCTACACATTGAAACACAATAATCATGCATTGAGAGCAGTGGTAGCCCAGTGGTATCGGCCGCGATTTACAAGTTATGAGTGGTGGGTTCGAACTCAGGCAGGCGCTTTAATTTGTGTAAATTGTTTCATCACCGCTGCTCTTAAAACGGTAAAGGATAATATCGTGAGGAATCCGGCATGTCCTACAACCAAAAATTGGAAGACATGTGATATCCACCAACCCGCACTGGGCCCACTTGGTGGATTACGGCCCATTCTCTCTCACAAAGAGGAAGCATGTGTCCACGCGTGCCCAATGTGGATTGGTGAGTGATATATAGATGCTTACTTTTTTTTTTTTTTTTTTTTTTTTTTTAATTTCTTAAGTTATAAACTTTAACACTTATATGTTTAAATGTACCTATTTAGAAAAATAAAAATGTTGTCTAAAAAATTATAAATAAAAAAAGTTAATTCAAAAAACCCGACTGCTTAAGAAGCGAACTAAAAAGACGTACACAAGAAGAAAATCATGCTGTGCAGTCGGACGATACGTAAAATTATAAAGGTCAAGTTAAAAATTCATTATCAAAGAAAATAATAAATTATTTTAAGTCCATAGACCACAGCCATAGACGAAATTGTACATTGTAGCTTGGAAAGTTTATGAAACTTATCACCTTCTAGATCTAGACTCGTCTTCTTCGAACTTGCGAGCCTTTTTACCCGACAACGGCGAAGCAAAAGGGTTATGTTTTTGACCGGTATGTGTGTATGTATTTATGCGTGTATGCGTGTATGTATGTTCATCTGTTGCCTCATAATTATCCGCTGGCTTAAAGGCTATGTGACCTCACATTAAATTGAATATGGCGCCCTCTAGGGGGCACGCAGTCAAGAACAATTTTTCACTCCACCCATCATGTGTGGTATCATTGAACAGGGATTTAAAAATGAAGGTAAGGTTTGAGTACATCATATTTTTGCCAAGCGTAACGTTTGCGAGGTATATCCCTTCAAAGTCATGAAAACTATTTTTTTACCCGACTACGAGCGGCGTCGCAAAGTCCTCTCTTGTACATTGTAGCTTTGTATAAGGAAAGTTCATGAAACTTATCACCTTCTAGATCTAAACTCGTCTTTTTCGAACTTGGAGCCTTTTTACCCGACAACGGCGAAGCAAAAGGGTTATGTTTTTGACCGGTATGTGTACTTACTTTACTTGGGCATTATCTAGATCCATTTAAAACAACAAAATCTAAACAGAAAAATGTAATGTGGCTTTTCAAAATCCTCAACATAACTACTTTAAATAAAAAATAAGTTCCAAAACTAAAACCCGACTACTGAAAAATCACGCTCTAAAAAGTGAAACAAGAAAATATTCTCATCTGAAATTGTTATGTACAAACTATTTCGTAGAGGATAACCGTGGTCGTATGCCACTTTGCAGAATAGGTATATTTTGTTACTTTACTAGTTGGTTAACTTGATTTTGCGGTTTGGTACGGAACCCTAAATGTGCGATGTCCGACACGCACTTGCCCTGTTTTCCTATTACAATACAACCAATTTCATTTTACGGTTTTGGTACGGGATCATAAATGTGCGAAGTCCGACACGCACTTGGCAGATAAACCGACTTCAAAACCAAAACATTAGAAATTCAAAATAACTTTTGTTTCGGAAGTCGGCGTCGAAAAAGGATATAAATAAACCGGCCAAGTGCGAGTCGGACTCGCGCACGAAGGGTTCCGTACCATTATCGCAAGAAACGGCAAAAAAGTCACGTTTGTTGTATGGCCACTTAAATAGATAAAATACCCTTAATATCTCGATTTACACATTTGTGCTGTATATCGCTAAGGAGTTCGGTTGTATGTTCCATATAACTGCTTAACCGATTTGCATGCAACTTGCACTATTCCCTAAGTTGAGATATAGCTAATTCAATAAGATCCGATCACGATCCGTTATGTACCTAGCTTCGGAAAAATGCGTGGACAAACATACATACAAACGCATCGGAAGGCCAACTTCAGGGCGGTCAAGAAGCTTGGCGAGAACTATACTTAGGTACCTATAGCAGTCTGCTAGAAATATTCTAAGTTGCGCCACACGCCTACACCTGGTTTTCATCATAGATAGACGAATATGGATATTAATTTTCAGTCAGTGTTGCCAGTGGCAGATAGTCAAATATTACATGAGACATCTCAAAAAGTTACATTTTCATAAGAAAAATACATTACCTTATTTTATGTGAAAAACGACACTAATACGCTCATTCGCTCGAGTTTAGCGGTATGTAAGATTTAGAATACACGTGAGTGAATATGCAGTACGTCAATTTGTGTGTCACAAAATCGAATGCGACAACACGACGAACGAAATATATGTGTTCCGTTTCAAGATAATTTTTTGTTTGCTGGAAAATATTTCAATATTTTTATTAAGTTCTAAAAGTAGCGTAAAAGTTACATATTAAGTAAAATGTAACAAAAGTTACAGTCTGGCAACGCTGATCTCAGTATAATAAAATGTACTCTGTGGAGACGTACGCCATACCTTCTCATTGATGTTAAAATTAGAGTTGGGCCAACAATTACTAATTCATAAGATATTTAGTCGATTAGGTTAAAAACATTGAAATATTGATTCGTTTTTCATTACATTTTTTGGCATAACTTAATAGCCGTAACACACGCTTGGATTAGGTACGGTGGACTAACTCCACCTACTAAATTCGTTCTTGCTACACACGACCGGATCTGGTTCGGCGGACCAACTCCGCCTGCCAAATCAGTTCTCGCTATCAGTGTTGCCGCATTTAGAATATTATTTTCCATTTTTATTTATGACTATTACTTGAATGTAAAATATCGAGACTTCGGGAGCCATTAACCAAAATTAGTAGATCTCTCGAAAACATTGAAATTGATACGAATTCGAAACTCTAAAATAGATATCGAAAATTGATATATCACGATTAAAAATATCGACGATATATATCGATAACTAAAATATTAAACATTATTTATTTCGCCATAAAATTGTACAATTTGAACAATACAATTATTTTGTATAGCTATTAAGAATATGTACAAGAATGAAAGATGAGCAACTGCGCCTGAGCTAGGCTGAGTGTTGAGTGTTGCGTTTTGTATACTTAACTGTATAGAAAAATATCGATATTATGATGCATCGATATTTTTTGCCCATGCCGTCTGCAGAACATATCCGATATGCAGACAAGCGGACCGAGGCGGAATAATAATAATTTTAGGCGGACTACTCCACACACGGCCAGATAATTGATTCGAATGCATACTAAATCCGTGGTCCACTCGTCTCAAATCCGAGCGTGTGTAAAGGCTATAAAACTTTGCAGTTTGCACAGGGGTAGACGATTCAAGCCGAATTTCTCACATCTAAATTATCGCAGAATCAAATCAAATCAAATAATAAAAAAATAAAAAAAATATCAAGCACGCGTTTTCTGCTGTGATTATAATTTTCCGCAGCCGATAATGACTGACAATTTGTTACATTAATTCTGTGATAATTTAGAAGTGAGCAACTCGGCCTCAGCCTAATAGATTAGTGGATATGTTAGGGGAATTATTATAATATTTTAATAGCTTCTGCCAGCGACGCACGACCGTGAAAAATATCCCTTGGAATATTTTTTTATTATATCCATTCATTACCTGCAAAACGAGAATAGTCTTTAGTCGAATCGAATCTTTTTTAGTAAGAAATTGGATTTTGGCGAGCGTCATTTTGACCTCTATTTTTTAGTTTTTTTTTTCTTCTGTGTAATAATCACTTTCGTGGGACGCTTCGCGCCGTATAATTTATTTTTTCCTATTATTTCTAAGTATTTTCAATAAAAGACGACGTTATTTCGTGATTGTGTTTGAAGAATCTGAGGCGATCGCTTTCTGACCATTAGTCTAATTTAGTTCTTGAAAATGTCGGGAATTGCAAGTGCACGTTTAGCTGAAGAAAGAAAAGCCTGGCGCAAGGACCATCCTTTTGTAAGCGACAAGATTTTGTTGTGGATTGTCCACTTGTTAATTAAGTAGATACGTGATTGAAAACATTTTGTGTTTCAGGGTTTTGTTGCCAGGCCTATGAAAAACCCAGATGGATCTCTTAATCTCATGACTTGGGAATGTGCGATTCCTGGAAAAAAAGGGGTTAGTATTTCTAGAACATTTCGAATCTTCATTAAAACATTAGTACTGGCACTAGTCTATTATGTACAAACTGTAATGCATATCATTTTCTAATGATTTAGGTATTTATGTGAACTGCTATGTTGGTTAGTTATTTTGCTTCATTACCCACTAACAAGAATGTTTTCAACTTTTAATTTTACTCTTGCAGACACCATGGGAGGGAGGCCTGTATAAGCTGCGTATGATCTTCAAAGATGACTATCCTTCTAGTCCACCTAAGTGCAAATTTGAACCTCCACTTTTCCATCCCAATGTGTATCCATCAGGCACAGTATGCCTTTCACTACTAGATGAGGAAAAAGATTGGCGTCCTGCTATCACAATTAAACAGATCCTGCTGGGTATTCAGGATCTACTCAATGAACCTAATGTCAAAGACCCTGCACAAGCTGAAGCTTACACAATCTACTGGTTAGTAAACATATTGTTCACTATGAATTGTTCAACTATTTTGAGGAACACTATTGTAACTTTAAGTTTTTTAATTTATTTTACAGTCAAAATCGATTAGAATATGACAAAAGAGTTCGAGCACAAGCACGAGCTATGGCAGCGACTGAGTGATGCTGTTTACATCAAATATCAATACACTCTAATGGACTACTTACCAGCGCCTTTCTTTGTTGCAGAAAACTATTCATATAAAAATTGTAATCCTTTTTGCACAACTTGTATTTACCTTCCTATACCTGTGCTTTGGTCTGACAAGACAAACAAATGTTTTTTAGATTTTGGATGTCCCCTAGCTCTCCAAAAATCCCCAATATCTGACAATGGCAACGTCTCTTTCTAGTTTCAAGAACAAATAATTATGCTATTTTTTAATTTCAATGAATTAGAATCCAAATGTTTGGGAAGTGAGACTGACTCTGACTGTGTATAAATGTGGCAAAAATTAGCCAAGGTATAGGAAGGCCAAAATTGAACTTTAATCAGGAATGAGCAAAGGGTATGATGTGGATCATCTTACTATGTAAATATGCATCAGCTTTCTACCACAGAGCCAGGCAAGATAGTTCATGTCAGTGATATTGTTGAAATGTTCAATGACTTCAAGTATTATGAATTATCTATGAATAATTCAACAGTACATCTGATTTATTAATATAGAGATTCCAATAAACATCAAGCCATTTGTTCTAATAATTGCTGTTCACATTCTAGAATTAATGGTTATTCTTAAGGCTCATCTTATTTTATTTATTACTGTAAAGTATCTGCATTGGTAAAATACTGAATATAATGATTAGTAATGCTTAAGTGAGTGTCAGCTATCTTGTATGAAAATCTCATGACTTGATTTACGCATAGAAGTTAACATGATGGATCTACAGCTACACTATTATTTTAAACTATTTTTGTATTTTTATGTTAGTGAAACCCTGTAATAAATTTCTCGAAAATATATCTAAGTAAGACTTGTCAATTAACTACCATGTCAAATAGTTGAAATGAGGGGTTGACCTTCCCGACTTGAAAATAAAATTTACAGATTGAAAGATCAATTTTGTAAACATTCCTTAATTGTGTGCTATGAACATACAGGCAGGGGTGAATTTCAGTTGTTAATTTTTTGTGCAATGGAATATTGAGGCTTGTTGCACATGTGTTTCCTGAATGTAAGGCTGAGACTACACTTAATTTCGTTTCAAGCGTGAGCCTCCCACACGTGCCACATGCTAGTTAGGAGGAGACTGCACATGCCTGTGACTTGCATAAAAGTGTGCAAGTAGCTTGCCAAAACAATAACATTGAGACATTCACCAATCAGAAGTTATTATGGTACAATAACTAGGGATGTTTCCTGAGTAGAAAAATGATAATTCTATTTAGACCGTCCGCGTTAGTGAGATTTACCAAATCAATAAAAATTGACAAAGATAAAGCGAATCAAAGTTCAGGAGTGGGGCTTGTGACGTGATGACGTCACTATGCCAGTGTAAGTGTACTTACGGCGTGATTTCACAGGATATTTCAACGCATTAAATTAACGTCGTCACCATGGGTTTACTTGTCAAAAGGAAAAATACTGTGTTCAATATTTTTTTTTTATTCTACCTGACGGACATAAAAATAATTTTCAAATAACGTCCATAATGTATGCAAGCTACTTGCACAATTACTTGAGTTCGGTTGTATGCTCCATATCTTGATAACAACTGGACCGATTTTGATAAAAATTGCACTATACCCTAAGTTGAAAGATACTCAATCCAACACCAAAGAATGGTCACGATCCGTTAAGTAGTTTCGGAGAAATGCGTGGACAAACACATACATACAAACAAACTCACACACTTATGAAATTAGCCACACTTGTTTAGAAGCCCACATAGAGTAACATATTTATGTAAATATTCTGTAGTTCCAACAATATTACATACGTATGGATTTGATTAGGTACCTCCTTATTTTTGAAGTTGGTAGAAACAAGTGTGCAAAGGGCTATCTTATCACCGACAGAACAGGTTGTGCACTGCGTATGGATTAAGAGGACGGTAATCTCAATGGCGTTACTTTTTTTGTAATATTACTGTTTCCTGTGTGTAACCGTGGCCAATTTATGATTGAAATATATCTTCCTGTTCGACGCTTCATAAACATCTATGGATTTAAGTGCACTCCAACCCAAGCAACTGTCTTTAAATGATAAAAGACGGTTGTCTCAACAGGGACATAGCGCTACTAAAAAACCGGCCAAGTGCGAGTCGGACTCGCGCACGAAGGGTTCCGTACCATTATCGCAAAAAACGGCAAAAAACACGTTTTGTTTTTATGGGAGTCCCACTTAAATATTTACTTTATTCTGTTTTTAGTATTTGTTGTTATACCGGCAACAGAAATACATCATTTGTGAAAATTTCAACTGTCTATCATGGTTCATGAGATACAGCCTGGTGACAGACGGACCGGGGAGTCTTAGTAATTGGGTCCCGTTTTTACCCTTTGGGTACGGAACCCCAATAACGGGACGCGATATTTCTTTTTTAATATTGGAAGGTTTTGCCAACAATACTA